>CM070836.1:20214320-20634320 GCA_036326025.1 Chrosomus eos
AACGATGAGATCTACATGTGTACCGAGTTTCATATTATTACATGCAAGCGTGTTTGATTTATGGACCATGTTTTCGGACCCCGTTCCAGGGGGCGCTGTCGAGCCCCCCTGCCACGCCCGGGTACCATCTTCAGCCCGGCCCTGATGGCCGCGGGTTCTGACATGTGTGCAAAGTTTCAGGAGTTTTTGAGCATGTTAAGGCCTCCAAAAGTGTCCAAAAGGTAGTAAAAAAATAATAATAATAATAATAATAATAATAATAATAATAAATAATCCTTAGGAAAACAATAGGGCCTTCGCCCTTTGGGCTTGGGCCCTAATTATCGTTATGTGTCCGTTGTCTAAAGAGCGATGCCATTGTGCAGCGTTTACCTCAGTAAGTTGGCCAAGTGAATATGTGAGCTGGTGTGAGTGGAGGCGGGGTAATTAGCATATTCATTAATCCGCATACTAAATGAGGCAAGGGTGTAGAGTTGCATTCAAGCTTTTTCAAAGCATGAATACATTTCTTTTCACAGGAATTATTTTTTAAATATGTCATTTTGGTGATCAAAGATGAGTTTTAAGCGGTAAAATTATTGACTACAGGGGGACTTTAAAATGTTACTTTAAAATCACACTATGGGAAAATAGTTTCATGACACAGTATTGTACAAAGAACTGCTTGAAAATAAGTCTTTCATAATCAATAATCTTCCCCTGTAATCATAATGTGTGTGAAAAGAAATACAATTAGTTGGTGTTTTACTGCCACTAGTGTTTTTCAGCTGGAAACTGCTGGGAATTGTGACCATGGCATATGCAGGTACATTTTTGGAGTTTTGCAAAAATGTAGGTAGAGGCACAATTTCCAATGATCATATATTGACAAAACAATTGAAACATTCTTCAAAATGTCTACTTTAATGTTCCACAAAATAATGTAAGTCATACAGGTCTGAAACAACATGAGATTCAATGAATGATCAAAGAGAATATCAAACCAGGAGGGATTCCCTAGTGAAAAAAACTATACGTTATTGTATTTGAAATATATTCCCTTTTTCAATTGCAAATATACTAACAAAAAAATTACTATCTTTAAATATATAATACATCATGCTTTTACCTATTTTCACAATACAACTTTTAACATACTTTAAAATAATTTTACTTTACTATATTTTAGAAAAATATATTTTAGAAAAATATACTTGAAGTGAATTCAGTGTATTTATTTGCATTTTATTAAAAATATATATTAGGTATATTTTAACTGTGTGCTGGAAATGATCATTGTAACAATGCATTGAAAGTATACTATAAAATACATTATAGTATACAACAGTATTTTATAGAAAGTATAGCTACTATAAGTTGTATTTGTCTAATAATGTAATTTTGTTATTGAAGACAAAGTATGCAATTTGTAGTATTTGGAATAAGCCAAAGGTATTAATGTGCCTATAATTTTTACTCAAATATATCACACCACAATAGTCTCGTGGGCAAGTGCGCAGACATGTTCTGCGGGAGACCAGAGTTTGAGTCCCGGCTAGTGGACCTTTCCTGATCCCGTCCCCCCTCTCTATCTCCCCCTCTCTATCTCACTTCCTGTCTAGCTACTGTCCTATCCTAATAAACGCCAAAAATATATATTTTTAAAAAATATGTAAATACACTTATGGTAGGTGTATTTTTGCTTGTATGTTTCGAAAACACTCGTAATGAATTTGTAATGTACTTGTAACACAATTAAAGTACACTTTAATATCACTAATCAAGCATGTAATTAGTCCCTACACAGGCATATACTTTACAGGTCCAATTTAGAACACAAAAGTACACTAAATGAACTTAAAGTTATGCTTTACTACAATTTAATTACAACTAAAATATACTTAGTACAAAATTTGTTGTTTCAAAATAGTACACTTCAAGTTAACTAATCATTAACACTTGAAGTATACTGATAATTAGTCTGGCTGCAAGTATACTTAGCATTTTTTTCACCAGGGTTTGCAAATAAATGATGCTGGAGCTTTTCTCAGAACCAACTTTGTTTGAAATAACTTGTAACTGGTGCCAACTAAGGTCAAATTCACACAGGTGTCTTATCAGAGTATGCACAGGTGTAGTTTGTCACATTAACTATGAACTTGATCATTGTTTGACAACTACAAAGTGTATACATACTTTTTGTCTTCACTTTCTTACAATCTTTTTTTTTCCGGTTAAATAGTTTGTGCGATCGTATAAAAGTCACTTGGTGTAATATTTTATTACGTAATTCAAAGGCATTCATACATTTTAAGTGTATCTTAATTGTCCAAATGCTTTTAGGGGACACTGTATACAATAAGTCAGTTTTTTTTCTGAACATCAAGCCATTCAGAAGTGGAGGGAAGAGAACTCCCAGAGCAGATGTTTACAGTCATAATGTTTGGATTGATTGTTTTTGTGACTTAAAGAATGATGTGCAGCTGGTCCCGTTTACATTACAGTATAACATTAGGAGCAGTTTATTTGTCAGAAATCTCTCGAACAATACTTCAAATGATGCGCGTTATAAAAAGAGGCTTATGTGTGTTGCTTGGGTGGGGTCATGTCTTTCAGTGCGAGCCAGATGAAATGGATCGGTCTGAAAAGGACAGACTTCCTCACTCCTACTCATTTTGGCACATTTTAAATGTTTTCCTTATCTAACACACCTGCAGGATTGAGACATTCTATTACAAAAACCAGTATGCATGTTTTGTATATAGATGTTTTATAATAATATAAAATCATTATGATGCTAGAGCAGTGGTTCTCAGTGGGGCCTTGGCAAACTTCTTAAAATTATTTAAATTTGGTAACATAAAAAGCACAAAAGAAAATAAAGATTTGGGGTTTTGTTAAGACTTTTTTCAAGCAAAAATTTTGTTTCGATAAATGTTGTTCTTTTGAACTTTCTATTCAACGAAGAATCCTGATTTCTGAACGATCTTTTAAAATATGCATACATAGTTTTATAATTTCTATTTTAGTTTTATTATTTTAGTTAAACTAAATGGATAAGGCATTAATATGTCTTTATAAGTACTAATAAACAGCCAATATCCTAGTAATATCATGCTAATAATCTAGTTTAACTAGCTTGTGTTTGGTTTGCTATTTTTTGTGATGTGATTATTCGGCACGTCTTATTTCACAGACAGACACATTCTCCTAAGCATAATGTTTTCCGTCGTCATCTGCCACCAAACATGCGAGACAGCACAGACATTTGCACTTATTTACAAGTCATATTAAGTACCTCTCATTAAGAGCAACACAGATGTCTGAAATTCTCAGTCACCATAACAACATTGGAGATACCGCACAAATGCAGAAAAACAAACAGCAATTTCCAATTAATAGTAAGGATGACTTGACAATCTTTGTTCTGATTCAAGACAGACTGATAACCGCCTCTTTCTTAGCTGTAAAAACGACCCATCAAACACTGTACTATCGCTATTAGCCCTCCTCCTCCCTCCTGCAACAGTCCCTCATTAGGATTCCTTCCCAGTGGGCCATCTCATACAGGAAAGCAGATGTTGCCCACAGAGACAGAGGAGAAGAGTAGTGTTCCAGCTGCTACACACACACACACATATCATGTCATATCCGCGACATGCAGGGCTGCCATGGCAGGTTTCCATGAAAACAACACCTATTAGCTTACAGTGTGTACGGGAAGAGCTGGGTATATATATCACAGTAGTGCATTTCATAAACAGACACAATTCACACCAAACACCTCTCACTCCAAGCAAGTGAAGGCATTTGACTTCCTCTCCAGGTCTGTTTATGTGAATTGAGTTGTTAAACCTGTGCAAAGTGTTACCGAACGAGGATGTCACCAGCAGCCAAAATGAGGCTGCGCTGAGAAAAGAGACCATATGGTCAGAGACAGCAGAAAGAAAAACAAGACTCCCAAAGAAACCAAGACAGCTTTCAGGAACTTTTATCACATCACTCCCTCTCTCTCACAAGTTTGGAGTCATTGCGTTTTTTTGTTTTGTTTGTTTTTCAAATAAATTAAAAGGGGGCCAATTATGCCCCTTTATACAAGATGCAATATAAGTCTCAGGTGTCCCCAGATTGTGTCTGTGAAGTTTCAGCTCAAATTTTTTGATTGTGCATGTATCTTTAAATGCAAATGAGCTGCTGCTCTCCACCCCTATCCAGAATAGTGCATTGCCTTTACAGCTCGTGCTTCGGATAATCGGCCAAAAACTAAACTATCATACTCTCACGCTCACGTGACATGACAATGCAGTTCTTCGTCATATCTATCTATATAGAATGTATGTATACCTGTATATTACTTGAATTTGCAGCATGTTTCCATAGCATGCATGTAGCATGTTTGTCAATAAACTCACCTCAATTTCAGCTTTTGTATGTAATATATGATACTTCTGCAGCTGAGTCAAAAGTAATGGAAAAAAAGCGGATTTCTTTACATAAAATCTGTTCACTGCTGGTTGAGGTGGTTTATGGTGGTTTGGTACTGGTCTTGCTGGTGAACGAGCGCAGTCACGCTGTTCAGCAGCAAAATAAAAAAAAGCTAGTAAAGCTGGTTGACAAAAGATGTTTCGCTTGTTAAACAAGTTTAGACCACCAACAACTCTAATTTAGTGTTTTAGAATACTCTTTTGACTTCCAAATGATAATAAACCAAACATTAACCCACGGGAGCAGAGAAGGAAATACACAACATTTACAGAAATATATCTGAAAACCAAAATCATATGCAGGTGATGACCTAGTTTATGTTATGCTGGTCTCTCCATGACCTACCTCGTGCAGGGCAAGGGATGACCACTCTGCTGTAAGCCACACTCTCGATGATGGTCTCTCCATTTGTCTCAAAATAGGGGCCCTCTGTAACCACATACACAGTTCACAAGGTTAAGATAAAAGGCTTTGGGTCTTCTGAAGGTCTAAACAAAGAGGAGAGCACAGGAACACAGGGATTTGTTTCCATATCCACTGGTGATGCTTACAAATGCATATAAGTCACGTTTAGTCATCATTTAGATTGGCTAGCCTAGAGATAATGATTTATTGCCTTCCTAACATGTTTTGATGTGCAGTTCTTTGTACAATGGCAAATGTTCATAGTTATGCACAACAGACGCACCTAACACTTCCAGGACGATCTCAATGGTATCTTCTCCAGCACTATTCTTGGCTACACAGCTGTACGTCCCGCTGTTCGAGCGCTGGACCGCCTGGATCTTCAGCATCCTGTCACTGCCCACAAGAAGTCTGTTGTGAAACCAGCTGATCTGAGGGTTCGGCTCTCCTTGGACCACACATGGCAACACCACTGTCTGGCCAATCAGAGCTTTAAGAGATGTAGGTGCTGGCTGAATCCTTGGTTTAGCTGTAAGGATAAAAAAGTACTGGTTTCTTCATTGTTTGGTAGTTTGTTTATCTCGGGGAATGAACATTCAACACAGGCCACACCATACAAAAGGTGCCATGGTGTTTTTATAACTACCGTCCAGAAATTTGAGTTCAGTAATTTTTTTTAATGTTTTTTAAAGAAGTCTCTATATGCTCACCAAAGCTGCATTTATTTAATCAAAAGTGCAGTAAAACAGAAATATTGTGAAATATTATTACAATTTAAAATAAGTGCTATTTTATATTATATTATTATATGTATGTAATTTATACATGTGATGGCAAAACTGACTTTTTAGCGTCATTACTCCAGTCTTCAGTGTCACATGATTCAAATATGCTGAGTTCAAAAACACTTTATTTTACAAATATACAAATATTTTTCTGGTGATATTTTTGTATGTGATTCCATGATTTCTTTGATTAATCCGTTTAAGTTTTTTTTCACAGATAAATCTTGAGATTATTGGATTGTACCTTGTACTTGCAAATTGTAGGTGAGTGAGATGTTGCCAGCTGGATTAGCAGCAGAACAGGTGTAGAATTTACTGTCTATCAGCCTGACATCACTAATCTTCAGAGAACCAGACGGCAGAACGGTGAACCTGCGTAAGAAGAGATCAAAGGTCAGGCTCTGAAGTCACAGTAGTTATGTTTTAGAGTGAGCATATCTGTTAAAGAATAATGTTGCATCCCAATTCCCAACTCGACTACTTATACTACGCCCAAAAAATATGTATTCTTTTTGTGAAGAAAAAGTGCATACTTTTGAGTGTGTAGCAGAAGAGTAGATAAGCTTTGGGACATACTATCACATCATAAAATTGCTAGTTACATAGTTACGTGCATCCTGTCACCATCAACCAGCCTGTCAATCATCTTGTCACTGTAAACACCCTCCACATTTCATTTCATTTCATTTCATTTCCTACCATATTGGAGAGAGAAGCAACACGTTGATCTGCAAGTCGTGGGTCTTTCTTGCAGAGACTCTCCTCATATTTTTGCATACTGATCCATTTAAAAGTGAATGGCCAAATGGATCTTTATAAAAGTTCACATTGTTTATGGACTTGGACTTTTGGCATACTCTTTTCTAAGTACTATTCTTTGGAATACATTTATTCTAATCTCACATACTATTAAGGATGGTTACTATGCATATTGGGACGCAGTGTAAGTGTGATGTTTATGAATGTGTGGACTTGTGTATATGCACACCGCTTTCTAACTTGCACAATTGAAACCAATTGTGAAAATCAGCTGCAGTATTTTTGCTTAGCAACTTTATTATGGCAACCTAAATACAAACACAACTAATAAATCTGAAAGAAAGCTACAAGCTACTATATTCAACAAACCCCATTTGGGACAAACTACTCCACCTACCAAATTTTTCTCACTAATCTTGCACATGTGGACTAATGAGGTCACTAAACAGTAGATCACCAAGGTCACTAAATACTGGATCACAGTCAAGATCCGTACCCAAGATTGGCTTTACACGGACTACACATAATCATGTGGAAAACGCAGTTATTATAATGAAGCATTTATGATAAAAAAAAAAAAATCTGATTTTGTTTGAATAATTTCTGATTCTTGCTAGACTAAGCATTAGTCTAGGGGAGATTTTTGACTTTCTCTTTCATTCTTTCTTTACAAGGCAGTATGTCTGCCAACTTGAATATTTATAATGAATATTTCTAAAATGGCATCAGTTTTGGAGTGACTGTTTCTTTATTTGAGCTCTTAACTGTTTACACACCAAGGCGTGATCTTCGCTCCTCTGACTCTGGCCTTCTGACTATTCCCTCAACTCGCTTGCGCTCTATGTGCAACAGGGCTTTTTCTTCCCTTGCCCCAAAACTCTGGAAACTCTCTTACATATGTGATTAGACATGCTGAATCTTTTAGTGCTTTTAAATCCTTGCTTAAAACTCTATATGTTTGCAGTATGTTTAATTTATTGTTTTGATGTTTTTATCTCTCATTATTTACGCATTTACTTTTTACCTTTTTACTAAAGGCGCTATATAAAATAAAGTTTATTATTAATATTTCTTCTTTTTTATTCTTACAAAGCTGCCATCTTAAAAATGTACATATAACGCATTTGGCACACGCTTTTATCCAAAAAGCGACTAACATTGCATTTCAAGGTACACATTAACATTCTTATCAGTTCTTGCTTTCCCTGGGAATTGAACCCTTGACCTTGGCAGTCCAAGCGCCAATGCTCTACTGTTTGAGCTAAAGGAAAACAATTTACAGAGAATATTTCTAAAATAGCATCAGTTTTGGAGTGACTGTTTCTTTCATTCTTTTTTTTTAACAAACGATTATGATTGGCAACTTGAAAATGTAGTATGAAATGCATTGCATTTGCAATTTCTTAGCTATACAACTGGCACCTAAAACATGTATTGTGGCGAGCAGGACGAGGTCGAGGGACGTGAGAGAACGGCGTGAGGCCGGTGGCGTGATTAATGATGAACAACACCTGTGAGACGCACCGTTCTCGTATCTCTCAAGGAAGAGCGATAGCATAAAAGGAGAAGTGACGACTGTAAAGATCGAGAGAGGAACAGGCCTGGTCTTATGTTGTGTTTTGTTTTATTATATGTGACAGCAGTCGTCCGTGAGGGGCTGCTGTCTTTTACTTTCGTTTTGTATTTGCTTATTTATTTTATTAAAATCTTTAAATATTCGCCAGTTCCCACCTCCTTCTTCCCATAACATCTGAACCTCATTACAATTTATGACAAAGTCAAATAAATATATGTGATTACACGACAATATACAACATTTTATTTTTAGATTAGTTCAAACTCCCCCAGCAAATTCCAACAAACAGCAGATTCTGGATGGATCAGTATGTACACCATGTTGGGGCAGTTTGAACCAGCTTGTAGAAACACATGTGCACGCTGGCAGACTTGGACTATGGGTAATTAGGGTAATCAGGAGTTCCGGTTTCGAAATCAGGAAAGAGAAAGAAAAAGAAGCTAAAAAAAGGCAATTCCTTTTTTTTTTTTTAAGCAGTTCACACAATTAAAGCTCCAAACTTTACTTAGCCCCCTGACATCCCCACAGCCACCCGATTCTAGATTAAACAAACTTTCCACACAAGATCTTCTTTCCTGTGTGGCAGATGTCTCTGGAGTGGGGTGTTATTCTCGTCAGGCATACTGAGACGTTGACATGCTGTTTTATGAGACAGGAAACTCCTGGAGACTCAAACATTATGCAGGCTACACTTCTTCCTATGTGACTATCACTCAAAACACACACACACACACACACACACACACACACACACACACACACACACACACACACACACACACACACACACACACACACACACACACACACACACACACACACACACACACACACACACACACACACTCACAGGTCTGATACCTTGTCTTACCAGGAATAGTCCCTTAATGTTCCAGTAATTCCCAACTTTTACAGACAGACTATTACCTAATCCTAAAGCTGTCATCCATACATCCTTGCAATACCTGTCTACTGCATCCCTCTGACTAATGCCATCAACATTCTTCAGCTCCATCTGAAAAAAACCCAGCATGGTCTAATTCTGATCCTATACCTCTTGCCCCACCGCCATCATCAGTTTACCGATTAGCAAGTACATCAATTTCCACGTAATGAACTTTACATCTGTTTTCCATTGAATCCCAAGTGAATTTAAACCTTGCACCTCTAACGATTGGTAGATGTGAGTCCACAGGACCACAGGGGTTAAAAAAAAAACTTTTCTCCAACACATGTTCTTACAGGTTTTTGGTCAGATCTTAATATGATAAAGCTGAAACCATTAAAGGAATAATCTGGGCACAATAGTTAAGGTGTGATCACATAAGTAAATGTCTGCAAAATTTTGCATGCAAAATTATTTCTTTTTTTATTTCTTTTTTTAATTAATGAATTTTGCATACAAAATTTTGTTAACAATGGAATGCAAAATGTTCCATTGTTAACAGTGTAGAGATGTAGCTCACAAATAAGCTACTTTCTAACCAAGATGCTTTCTGTTGATCAAAGAGGAAAAAAATCATGTGACCAACTTGAAACTGTTTGAAAAATCTGCATGGGGAACTTTTAGCCCTCACACAAAAGTCCAGATTGCAGTTGGATTGACTATATTTCGCTAGCGAAATTTCACTGAGCAATGGTAAATGTGACATTATTTAAGTTATAAAAATTCAGTCAAGACCATTAAGTGATTGTTTTGCAGTGAGTCTGTTGTTTGATTAACATTAAAATCACAGACAGCATCATATTGGGTTGCTGCCAATTTAAGACATAATGCACAGATCCAATGCTGATAACACAACACACATACATGTAAAGCTCAGCAGTCAAAGAAATTATATATGTGGTAAACTTATTTAACTCAATTACAGGTGATTGTAATCATACAATTTACTAGCCATTGGCTAATTAAAGACTTTTTTAGTCCCCTCTCGTGAAATTTTGTCCCATATGCGAGTGATTTACTCACATTGTAGAGGGTTGAGTCTATTTGTCTTTATTTACAAAATATTAATCTCTGGCGTGTTATCATTTTAAATTGTTGTTTTAGGGTCACATTTATGTAATCAAGAAAACAAAGTTGAAAATTGGATATTGTCACACAAGGATGAAGATGGTCAAGGTCAACAGGATTATAAAACAAACAAGGTTTTATTAAACTAGATACTAGAAGGTAGCAAACATAATAGCATGTGTAACGCCCACACAAACAACAATCGACAATTAAAGACTGAACGCAGAGGAACTAAATACACAGAGGTATCGAACTAAATGATGTGCAGCTGGAAGATTAGTGTCCATGGGAACAGATAAATGGCGGGAAACAAAGACAAAGAAACATGTGAATGAAGACAACAAACTGTTAAGTCCATGAAAGAGAAACTAAAGTTAAGTGAGTCCAGAGTTAAGTGAGACAGATATAACTTTACGCAGAAAAGGTTAGTTAGTGTTTTTTCTCACTAAAATTATGTTAACATGCATATTGTTTATGTCTTATGTCTATACTATTGAAACAGTGAGTATTTTAATGTTTGTGCGTGCCTCATATAACCGAGATTTTTGTAAACTAAATGCTGTTGATTAAACTAAACTTGTATTGAACCCGAAATATTCCTTTAAAAGCAGGCAAAATGTCAACAGTAGTTAGTATAAGAGAGTCTTATCTCCATTTACTTTCCTATGTTACATCATTGTACTTCTGTATACAATTAAAAACACTCAAATACTCTCAAACATGAAATGCTGAGACAAGAACCCTGCAGATGAATTGGTTTTCAGTCAAGCCAAATAAATGCAAAGCATCAGTCCGTCAGGGTGAAATCTAATGTGTCTCATTTGTAACAGAGCAACAGTGGCTCTTGTTGAAGCCTAGCTGGCTCTTGTTCTTGTCCAGGGGAGTTAGAATGAGGTAAGAGAAGTCATCTGGGGTGAATTTTGACACAGCTGAAGCCTTTTATAGATGGCTACATCACCTCATCAGGGCCCATTTTTTTCTCAGCAAGGAAACGTCATCACTCATCAGGACACATTTTTGCTCTTTATTATGTAGTATAACAACACTGCTCTAAAAGCAATTACCGTGCAAATGATTTCGGTTAAAAATATCACATCATTTTTGGCTTTGTGAACTGGGTTTTGTGACATTGTCAAGAGTAAAGAATCACAATTAAGGAGCACTTCCATCACAATTGGCCTTTAAAGTGTAAAATGTTCATGAAGATAATGCAATGTGCTTACTAAATATAAAGATAAGAACCGCCCACCATTGTTCTTTTTTATATTTTTTATACCAAATGCTGAATATAATGAAAAGTTGGTTCGTTTTACAGTGCTTTTGAGCACGCCCCCTCCTTCCACTAGGCTGGGCGTGATGTCATAACAGGGACTCCAAGCTTTTACGGTCTATGCTCCAAGCCTAGAGTTACGTTATATTGGAGACCTAGCTAGCGAAAATGGTAAGTCCCGCCCCTTCCGCTAACCCCGCTGGACCTCTAGGTTGAAAAATCGTCAATGAAAGTGAATGAGAGAAAATAATTATTTTCTGATCCCGTTTGAATTTTGCAATGAATGTGAACATATGTTGTCTGTGAATTTTTTATATAATTTTTCGTGTACAGAATGCTACAATTTAGCGGGTAGAATTTTCATACGGGTAGACTTTGTGTGAGAGCAGTTTGTGGACTACAACTCTTCGCTGCCTTTGATATACGTCACCACCACTAGCACAAGGATCCCGCTAGAACAGCATGTTTTGTTTGAATGGTGACATTTAGGTACAAAACACACAGGCATCTCGATCTAATTCCTTAGATTATCGCACCGTGATTTGATTTTGTGGAGGGAAAATGTGTTATGCGGTGACGTCACATATGCGCGTGTAGTCTTTCTCGTTATGTCTATTCCACAACTGCTAGCCAAAGAATCATACAATATACTGTCAAACTCGTTACATGATAAATTATATAAAAAATTCACAGACAACATATGTTCACATTCATGGCACAATTCAAACGGGATCAGAAAATAATTATTTTCTCTCATTCACTTGCATTGACGGTTTTTCAACCTAGAGGTCCACTCGGAGTTTTGCGGATGGGCGGGACTTACCAGCTCTATAGAGAGCCTAAGTCCCGCCCCTCCACTTCCGGCTCACGGGACCTTATTTTTGGAAAAAATATGTATGGTAGTCAATGGCGAGAGACAAGTTATCTTTTTATTCCGTCTGAACTGTGCCCTGAATTACACATATGATGTTTTTCAATTTAAAAGATAGCCTAATTATGAAAGTCAAGAAAGTCGCAGTTTGTCATAAAACAGAAGAGTAACATTTAGTTTTATGTGAAAATCGCTCAATGAACTACATCTCCCGGGAAGTGAAACAACGAGCAAGATCCGTTGCTCGTTGTGTGTGCAATCTGGAAAAAAACACTCAGGCATGACGGCGTAATGTTACGATTATAACGTAAGAATATAGAAAAAATGACAGACGTTAGCTTCAGTAAAGTTATCTTTATTCATTGAGAGAAAATGTGCGCCTTTTGGGTTTGTAGTCTTTGTAATTACGTATCTTCTCAGTCTTATACCTCAACAGTTTTACATCAAACTGCGACTTTCTTGACTTTAAAATGTATCTTTTAAATTGATAAACATCATATGTGTAATTCAGGGCACAATTCAAACGAGATCAAAATATTTGTTGTCTCTCGCCATTGACTACCATACAATATTTTTCCGAATTAAGGTCCCATGGTGGTCGACCGGAAGGGGAGGGACTTAGGCTCTCTATAGTGCTTGTGCGGGATGTACGAATACATCAAAAACGGGGGAGAGGTTCCACAAGTTCTCCAAGGACAAACGGCTGATTCGTGCCTGTAAGTGTTCGCATAACTTACCCGAGGTAGAGCTTAGATCGGCCCAAAACATCAAGCAAGACCCTAACGTTACCCGAGCCCGCCTGTGTCCGAGTCCGGCCCGACACATTAACTGTAATTATGAGCCCGAGCCCGGTTTAAACCCGGCTATTTTTGAATACGCGGGTCGTTATAACTGACGTGCTCAACTACTTTCTTATATTACTTTCTCCCGACCGCAACATTCATGTTTTGTCCCGCTCCCGACCGCAAAAATACCTTTTTTCTGTAGCACATAACAGAATTCAGCACTGAACAAAAAGTCTGTTTTGAGCGGTGAGGGGAGTCTATCGTAAATGCTTCTGATTGGCTATTATTGCGTTCAAGAAATCAACACATATGTCTGTGATTGGCTACATCGCTCCTCGCTGCTGACATGTTAGAAATAGAAACTCTGCCTGTAAACCGTTTCTATTTTGTTTTAGATGTTCTTATTGCTTTTCTGCAACAGATGAATAAAAATGTATTAGTTTTTACGTTTTATTCAGATATTGCTAGTTTGCGGGAGTCCCGCAAATCGTTTTATTCTCCTCAAAAACACACAGAGTGGAGGCAACATCGCCCTTTGCATCTACTGTAAAACCCTACGGTTAAAAGTACATAATCGTTAACGCTGACAATAACACTTACCTTATAGCACTTCTATTGTTTTTTTATATTTGCAACACTTTAATAAATATTAAAACTTAATAGAATAGTTGCAGTTTGTGTCCAAATTACTAAAGACAAGTATGATTAGTTTCTATTACTATACACTTTGGGTAATAATTTGAGTAAATAATGACAGAAAATATTTTTTTGGTGTAAACTATTTACACTTTAAAGGGGTCTATACTAATGCCATTTTCGTATAAACAACGAGCCTTGAATGTAGATATTTTTCTTTTAGGGTGCTAAATTTAAAAAGGTTTTGTTAAATAATAACTTTATAATTTTTCAAAAAATTCTCATTAGTATTGTAAGAAAACACTTATTTTACCTGGTCAAATACAGCTCTGTTTGCAGCACGCCGTTTCAGTGCATGTGCCTTTAAATGATAATGAGCTTTGCTGACTCCGCCCCTCTGTTCCACAGTCTATGCTCTGTTCTGTGCGTACATGTTTGTAACACAATAACCATAACGCGTTGTTCATTATAAACATGGGATTATGAATTATATTCAGAACGTCGTACATAGAAAACATGCCATAATGTACCCTGAGTGTAAACATTAGCCGCATTCATTGTGAAGCTAGCGATTTGCAAAGATTAATATAAATATTAATATAAAGGTTAATAAAACATTACACTCACTTCAGTTCTTCTCGAGGTGCAGGAACACGAATAGTTGGTATCGATTCCTTTTTTCAGGAGCAGCTTCTTAGCAAAACCAGCTTTATACCTCCTCGAAAGCAGTCTGGTGTGAAATGATTCGCGCAAACATGAAAGCATTTAGGTTGGTCGTGGGGAATATTCCCTTCGAAAACAAACTCAGCCACTGCGTCTTCAGCGGTTCGGATTTAGGAACATTAAAATGACTGTTGTGTTCCTTATTGCACCCAAGAGAACACCACTTCGCTTAGACTCCATTCTGCTCAGTGACAGTGCTCCAGTGTACATTTCGGCACAACACCGGTCCGCACGCACTATGATTGACAGCTCACTCACGAACGAGGGCGGGTCTGTGTTGAAACGCTGCTGTCAATCAACAATCGTGGGAGGGGCATCCGAGCGTGTGACGTCACAAAATCGAACGGCTCGATTTGAGGCAGGGGAAAACATATAAGGAGATTAAAACAAAATCACTGGATGGATTTTTATCATTATACGATGGTTGTGTACAGGCTCTGTCAACACACATTTCAGTACAATCAACTTGTAAAAGTGCATGTACCATTATATGACCCCTTTAATTACTTTCATTGTATGGACAAAAAACAAAGTAATAAGAAAGTTATACAGGTTTGAAAGGAGGGTGAATACATCATGTCAGAATTAAATTGTTGTGATGAACTATTTAGGGTGAATGTTTGGACACATCAATCTTTTTCAAATATGGGTCAAATATGATAAGTGAGCTTAATATATCAGGACAATAGATGGGTTAATAGATCTATTTGGGCGCATGCGCACGCAGCGACCGGCAGCAGTAGCGTTATTTTGGCGTTTGTTCACTTGTTTGTTTGTTTTTATGCTTTGTTTTAAATAGACGTCATATTTTATTTAACAAATTCTGGTGATTGTTAAACAGACCATCCGTAGCTCTTGTGTCATATTTGATGAACTGATCTTTACAAGCCACGAGAAATCATGTTACCTACTACTGGCATGGAGTGGCTGGCACTCGCGTTGTTATTATCAGCGTTCTACCTAGTCCAAGGTTTGGACGGCGATCCTCTAACAAGTAAGATCCAGTACACCAGAGACTTTCTGCTTGGATTCAACAATCCTACTAACACCAGGCCACCCTCTGACTTGGTCTTCCCTAACCTGGAGGAGCTTGCTCAGGGTTCGAGGAAAAGAGTACACACCGGCGCACCTTTCAGGAAAGTGAGGAAGCGGGGACGGAGAGGAGGAATTCGGGTTCGATCGAGACGGCAACCCCTGGCTCGCATCGCCCTGCCTTCTATCATCCTGGCCAATGCCCGTTCCCTCCGCAACAAGATCGATGATCTCCAGGCCCATGTCCGTTATCAGCATGAATTCAAAGAAGCTTGCCTCCTGGCGCTGACAGAGACTTGGTTTGGGGAGAAAGATCGGGACAGCGAGATGGAAATAGACGGGTTTGGTGCACCGCTGCGTACGGACCGAGAGGCTGCAATCACCGGCAAGTTGCGAGGTGGGGGTGTGTGTTTGTACATCAATGAACGCTGGTGCAAAAACTTTATTGTGAGAGCGTCAGTATGCACCAAGGACATCGAATTGCTCTCTGTATCTATGCGTCCACCATATTTACCGCGGGAATTCCCACAGATTTTTGTAACTGTGGTGTATATTCACCCAAAGGCGAATGAGAGATCCGCCTCAGATATGATCCTGCATACGGTACAGAATTTACAGTCACTTTCTCCTGACGCCCCCAATATAATCCTGGGAGATTTTAATCATTGCCCACTAAACAAAAATTTAAAAGGCTTTTATAAATATATATCTTGCCCTACGAGACAAGGCAAGATACTTGATCAATGTTATGGTTCAATTAAAGGAGCTTATAAATCCATACCGCTCCCTCCACTAGGCACAGCAGACCATAATTGTGTACATCTTATTCCTGTTTATCGTACATGTTTACAGAGGGGAAAAGTTCTCACCAAAAGGGTGAAACTTTGGTCTGAAGATGCTGTGCTAGAATTGCAAGGTTGTCTGGACTGTACATTATGGGAGGAGTTTATAACATCATCAATGGACCTGGATGAGCTCACAGATGTTGTCTGTTCTTGGATCTCATACTGTGAAGATACTGTAATTCCGGATAGGGAGGTAAAGATTTACCCCAACAGTAAACCCTGGGTAAACAAACATCTAAAAATCCTGTTAAATAAGAAGAAACATGCTTTTAAACAAGGCAGTGTTGCGGAATTAAACTCTATACAGAAGGAGATCAAACGGGAAATAAAAAGGTGTAAATTGGGTTACAAAGATGAAGTAGAAAGACAACTAAGAAATAATAATTTGGGCTCAGCCTGGGACAGTGTCAAAAATATTGTTGGACTTAATGACAAATCAAGGAAAAAGACATTCTTAGAAGGTTTTGCGACAGATTCTGCTCTGGCACAGGAGTTTAATACGTTTTATTCTAGGTTCGATGTCCATGACTACAGTAAAGAAACGGGTGCATTAAGGGACAGTTTAATTAATTCTGGTCCTTTTAATGCTCCATTTTTTTCTGAACGCAATGTTGTGAATACTTTTAAACATAGTAAGTCACGCACAAGCCCTGGCCCCGACAATATTAGCAGCCGCATGCTCACCCTTTGTGCGGATCAGTTAGGCTTAATTTTTTATTATATTTTTAACTTGTCTTTGCGCCAACATAGAGTCCCAAGTTTGTGGAAACAATCTATAATTATTCCCATCGCGAAAAGTAATTATCCAAAGATTCTGAACGACTACAGACCTGTGGCTCTAACTTCATTGGTTATGAAGTCTTTTGAAAAACTGATAAAAACAGAACTGCTGGGTAGAGTTGAACATCTTCTAGACCCCTTGCAGTTTGCATACAGAGCCAACAGGGGGGTGCAGGACGCTATCATAACTTTGCTTAACCTCATATACAAGCACGTAGAGGGTAACAAAAACCATGTTAGACTATTGTTTGTGGATTTTTCATCTGCCTTCAACACCATCCAGCCCCATTTATTGGTGCAGAAGCTCATAGAAAATCTGGGGTGGGACTGTAACTTGGTGGGCTGGATTTTGGACTTTCTCACAAATAGGACACAGAGAGTGAGAGTAAATGGACATCTTTCTGGAATATCAGTGACTTCAACCGGTTCTCCACAAGGCTGTGTTCTCTCTCCTCTTTTATACATTATGTACACTAATGACTGCCGTAGTGAACTGACCAATAATTATATCATAAAGTTTGCAGATGACACAGTCATAGTAAGTCTAATGGACCCCACTGAAACATCTCACGGCACTGTATTACCTTATTTTTTAAATTGGTGCAAAGAAGCCTTTTTAGACTTAAATGTTTTTAAGACGAAGGAAATGTTCATTGACTTTAGACGTCATCAGCCGACTCCTGGAAATACCTTTATTGATGGTAAAGAGGTTGAAATTGTTAATTCGTACAAGTATTTGGGAGTTATCATTGACAACAAGTTAACCTTTGAACAAAACACAGAAATGCTGAGTAAGAAAAGTCAGCAACGTCTTTTTTGTTTGAGAAAGCTGGCTAAGTTTCAAGTGGACAGATCCCTGATGACTCTGTTTTATAAATCTTTTATCGAATCTATTTTTACTTTTTCTTGTATTTGCTGGTACGCTTCTCTTAGTTTAAAGCGGAAAAACACTTTAGAAATGGTACATAAAGTTAGCAGTAAAATTATCGGGATTCAACAGATAAAACTATCCGAACTATACAGTAGACATGTACGTACAAAGGCTGAATCTATCATGTCTGATAGTTCTCATCCCTTGTTTGTAGAATTTAAGTTGCTGCCTTCTGGTTCTCGCTTTAGTCAGCCACCAGCCAAAACAAATAGATTTAAATTCTCCTTTGTTCCCTCTGCGATCTCTCTGCTTAACTCTTTAAAGAATAGGTAATGTATGCACATTGACAATATTTGTATTTAAATGTTAAATGTTGTGGTTGTTATTTTTATTTTTCATTTGTCTGACCGGGTATTTTTAATTGTTGTTGATGTTGTCGTGTAATGCATTTTAATTTTAATTTGTTTGGCTACTGCAGCAAAACTAATCGCCCCTCGGGGACAAATAAAGGTCTTGAACTTGAACTTGAACTTAAATGAGAAAATCTGGAAAAAATGCACTACAGTTCAAAAGTTTGGCGTCTATAATATTATTAAATGTTTTTAAACAGGTCTCTTATGCTCACCAAGAATGCAATATTTGATAAAAAAAAATAAGGTATAGACAGTAATATTGTGAAATATTATTACAATTTAAAGTAATGTGATTTATTCCTGTAGTGGTAAAGCTGAATTTTCAGCAGCCATTACTCCAGTCTTCAGTGTCACGTGATCCTTCAATATGCTGTTATGGTGCTCAAGACGTATTTTTGTATGATAGTGTATGTTATAATTACCTTAGTCAATTAATGTAATGAATATGGTGTGTGACAGGATTGGTTATTATGATCTTACCAGGCCGTGACAGGAGGTATGGGCTGCCCATTTCTGCTCCAAGTCACCAGAGGTGTAGGACTTCCATGAACTTCACATGGAAGGATGACTTCTGATCCAACCTCAGCTGCCATTTTAACCGTCGCCTGTGACCCATCAACACCAACAATTCGTGGTTTGCCTATCGAAATGAGAGACTCAGTTAGAAAATTCTTAAAAAGCCATTTGTTCGACTTATATTCATGAGATTCCTCACTGTTAACACTCAGATGCATTTCTCTGCTGGTGTAGCCCACTGCACTGGTGGCGGTGCAGACATAGACTCCTGCATCTTCTGCCCTGGGACTGGGGATGTACAGACTCCCATCAGCTGCCTCAAGAGGTGCTGATATAGGCCTGTTTGAGGGATCTCGACCCTGGGGAGAGAAGTATATGGCAGATAACCTGAACACCTCAAAACAAGCATGCTGGTCTGAAGGGAAGATTGGAATGCACATCCTGTCCAAAACCTTTGAAGTGGTTTCTCAGGTTACCAGGAATCAGGCATTCCTCATGCATATCCCCCATCCCCTTTTTGCTCTGAAACAAGATGGCTTTAGCAGACCTGCTTTCATGTGACCAGAATAGCAATTTACATGCCTACAGTGGATACTGCGGACAATACACTCCCAATCTATCGTGTTGTGAAACAGCGGTGGAAAACTTAACTTCCCATGACAGGGGCAGGCGGACGTGAGCTTACATCCGTTTAAAATGCAATTGGGAAAGCAATGCATCAAGGACAAATGGGCTGCATCAGCACTTCTCCTGCTTCCATTAGGCTAAATTATTCCAGCTAACTGTTTCACACAATGCAATCAGTTACTATCTGTCACTGCTGGGATGGTGACACAGCCAGAAGCACTATAACTGAAAAAAGTTCCACAGTAAAGGGATCAGGGTGATGTACCTTGGACCAGACGATGGTGGGTTTGGGGATCCCACTTGGTTCGCAGGACAGGGAGATGGGTGTGCCCTCGTTGGCTGTGTAGTGCAGGGGACCAGCCTTGATATTAGGAGGGGCTGGAAAAGTAGGTCAGAATAGCAGCTGTTCACAAGGCCTTAACAACCAGCGGTTCACAATTAGAACTTTGCTAAAGATACTTCACAAGGAATCCAGATTATCGCTTCTAAATATGAAAGTCTAATATGAGCACCTATTTCAGATTCATTAGTGACCACATGAGTTAGGGTAATGCAAAAAAATATATATCTTAAAGGTACTCTAAGCACACGCTTTTAGGCCAAAACATTTTTTGTCACATACAGCAAACATCTCCTCATTTTCCGTTAGCTGCACGGTCCCCTGAACACACTGTAAAAAGAAGTGGTCTCTGCAGTCACCCCAGGCTCCAAAAACAGCAACAAAAACAAACTGGGCTAACTCGCACCATGAAACATAACAAATTGTTCTAGCCAATAACCGACAAGAAGGATTTGGGGGTGGGGTTTGGGGGTTAGTGCGCGGATGAGGAGGAGGGAGGGTCTAGCTAGCCTCCATTTTGTTTGACAATACTTTAAACGTCAACAAAAAGTGACACATTTAAATTCACATTTAAACACATTTAAAATGTGTTTTGGTTTTCCAGTAAAAAATAAAAACACGTTTTTTTTTTGTTCAGTTGTAAATATTATTATTGTTATTATTCATTAAAGTATCTACACATTAAGTACTTCAACTACAAATCACTTGGGATTATTTGAAACTGATGTATTGCACATTACTGCATAAAGCTGTGCATCGTTCTTCCTCTGTTATTTCATTACTGCCTTGTTATCGCCACGCAGTTCACTAAATCTGGACAGTGAAAAAAATCAATTATACTCAATTGTAAAAATGTCCTGCCCACTAACATTGAACTTCCACTGTGACGGTAATATTGGCTGATCCTGCCACATTGATAGCGGTGCACACGTATGTCCCTGCATCATCAGGTACAGTTCTGTCCACATGTAGACTGCCGTCACTCCTTAGAAAGACTCTTCCACCAACACGCACCTAGAGACAGGATGATCATACAATAAAAACATAAGTATGAACCCAACACATACATTTTCCGGTAATTTCAATGTTGCACCTAAGAAGCGTCTCTTGTAACTCACTTGTTTTCCATTGTGCGTCCAGACTCTCTCAGGAAGAGGAATTCCATCTAATAACATACAGGGAAGGTTCAAAGGCTGACCGGTCATCGCTGTGACAGCTGGTGCACCTTGAACTAATAATGGTGGTTCTGTAAACAGGACAGATAATTACAGTGAGACTTGATGGTCACAATATTTGTGATATTGATTAGGAGAACAACACATTTCCATACCTAAGCCAGTAACAGTGACTCTGGCTAGTGCCTTGATGGATCCAAACTGGTTTTTGGCCTCGCAAACATAAACACCTTCATCATCAACCCAAACACCTGGAGGGATCAGAGCAATGCTGATTAGAACATAAAAGACTCTTTTGTAATGGATCTCATAAACATCTCTTTTCATACTTTAGTCATTATCAAACCATTAAGCTTAATCACGGCTTAATTATGTGAAAGAGATGATACCAGTAATCAGCTCACATGTGGATCATGTGTTTGTGTGTTTTTGTTTGGGCTTAGACCTTAGACCTTGACCTTAGTATCAAAGAATAAAAACAACACAGAACAATCAGTCAACAATGTTACTAGTTTAACAAAACACACAAATAATAAGCCACAACCTATAAGATTTACTTACTCATGAAAACTCATTTTGAAATCATATAGCAATACAGAGAAGCCGCTCATTTGTAAAAGAGATGCACAATATATACAGTAATTATATCAGTTGTCTTCTGATATTAGAGATTTATCAAGGGATATGTAGTAACCAATACCAAAATGGATATTTAAATTATGGATGCTCATTTTCCCAATTTTTAACCATTAATCATTTAACACTCACTTTAATATACAGTACACAAAGTAACATAATTAACAACAAACAATAAAAACATTGTTATTATTTTATTTCATCTTTTTATAATCTTATAAAAATATTTTGATTACATTTAATTTTATTTATTTTAGAATTTATAATATTAAGAACAGTATTATTATATTTAATTATTATTTTTAGATTGAGGTTATCATTGTCAAAATCTAACATTCACTTAAATATAATTATTTAACACAAATTAACATCATTAACAATAAACAACAGCAATATAAATCATTATCATTACATGAATTTTACATTATTTAATTATTCATTTAAATAATTATTTTTATGTTATGGCATATGACTGATAAACTGCATTCTTATTTTGTATAAATACACTACAACCTAAAACCAATTGATATTCATTCTGAGACTCAACAAATATTGCATGCATCAGTGTGTTATTAAATTATTATTAAATGTAATAACAGTTAAATGTAATCTTTAGCAAGTCTCAAAATGAGTATCAACTGATTTTAGTTTTTAGTGATGTATTTTTAATGTATTTATACGAAATAAATGTATTCAGGGAACCATGGATAAAAATTCAATCTGCAAATTTTCAGTCATCTGCCATAACATGAAAATAATTATGACATTTTTGTTTTGGATAGAAATTTTCAAATTGGTGCATTCCTAATTTTATTTCACAACAGTTGTCTACCTTATGGTTCAATAAAAAGTAATGCTACAGATAATGTCTTGAATTTGTCTTGAAGTGGTAGTCATCTATTATGAGTAATGCTTGTTGATGACACACATTTGCAAGCTTTTTAGAGAGATTACCCATTTGAGTTTTTAGATTAGTTCAAAACTCGTTCAACTCTTGCCAGCTGTTGGGAATTTTGGACTAGACAGAGAATTTATGGCATTGTTGATTTGCTTCTATTTACAACCCAGCTATTAATTCCATTGTGATGACAGTTCTGACTTCATCTGTTATTCACTCTTGTTTGAGACCATTACGCACACACTTTATATGCAGTTTTATTTGAAACAACAAAACTGTTGTAATGAATATTGCGCAACACTTTGTGCATGTGTGAAATTTACACAATAGTCATTTGTACACATTGGTAGCTGTTGAAATAGTTTTAAATAGTATAAATCAATGTTGCATGTGTGCAATATACATTTGTTTGCAAGTATGTGTGTGTTATGTGTATATGCAGTGCTATGTGATTTAAAAATGATCTCAAGTTTTCAGGCCTGTATAAACTCACACTCTCAAAGGAACAGCCCAGCTAACAGGGGACATTCTCAGAACTTTGGCAAATGTTCTGAACAAACATTCTTCAAGTAACATTAATTGAATGCTTGTTCAAACTACCTATCGGTCAGTCACTTTGCTGTTGTATCGAGACTGACATTAGGGGTCACTCTTGGGAGCCCAAGTCAGTCTAAAGATCATCATTGTAAAGCGTCAATAAGCGTCATTGTAAAGATGTTGTTCCGTCTGTGTTCTTCTGGGGGCAATTTCTCTCTCCCTCAGACAGCCACCATTGCTGTTTTCAGTGTCTGGGCCGTGCTCACGTTGAGACAGCATTTGTAGCATTTGTTCATGCTCTCACTGGTCCTTCTACCTCTCTGGGTACGAGGCAGTGAGCACTGAGGGAGAGACGTTGGTTACAATGGGAGAGTTTCCAGCAGGTGAATCCCATGGGCCTCGTTCCTGAGCATGTTCGTGTCCCCTGATCGAGTTTCTGGATGAGTTAGCAGCCATGACTGGCCTGGTGACCACGAGCATTGGGCTTGAGGTGGACTCCTCCCCCCTGCTCGTGGTTTGACGATTGGTTCCTGGGGTCAGGCGAAAAAAAAAGGTAATCTTCGGCTTAAGGGACCAAATTCCCATTGTGAGGACAAGTCCCCTGAGAATGGGAGACTCTGGGTCACTTACCCTGAGCATTGGAAGGTTGCAAGATAGCGTGAGTGCACTTGCTACTTGGCAAACAAGAGCCTGCCTGCATCTGCACTGCCAAAACTCGTTACACAGTTCAGCTGGTTGTTTTTTTTTTTATTAGGATTTTTTTTTACTAAGCCTATTTTAAATCGTATTTGATTGCAGAGTGCCGTAGCGCATTCGCACAGCACTAACTCTCACTCGTCCCCCTCTCTCTCTCTCTCTCTCTCTCTCTCTCTCTCACAAATATAAAAACATTATTTATACATTGTTTGTGATGAAATGTTTAGTTGTTATTTTTAATCTTACTACTTGTGTTAGAATGTTCAAAGAACATTCAAAATGAACGTTCCCATAATATTAGCAAAATAAACTAAATAGAATGTTCCCTTAACATATGCATGTTTTTTGTTGTTGTTTATTACATTCAGAGAACTTTCAGAAAAAAAACATTTTCATGACTTAACGACATGCGTTGACAAAATGTTCTTAGAACATATTTTTAAATTTACTTTTAGTAACCTGGTTAGCTAACAACAAACCAACTGCTCAATGCTAATACTATAGCACCCTTCCAATAAAAACATTATAGCCAATAAACATTTAGAGCTTCTTTGTCCATATGCAGCTCCCTGTACTGCCAGAAGCTCCGACTCAGGCTCAAGAGGCCTGCGGTTTGACTTTTTACCCCACCCAACCCCTGAAGGGGCCTAGGGTGAGGAGACCTTCTCTCAGCCCACTCTCTAAGAGAGGAAGCTCTCAGCTGTACTGTTTCTATTTCTTCTATCGCAGCAGTTGGTTTCAGATCCACCTCCCCTACGTGTCAACACCTAAAATAACATCTTCATTATTCTCCTGTGGGTGGACCATGTCCGTTAGATCCTCGCGTTTGGTATCTGGGAGGGATTGTGCTAGCAGACGACCTCCCTAAACATCTATTCAAAGATAGATATAGAAACTCACTCTGGATCTGAAGGGCACCAGAAGGCAGTTGAGAGGTGCCTACGTGGCCAGATGATTTGCCAAAAATGTTGCGTCCGTCCTGGCGTCTCCATGTCAGAGAAGGTGTGGGAAAACCGCGGACGATGCAAGGTAGAGTAATGTTATCACCCACGCCAGCCGTTGTGTCCACGGGAGACTCGGAGAACATAGGAGCAGCTGCAAAAATAAAAAAGCAAGCCATCAAAAAAAAATTTGTATTGTAAAATTTTGTTTGCTAAAAGAGGACAAAATGTATTGTAACATACAATACATAATGTTCAGCTTTCCTTCTTTGCAATGTATATATGTTCAAGAATAGCTTTTTATAGTGTTTTTCTAGGGAGTGTTTCTGCACCTCTGCCAGTATTTTTTGTAAAACTACTTTGAAGATATATTTATTATGAAAGATGATATACATAATAAATGAATTGGAAATGTTCGTCTTTTAGTTTAATATTAGGTAGTAAAAAATATGCTTTCAATTTAACAAAGAAAATATTTTTTTAATTTAAATAATATGTTTTGACTTTAGTACAAATAATATTTAAATAATATTTAAATCATTCGTTTTGGCTTTAAACCAACAGTAATTTCATGTTTTGTGTTTTGCATGCACAGTGTAAATGGGTTGTTATGTATAACTGTTTTTTAGTTTTATTTTTAGTAAAGGAGATATAATCATATTTCGGGTGCCTTAGCATTAGAAAGTGTGAAAACTCTAAAATTATAAGACAAAGTGAAAATATGCAGATGAAAAAAAATAAGCTTTACAACCAACATTCCACTGAACAAATTTATTTCCAACATATTTTCCTTTTTTCCACACACATTATATGTAGGATTGTAATTATGACTTAAAGCTGAAGTGAAGTGAAAATTTTTACAATGTTAAAATATTTTCTTCCATTCCAGTTTAATATTCAGAAACAACTTTAACTATAACATCTGTAGGTTGATTCTCCCAAAAAGTCTAAAATACATTGCTTATTTGCCAATGATGTGAATTTGGGAGCGAGACTGACCAATGGAAGTCTGACCAATGGCAAAAAGAGTGAGTGTTCTGGATGATATGCATCATTATTCAACCAAAATGTCATTATTTATAGTGAAAAAAAATCATTCAAAAATCATTATTTGTTCAATTACACTTAATGATGCTAGTGGCACATAAATGACACATTTTACTTTTAAGGCAAGTTCTATACAAAGTTATGGTCCTTGTTCTGGATTATTCAAGCATGCTCATAAACTGGCCATGAGCTACTGAGAGTCTGAGAATGCTGTCAGGAGCTGTTAAAAGTCCTGTTAAAAACACATTCCCAAATATCAAGTTGAAACCAAATTTCGCTCTCCAAATTTCACACACTACAACAGAGCGGGGGAACATTTCCTCTTGCGGTTAAGAAGCGCATGGGAGGCTTATGGGTGTGTTCTGCTTAAAATCAGATAGTTCTGTCCAAGGTTTTTGATTCATGCTATGAACTACATGTGCTTCAAAGTTTTGGAAAAGCAATAGAAATACTGCGACATTGAGCTCAATAAATAAAAGCCCACATAAAATGAAACTGTTCCGTATAAACTGTTCAGTATTATTTATATAGTATAAGCATGTAATGCAGCTGAGGTCTTGTTCTCACCTCCCACCTGTAGTATGACCAGAGCAGAGGTGGACCCGCCAATGTTTGAGGCCACACAGGTATACTCTCCAGAATCCAGTTCCTGAACCCCACGAATCCGCAGCGTTCCACGATGGACATCCTGCTCTGCAAATGGAACTGTTCCCAGATCAAGATCCCCTGAAGACGGATGGTGCAAGAATCAAAGAAAACATACGCCGTTGCTGTAACAACCCACTACACGTAATGCAATATCCTAAACAGACTCCGAAAAAACTCTGAGAAAATGAATAACAGTCTCTTAACCATGATGAAATAATATCATATGTTGCATTTTCTTTATGCTTATGAATCTTTTATACATTTCATTTGTGTAAAGTTTGACACATTGTTGTTATTAAATCTTATTTTGTCAGCTAAATTTGTATGACAGTGTAGTTAGAAAATACTTAACAAATATGGCAAAAATGATCATTTTCATCAAAAAACAACAACACAAATTTTAAAAGATGTGAGGTGTCTCGAGCATCCAAGTATTATCCTTAAGCAGGGTGCCCACACTGTGCGATTTATACTAGTCCTTTACGATTGTTTCTTGTTAGACTGTACAAACGTGATAATCGCTGTAAGGTATGTCACACTGTAAGATCTCAGTTGTCATTAATGTCAGACTGTACGACAGTCAAGACACGCTAAAAATGGACGCAAGCAGGAAAATCTGTTTGGAGTTTTACATCATCCATCAATAACACGTTCGGTGACAGTGAGATGTATTATATGCGGGATTGAAATGGTGGCAACAAATAAATCTCTAACGTTAATTTTGGCCATGGTTTGTCTTGAAAAACAAAAACAATTTGACGGTCGTCATAGGAGAAGTCACACTGCAGGACTGTGAGTAAAATCTTCTGACACTTCCAGAATTTCATCTAAGGTAAAATTTGATCACAACGGTCATTAAACGGCTGTTGGTGACTTCAGATTTTAGCCTAGGATCAGAGGAATCTTTTAGGATTTGCAAAATTTGTCTCAGATGGCAAAACCGTGACCAAAATCGCAGTGTGTACCCGGCTTTAGGGGGAGTGTTTACCTTTTTGCCATTTTACTAATGGAAGAGGAGTACCAGATGCCCGACATTCTAGAATGGCATCTTCACCAGCAACGACCATCACCATCTGCTGTACCACTGAGATGCTCGGAGGCTCTGAGACAACAACAAGAGAGAAAGGAATTAAACCTAACATTGTGTGCTGTACTTTGTCATTTTTTTATTACCACACATAAATTGTTTCTACTTCCTGACAGATTTCATTTGAATATCTGTCTCTGGTTATGTTCAGAATTGAATACTAGCTAACTACTGAATATGTTACATTTTTGTCAAATGAACCAATCACATCACATCACATCACATCAAAAACATTTTGTATTTTTAATCTAATGATATAAAATGAAAAGGAAAAATGTCTAAAAATTGGGCAGTCTAACCGAATAATGAGTCAAGAAAAAGACTCAAAACTGACATTACTTCTGGTTCATCGATTAAACTTTTCTTTCTTCCTTAAAAAACAACAACAAATTAATACTTTTATTTAGCAAGGATACATTAAATTGATGAAAAAATACACATTTATAATGTTAATCTTAAACTCCTGAAAAAATATTCATCACAGTTTCCACAAAAACATGAAGCATCACATTTCCAACATTGATAATAATAATAAGTGTTTCTTGAGCACCAATCTGATTTCTGAAGAATCATGTGACAGTGAAGACTAGAGTAATGGCTGCTGAAAAGTAAGCTTTGCCAACACATACATGAATGAATGGATGAATTAATGAATTAATTATTCTAATTTAAATACAGTAGTCAACATTTGAAGTGGATCAAAAAAGTTCATCAAAGTTGTCCTAAGACAAGAACGGGTATTGATCAATTCATGTATAACTTTGATGAAAGGTTTTGATCCACTTCAAAATGTTGACTACTGTATATACACTGTATATACTGTAGTTGAGTTGAGTATGCCATTTGATTTAAGTATGACATTCTGTGGCTTGAAAAAATTCCACGGAAAGAATCGAGTGCCAAACAGTTTAACAGAACCAGCTATATAACTTTTTGGTATATTGCATTTGATACGCCTGCCAACACCTGCAAACTCATTTTATTTCAATGCATGCTTTCCTGTCTCTATAAAAGTTCTTGTCCGTCAGTTATATATTCCATCTCTAACTCAATATTATATAAGAATGGTTTACTATGTGCACTCATTTCATCAACAGAGCCACTGACTCCAGCACCTGCATAACTGACGGTAACAGACTGAGAGGCAGTGCCAGCCTCATTGGTGGCCAGACACGTATAGTTCCCAGCATCCTCAGGGACAGCTCCTCTGATTTTCAGCATGCCAGAATCAGAGATGCTCCATCTGAAAGCACAGCCAGTGTTATATTAACCAAAGACTGCTGATGTAATGATTATATTACAGAGACCATTGTTTAACACTTTTTAAACTGTATTTTCAAACTGAACAGTATTGTCTTTCCATCAAACTAACTCCTGACTGATCACAGCATCGAAGCCAGATTTATTCCGATATCTTGACCAAATCTCAGACTGTTAATGGTTTGCGGTCAGTTTATTCAAACATAAATTAAATATAAATGATCCATTTTAGGAAAGTGGATAAAAATAACCATCTCAAACAGTGCGTGATGTATAGTGAGATGAAGGAGGGGGAGCTGGTTGACTACCGATGGTGGTTGGATAGAAAGATGTTGCCATGGCTCCAGAAAACCTTTGGAGGAGGGGATCCAGATGCCAAACAGGAGATGCGGACTTCTGCACCCAGAGAGAAGCTTTGTGTCTGAGGGGAGACAACCACAGATGGGGCCTCTGTAAAGGAAACAGAAATAAACTGTGAATCATTGTATTCAAAGGGATAGTTTGTCCAAAAATGAACATTCTGTCATTATTTACCCACCCTCATGTCGTTCCAAATCAAACCCATTTGCTGTTGTCTTTTTTCCATGGAACATAAAAGAAGAAAAGAATCTTTATATTCCTTTCTGTAACAATTCATAGTATGGTAATTATTAACTAGAAATAGAAAAAATAAGTTGGATGGATGGATGGATGGATGGATGGATGGATGGATGGATGGATGGATGGATGGATGGATGGATGGATGATGATGGATGGATGGATGGATGATGATAGATAGATAGATAGATAGATAGATAGATAGATAGATAGATAGATAGATAGATAGATAGATAGATAGATAGATAGATAGATAGATAGATAGATAGATAGATTCCATATATAAAACAACAAAAAAATGTATTCAAGATCAAATAAAAGCCCACAGGTTTGGAATGGCATGAGGTAATAAGTAAATAACATTACTACACATTACTTGGCAAAAAGCCTTTCAGACCGCAGACATGGCCAAATAGATAATGAAAACTCCACACGCTATATAATGGTATGGTGCAAGTCTAACTGCACATGTTGAAAGTGGCTCACAGCGAGATACACTTCATCGATTTGTTCGTTTTTTTGTCTCCAAAAGGAACCGCCAATCTAATATCACATTAATCTTGCTTATTCGAAACATGCAGGGCTCAATCTTGCTGGCTGCGTAGAACTTGCGCTGTGGTTTGGAGGCTTGTAATGGAAAACACATGACAGTAGGCTGCAGGAGCTGAGTGTTTGACCAGGTGCTGTAGAATACCTAGGACCACCAGCCATACGACAGCCTGACTCTCTCCATGGGAATTTGTGGCTTTGCACTGGTAAGGTCCAGCATCCTGAATGCGAACCCAGTTGATCTCCAGAGAGGAATTGGCCAGTACTTTCACCCTTCCTGAGTGGGACGATAAAGCACTACCCGCCAGATACCAGGTCAGATTATGCCGCACAGAGCCTTGAACCTGGCAAGACAGCACTGCCACTGTCCCCGGGGATGAAGTCACATTCACCGGAGGATGCAGAACAGGAGGGGGCTCTACGTTAAGAGACACGATGATGACAGGTTTTTAAAGAGATACTAAAATACAATGTATGTGAGGCAACAAATCTCTCAGTTTAATGTTACCATAGAAGTCAAATATAAGAATTTTTGGCAGTGACTTAATTTCATTGCAAAAAGCTGTTCTCATTTGCAATTTCCCTTAATTCTGGAGATTACACCCTCCTTAGCAAGCTGAAGCCTTGTTTATACTTTCACATGACTCTCTGCAGCCTCTGCACTTAGTTCACAATGCTCAAGAGGCATTTATACTTGACACGTTCCACATTGAACTCTTTTCCACAACGACAGAAGGAATAGTGCAAAAAATATTTGCTTATCCAGCAAGAAACAGCTGTTAAAAATAGTATTTACATTTTAAATTGACCTAGCCAGAAGAAGAAAAAAAACATCATGTTCCCAGTGAACATTAACCTAGCAAGGAAAATAAATAAATAAATAAATAAACCTAAAAAAAAACTAAATGTAAATTACTTTTCTTTGGTCATATACAAGATATACAAAAAATGGACAAACCAACAAAATACTCTGGTTCTAAATTCTTACATTTACAATTATTTTAGTATTTTTATAATTTGTATTTATTTAATATATTTAATTTTTCACAAATACATTTAATAAATTTTATAGTGATAATTTTATATTTAATATTTAACATTTTACATACATGTATTTATGTTATATTAATAACTTTATATTTAATATTTGTTTACCATATTAAATATTTAACATTTTACATACATGTATTTATGTTATATTAATAACTTTATATTTAATATTTATTTCCCATATTAAATATTTCACATACATTTATTTACTTATTTTATTCTAATAATTTTATTAAAACAACTGACTAAAACAGCTGCATTTAGCTGTAACCCCATTTAATATATATATATAATAATCAAATTTAAAATAAAATGTTTAGTCACTTTTATTTGTTTTACAAAATTGAGGTGGACAAATGCAAATCTTTTTCCCCCTTGACCAAGAAAAAAAAATTAAATATATATATATATATATGACTATAATATATATATATATATATATATATATATATAATTGCTTCTGAAAACAGAAAACACAGTCTTACACAATGTTGGTTTTGAATGTGTCTTGTTTTGAGGATGTTTAAATATTTTACTGGAAAACAAGATGTAGTGCATGATGGTCCGAAATGGAGCATTGTGAAACACTGCATGATGGCACTTTTGGCACATGAACCCTCGTGCTTGTGCAGACGTGTGAAGTTACAGTATAAACTAGGTTTGAGGGTGTGGGTGTGAATACAAGACTGTGTATAGTGCGTAAAATGTGTGTGTCCATGCAATACCTCTAACAGTGAGTTGCGTGAGAGCTCGTCCCATGCCTGCAGTGCTCTGGGCCACACATTCATATGCTCCCTCATCACTGCCTGAGGCATGTGGAATTTCCCATGATGCTTTAACTGAAGACCTTCAATTACAAAGAAATTAGCAGGTTTAAGTGATGAGTCCAAAAGTGCAGCCTTTGATCACAAACATGCATTTAGCTTACGGAGAAATTCACTTTACGCACAAGAGTGAGGTAAAGAATGGAAAGAGTTAGACTGAAAATATAGAGTTACAGATTACAAATGATATGAACACATTCAAGCACACACAAATGGCAGCAGGTAAAAGGAAGGAAGAAAAAAGATAGTCTTTTTTTTTTCAGATGAAATCTCTGATGTCACTAACAACTAGCTTGCACAGAATACCTTTCACTATAAGTCAGCATTATTTCATGTTTAAACTATAATTCAAAACAGAGTGCCCTTTATAGGGAAATAATTTTTCATGATGACTTTCTTTTGTGCAATACACACAACCCCTGCTGTTCATATTCATTCCAAGATTGATATGTCAGTGAAAGCTCACAAATCATTCTTGGGTTAGGTTAAATTTCGATTGTAAATGAATGCCCTTGTCAGCACATGGTATATCAAACAGAGCAAAAAATTGTCCAGCAAATGCTCACTTTAACATCTCCTCAATTATGTTTATTTAAGGCCATATCACAGGAGAGAATGCCTGCAAAAGGGTTTGTACATGTTTGAAATGAGAGAGATATAGATATGCGAGAAAGAGAAAGGCGAGTGGCCTAAAAAGAGGTGCTTAGCCTTTCGAAAATATCAGAGATCGTACTAAATTTTATGACAGCTGTTTGATTTTTCACTTAATTTGAGGTTTGCAATTGTTACCCTGTAACAAATATTTGAAACTCCAAATGCAAATGCAAAAAAAACCTAGTTTAAATTAGTGATTTTGGTATTTTCCAGCAATAATTACTAATGGAAAAATAATGTTTTACTACAATAGATATCAATTCAACAGATTATACAAAATTATGGAATAGTTGTATGATTTTAATTGTTAGCTCAGGAAGATCCTCTGAGGTTGGCCAGGCCAAAAATACAATTTTAAGGAGGAATGCAGACATTTAAAACTAGCTATGTTTCATGCTAGGTTAATATTTTGATTATCAACAATATCTAAAAGTACTATAAAAAGAAGAAAAAGGGAAAGTACAAAATAAACTGAAACAGATGGAATAGAGAAAGGGGATAGAAAAAAAAAGATAATATTTGAGAAGAGCCTCACTCATAGGTTCTTTCCTCTCCTATTGTTCTTCCGCCCTTGGTGAATCTCAGTTTATAGGGCAGGTCACTCTCCACAGAGCAGTCAATCTTAGCAGGCTGCATGTAGAACCCTCTTATCACAGTGGGCATACTCACCAGTGGAGGCTCTGTAAGGTGAGAGGGGGCCAAAGGTTAAACTGGATCATCACAGCTGGGTTAACAACAACACAACATAAACAATGCCATCTTCAGAAACAAAACAAAAAAGTATTCAAACAGTATTAAACTGTTCAAATTTCAAACTGAGTCCATGGATTTTGAATGCGAACAAAACAAAACAAAAATAAAAAAGCATTTAAACCGTGTTTAAACTGTTCAAAGTGAGATTACTGATTCCAGTGGATTTTGAATGCAACTTGAATTCAAACAAAACAAAACAAAACAAAACTCAAAAAGGTATTTAAATGCTCAAAGTTCAGAGTCCAGTGGATTTTGAATGGAACTTGAATGCAAACGAAACAAAACAAAATAAAAAAGTATTTAAACAGTTTAAACTGTTCAAAGTTCAAACTGAGTCCAGTGGATTTTGAATGCAAACAAAACAAAACAAAACAAAAATAGTTTTTAAACAGTCTTTAAACTGTTCAAAGTGAGTCCAATGGATTTTGAATGCAACTTAAATGCAAACAAAAATAAACAAATAATAAAAAAAACACTCATCTGGGATGTTGAAAGAGACTCACCTGGGATGATGTTGGTATATGACACACTTGACTGTCTCTGAAAGTTGTAGCCTTCTCCATCATTTCCAGACACTTTGAGAAAGAAGCTCTGAGAGGGTGTTCGAAACTGCGGGATGCTCCAAATACCTCCTGAGCCTCCATCGCCAGGCAAAGGCACAGGAATGGTACGCAACGAGCGACCCCCTAAAGATACTAACTCCATATTGGTAACCAGACCTGGAGGCTTCAGACCTGAACACTTCAAAATCACATGAGCTGGGACACCTGGAGGAAAATGGGATATATTTAATCTATAATTCTTAATACAGTTAAGGCAAGTTGAGCAAGTTCTGGCACAAACTGAGTAATACCATTTTTCATCAAAATGTGGCTGGAGCAATTATTAAATGATTTTTTAACATTAAAAAAGAGATTTCTTTTTTTACTATCACTCCAGCATCCAACAGTGGAAAAGGGCTACATACCAAATGGTGATGTACTGTAGTAATACCTTTAATAGGTCTCTCTCTGGTCCTGCTGAACTCTGTGATAGGTACACTAGAGAAACCTGCCCTGAAGTCCAGGTTGCTCACACCTGTTACTCTGAGTGTGTGTCTCCCACTGCATCCCACCTGACAAGAGAAAAAGCAGTGACATTTTCCAGAAGGATCTGTTATGTATATACCTAAATTTTAAAATTGATCTAGCATCACTGTTCAAAACTTTTAGGTGTTACCTTTAATGTCCATGGTCCAGGTCGAGGGTTCTTTAGGTTGACCACCCGTGCTGAGTTTGGGATGTTGAGCAGTTCTGTTAGACCCTGCCTCTCTCCAACTACACGGCCTATAATTATTCAAATAACAATTTAAAAAGGTTTAGTAATAGTGGTCCTTTGACAATAACTTATACTTATTTTAGTGAAAAGGCATGAACAACCATTCAATACAAAACAATAGCATGTTCCTACCAAGAGGGTCTCTGAGCTCAATTTGAGGTGCTGGACCACTCAATGACACAGTGACTTCTTTTAAACTAGGGTCAAAGGGCACCTCCCACTGGGTCTCCTGGGCAGTTTCATGGTCAGATGAAAGAAGGTGGACCTTCATGGCCTGAACAGTTTCCTCAACCCATTTAAGAACCTAAACAAAACCAATGAATTGTCAAAAGTAGAGAATAGGTTTCATTGTATAAAAAAAGACCATTATTTGACATTATAAATCGTGTTATTTGTGGAAGAGCACAAAGGACAGCTGGGATCTCCATTCACTGCCACTGTATGGAAAGAGCAGCTTAAACATTCCCCTACATATCTTTTTTTTGTGTTATGCATAAGAAAGAAAGTCTATGACCAAAAGCTCTGACATGAATCTATTCAAAGATGTTAAATGCAGACAAGGTAGGATCCAGTGACATCATCTCAGTTCATGCAGACTGTCTCACAGAGGTATGTCACAAGCAGATCCTATTAAACAGTGAGGAAATGAGATCAGATCATCTATCAGAGAGAGAATGCAAACTATTCCTGGGCTGACGAGCTATAAAATTCTCAAAGACCGGCACAAACAGTAAAGGATTGCTTTTCAAACCCTAGAAGATCACACAGGTAATCCATTAGTCATTCTGAAACCATTCCAGATGAGACAAGCAGCATCAAAAATAGACATGTAGGGCTTAAAAAGATAGTTAAAAAAATAAAGTTATTTCATCATTTACTCATTCTCGTGCCTTTCCAACCCTATATGACTTTTTCATGGATCACAAAATAAGCAAAAAGAGCAACATAAAAGTATCATGGAAATGGTCAATATGCTTCTGAAGTCATATGATAGCTTTTTTTGTGGAGAACTAAGTTTTTATTCAGTAAGTCTTCTCAACCAACTGATGCCTTCAGCTTTCTCAGCCATTGGATGTTTCACGTTTTTGATACTTTTATGGTGCATAGCATCTTTTTATTTTGTGTTACAAAAGAGAAAGAAAGTCACACAGGTTTATAACAACATGCAGGAGAGTAAATGATGGCAGAATGTTCATTTCTGAGCTAACTATCCCTTTAAGCTCATTCATTTTGAATACTGCAAGGTGCACATGAACAAAACCAGAATGTGCACCAGGAGATGATGAGACTTCTTTAGCCGGTAATGTGAATTTAGGTCCATTAACTGACAGAACAACTGTCTGAATGCACTGCAATGATCTGTGAGAAGTCATTTACACTTAACACCAAATTTATGTCCCTTAGACAAACAACTTAAATAAACTGTTTCCTTAGTTAGTATTTTTAGATTTCAGCCATTAACCTCTTTAGAGACAGCTGTGTGTATTTGTTCTGAACTTTTTGTATTGACTACAGACATAATGGCTGCTCTGTGTCCATACCACTGAACAAAAACATCACTTCAGTAAGCCCGCGAGAATGACGCTTATTTAACACATCTTTATATATTTAGGAATGAGAGAGAAAATTGGAGCGAGTGTAGCCTTTGATAATTTCATTACTCAGAATCTCCCCTATTTCTTTCTCTCTAGATCTCTCTCACTCTCTTTGGCTGCAGACAGCAGCTGGTTCCTTTCGGAGTTTACAACTGGAAACAGCTGTAATGAGTGCCACATGTGCAGCTATCCCCCACAGAGCAGCAAAAAGCTCACCAATGACCTACATCTGCCTCAAACCAGTGTCTGTTTCAATGGATGCCTCATGGGAGCTGGGAAGATAAAACTAGTAATAGATAATAGACAAAAAGACAGCAGCGGAGGAATATAAGGTTAACTATGTTCAGATAATGGCCTGTGTGTGTCCAGGAAAGCTACCCCTCAAAAGAGAACATCATAGTCAAAAGGATCCTGAAACCATATCCAGTGTGACGAACCTTAATGGGAGGCAACAGACTGGCTTCCTCTGGAAGTTGAACTGTCATGTTTCAAAGATTAGTTGTGGAGGAGTGTTGGTCGGGAAGCATACGTGAAAAGGATGTGGAGGTCAGCTGAGGATCAGCCGAATTCCAACTAAGCACCCACACTGTTTGTATAACTGATGGTTTAAAGGGACAGTTCACCTAAAATAAATAATAAATGACCCAAAAGTCATCAATTACTCACATTCATGTGGTTCCATGACTTGTTCTTCAGTGGAACACAAGAGGAGAAACGTTTAAGTATCAGCTCATTATAATGAAAGTGAATTCATTCTAAAACATGCTGGGTTATGTTTTTAAATCAAATGCTGGGTTCAGCCTGTTGGGTAATTTGTAATATTTTTACCCAGATGTTGGGTTTCTGTAACACAGCTGCTGGGTCATTTTTAATGTCAATACAAATGATGAACCACATACCTACCCACCACTGGGTCAATGTAACCCAATGTTATGTAGTCTGTGCAACTGGTTAAAACTGGATACATTTGTCAATGGTCATTTTTGTGTTCTGTGCTGAGAGAATACTTCTTGAGGGGAAATTTCCTGAATGAAATTGATGAAAGATGCATGTTTATCAAATTATTTCTGTACAAATAGGAAAACGTCTGTAGTCTCACAGTTTACCTTTTTTGTTTATGTCGCAGTTAACGCCTGCTTGGAACTAGCTTTCAACAAACGCAGCATACACCGGATCTACACTCAAAGTGAACAAAACGCCGACGCCACCAGGAAGTTTCACTTTAATGTCGGACAGATGAGATGGCACCATGTAAAGCTGTTTTTGATATAATTTTTCAAACATGAATATATAAGATTGTCATTTAATGAATTGGAACAGCTTACTGATATCAATTTTCTTTCTACAGATTTTTTTTGGAGCATTTTATGATTGTAAAAGACTGACTTGCCATTGAATAAAGAAATAGGCAGCAGTTATTTGCGCTTAGTGCAAATAGTAATAGAATCGATTTACACTAAGTGAAAAAAGCAGTATTTTTTATGCTTATAAATAGTGGCAGATACGACGCAGATTTCCACCTCAGTGTTGTTGTACATTAAATGGTATGCAATAATAAAAAATACAATGTAAATGATTATATTAATTAAAATTATTAAATGGATACCACCTTATTGGGACAATAACATCTACCTACCTCTAAACCTAACCGATTTATTATTAAACACTTTTTGAATATTTTCAACCTTTTTATTGAAAATAAATACCTTTCCAACGTGATATGTCATGGGAAAAGGCAGATTCGAACTCGGGTCAATTTGCGTCAGAAACTTTCTGCCTCACGCCTTACCCCTACACTATTACTGCTAATGTCAATCTAGCATCTTCCATAATTTTGTTTGGCCCAACCAGACGTCAGTAGGTGGAGTTAGTGTAAATAGCCTCTCCCAAAAAGGCAGGCTATTTGCACATAGTGTAAATAGACGCTCCGTAAAAAATATTGAATATGAACTGCTGCAGTTCTATGTTATTTTTATTATTTAAAATGAAAAACTTTCAGTATCAGGTTTACTGACACAGCACACTCAAAAACCAGCAAATGGGTGAATTAACCCAACAAGCTGGGTCAATATAACCCAGCATGTGTTCTGCCCAATATTTACCCAGCTCTGGGTTGCAAAATAAAATGAGTTTGGGGACTCTGAAAAGGCAACAAAAGCACCATAAAAGTATCATAAAACTAGTCCATGTGTATTATGGGATATGATCCCAGTCGTCTGAAGTCATGTGTGAGAACAAAATACCAGGAATTTAGGAGTTAAATTTTTATTATTTTGACAGCTCAAGTCCCCGCATTCACTTTCATTATATGGTAAAGAGCAGCAAGGACATTCATCAGCATTTCTTCTTTTGAGCTCTTCAGAAGAAAAAAAGTCTTACAGGTTTAGAATGACATGAGGTTGAGTAAATGATGACAGAATTTTAGTTGTTTGGTAGAATGCCCCTTTAATGCTCTACTGGAAAGATACTGTAGTATAGGGACCCAGAAAAACACGCATACAACCAAAAAGTGTCTGTTGGATGCACTGTAACTCTGAAGATTTAGATAAAAGTATCTGCCAAATGCATTAATGTAGGGACCAAGACAATTGAGTCTTGAACTTAATTTCAATGGTTTTTATTTCATCAATTCACTGGAGAATGTCTAAAACTCCTGTGACACCAAAGCAAGGGGTTAATACATTTTTCTTCCTCTCTCAAAGGTGGCCCACAAAGGTTCTCCATATTACAGACAAGACTTTTGTCATCTATGACAAAAACAGAGCAGGAGATCCAGACTAGACTGGATCTAGTTACACTTGCTTAGACACTCTTGCTGTTAGGTCTGTCCGATTGAAAACACCTGTGGCCAATGTCCATGTGCTAGTTTAAGTGGTGTTGAACCACTTTGACTTTGAACGTGTTCAATTGGATGGAAGTTTTGCATAATAAGGTAGAGATACTGTATTAATACATATCCCATCCCTCCATTCTCTTTATTGATTCGCATGACATTTTCCTTTGTTCAGCTAAAACAATTTATGCATATTTCTGTACTACCTGTACGTCAAATTTCTGAACAATTGTTGGATCAGTGAGAATCATTATTGTTAAATTTAGGGGTCTTCATACAGGTCAATCAAATCTATTAAAAAGCCCAAATTCAGCAAAATTGACTATCAATTCAACTAAAAATAAGTATAAAGTAAAAATTAAAATGTAAAGTACAATCACATGATGCCAATGGTTTTTAATGGCTTTGCAATGTACAGTTAGCATCTTTACAATATTTAAATAGATAAATATGATACTATACAGATCTAAATATAGGCCAGACTTTAAATGCAACACTCAATATGTAACAGGGTGTCCTCGCTCCACATCTCTTTATTCACCAACTAAAAAAAGTCCCTGATTTAGATATTCCATCAATACTAAAGTCGGTTGCACTTTATTTTAAGATGTCCGTGTTACATGGAAATATACATTTAAGTACTGAGTAATGATAATTAACTACAATTTTGGGGTTTGGGGTTAGTTGCATGTAATTATATACAAATAGCAATTACTATATAGTATGTAACGTGTAACAAGGACACTGTAAAAAAAGTGTTACCCAAAAGTCTTCTGCCAATAAAGTCTTCTGTCAATAAAGTACCCAAATCTCCACCTTCACCTTGAGTTTGGCCGGCCTGGGGTTTCAGCCAAACCATTAGACTCTTTAAAGCACCGACACGCTTTCATAAAGCTTATCTGCAAATCACTCCAGTGATTAAGCTGAGCACCTTCCTTTGTTTAAGTAGTGCCTCCTCCTTCAGCTCCACAAAGAGCTGTCTGTTGGAGACGTCCAACCTGGACGCTGGACAGGCAGCTGTGCTGGATAGAGCAGGCATGATAGATCATATCCGGGATTACTAAGTAAAATAAGCCCTGCTCTCTCTCTTTGCCCCCTTCCCCTCCCAAAAAAATGACAAAGCGCTGTGTGTATTTGATTTGGCTTTTGCTTATTTAACTCCTATCAGAGAAGAACCATTCAGGGTAGATGTGGAGAGCAATCTTGAGGTTTCTGTGGATTTACGGATTTGCTTTCATTCATTTTTTCCCACCCATAGACTAATCAAAAGTAAAAAATGCACCTGACATGGGAGTGTGTTTTCATACTTGGACATAAAATGTCAGAGAATTTAGGGGAAGAAACCTGGGAAGAACCTATATGGGGCACTGTTTAACCGAACCATATAAAAGATGTTTAAATTTGACTAATGTATTTTATACATTACACAAGAAGTTATTTAAAGGGTAACTAAACCCCTGGTCAGAGCCTGACTCCACCCACTGGCAATATTTGAAAAATGCTGGAAAAGTGGGCGGAGCCTAGCGGAGATAGAGGGGACGAACCGATATTCTATCCTGATCGTTTTCAATACTCGCAATTCCAACTCCTGACTCGCTACAGTGGTTTTGACGAAACAAGATGGTTTTTACACTGCCAAGGGCGTGGTAGCTCGTACCAAGGGCGTGGTTAGCTGGAACCTGCTTACATCACGAACCACCGCAAACATCCAATAGGAAAATTCAACTGCAGTAGCCACCGTTCAACCTGAAGAGGGCAGCACTCAGACGTTTTTACACCATTGTAGAATTAAAACACTTATACCCAACACTATACCCAAATGTCAAAAAAGTTACTCGAATCAATGAGCAGCACTGATAAAGCCTCAGTCTTACATATCATTAACTAAAAAAAGTTGGTTTAGTGTTTAGTTACTCTTTAAGCAGCATATAAGAAAAATTTCCAGAGCTTAAATGATTAGTTCATGGCCAAAGTATGATACTTTGAAAGGCTGTTTCCGGAGCGGAATGTGGACAATGAAGTAATTCCTGGGCCTTTAAAATTCTTGGTGAATGTCTGCGAGATGAAAGTAAACTGTCAGAGCTCTAAGAGCAACTGTGTGACCCTGACCTTGAGTTCATTCTCACAGAGCAGCAGGGGTGTAGGAGAGTGTTAACAGCTCGAGGTTGCCCAGTCATCCTGAGCGCAGACACTCTCACCAACAGGTACAGGTGATAAAGTTCTCAAACACAACTACCATCAGCTGCCCACCTCCACAGGAACATATATCAATTACACACACACATATCCAATTCCAAATACACATCCGCAAACATGCTTTTCTTTACTTTTCAGGCCTTTTTGCCTTGTTGTCTTATGGATTACTTTTTCCATAGTTGTTGCTGGAAGACTCCGGCTCTGCCATGTCCTGTGTTGACATGCATGATACCACTGTCTCACAAAGAGGAAGGTCTGCTTTCTTTCATGTCTCACTATGACCGAACATGCTTTATTTTAGTCTAAATACCATGAAACACAGACTGAAATATGTGCCCCTTCAGATTATTGAGTCAAGTGAATTTTGCATTCAAAACACTGCTATACAGTTAATGTTGTGGCAGATATAATTCCTTCACATGTCCTTCACATCTGGTCAGTCCTTTCGAGTGGCAGCATTCATCGATCATTGAAACCAAGCCGCATTATACACTGAATGAGCACTGTACTTCTAGATAATAGAGTTACTTTTTTCTTTATTGTGCGTCCAAACAAATTGCAAGCAAAACAACAAATGTCTTTTTTCCAGATTTTTTTTTTTCTTTCTTTCTGCTATTTAGTTTAAAAACATTTTGCTTGAGAAATGTTTATTTATTTTTTTACTTTTTTTCTTCTTTTTTTCTTTATTGTGAATTAAAGAGTTTAAACGCAAAGGATAAGCAACATTTGCTGGTGAATATAAAAAATATTAGTGCTGTCAAATCGATTAATCCCGATTAATCGCATCTAACACAAAAGTTTTTGTGTTATATATATATATATATGTGTGTGTGTGTTGTGTGTGTGTGTGTGTGTGTGTGTGTGTGTGTGTGTGTGTGTGTGTGTGTGTGTGTGTGTGTGTGTGTGTGTGTGTGTGTGTGTGTGTGTGTGTGTGTGTGTATATATATATATTATTAAAACAAAAACTTTTATGTTAAATGCGATTAATCGGTTTGACAGCACAAAAAAATATGAATTGATTAAAAAAATGTATTTCTTTTTTGCACAATAAACAGTGCCATACTAAATGTACACATCACACTACTATACTGCCCTATGTGTCTGCAATTTACATACATATGAATGCCATATGAGTTCATGCGTCTCACCTCATTGACTTGCTGTTTGTCCAGGTGAAAAATTTGACCGGAGCTGGTGGCAGCAATCTCCTCGTAGGCTCTGTATCCCGGCTGGGAGCGATCCCCGCAGTCCCCCGTCAACACAAACACAACCTGGATTCAGAGGGGACGTTTATGAGTGTGAGTGTTTGGTTAGGGGGTTGGGTGTTGGGATTAAATGTCAACACTGGGGTATATTCCATGAAGAGCAGATTTTAAAAATGGGCTGTGAGATATTTAGATTTATGGCTTATAACTTCACAACCTGAAAGTTCAATATTTAAAGGTGAAGTGTAATTTCTGCAAAAAGGAATTACAAAAAGGCTCAAACAAGTTTTCAAACTGCTGTCGGTACCTGAGACTGTCGGAGCTGTACTAACTGAAGAACATCTCTTTTCAGTCGATAATCTTTGGCTCTGGCATCTGTGAAAACATAGATGAAGGATCCAGGTAGCGAGACCTCCAGAGCCTTCTTGATGGCCCCAATGCTCATCTCTGGACAATCCCCTCCACCCTGAGAGGGAACAACAAGGCCTTCATCGTTGACATCGACATTTATGCACTGACCAGAGCACAAAAAAAACACAAATTGTATTGGCCTGGGGTACAAGTTCTAGTACTTACTTTAGAGCCCAAAGGGACAATAAGAACAGAGTGCTAATAAAACTGTAGCGCTGAAGACAGATCAAGTGCTGAGATGAGCCAAGATACTCAGCAGAAGCCACAGAGAGCAAATAAGAACACAGAGTACAGAATATGATTCTAAGATGATTTATGAAGGAAGAGGCCAATGGCTGCTGTGTCTCTTGCTGCTAAAGAATACAAGGCTAAACACCTGAGTAAAGGTAACTAGGGGGGTCTGGAGGTTGAAGATGAGCGGGCTACAGCATTTTGGATAGAGGAAGCGGATGCAGGCAGAGCAGTGTTTGAGTTGCAGTAAACTAACCAATAACTAAACCCAGGCCATCATTTCAGCATTTTTATATATTTTATATTATATTAGCAGGGTTGACCAACATGTAACACTCAAAGTTGTTAATAATTTAACTCACAACTTTAACAACAAATTACCAACGTTAACAACAAATGTAATAACACTGTTAAATGCAATCTTCAGCAAATTTCAAAATTAATAATATTTCACATTGTACATTATAATGTTGTGATGTCTAATTGCCCTTGTAGCGCTTACAATATATTTTTTAACTGTTTTATTTCTAATTTATTTTGACAAAACAGAATAAAATGATTAATCGGCCAAAATAATTATCGTTTTATTGATACTAGCCTGAATTTAAATATCAGTTAATTACTATAAAATAATTTAATCATTCTTAGGACTGCTAAATCCTTATTAAATAAAAATTATGAATCTCTATTAAACAAATAAGGTGTTATAAATTATTAATACATATAAATGGGTGTTATAAATATTAATTATATTTTATAAACATTCTCTGCTGGTCTGTTTTAAGGGGATTTTGGGCTTGTAAACTTAAAACCAGTTAAACCATTTGAAAATCAGCTAGGGAGAATGACCAGCTAAGACCAGCAAACCAACTAATATAGGTGAATCCCTATCAGATAAATTACAATAGGTTTATTTTTCCTATGAAAAGTTGCTCTTTTATAATTTTTTTTGCCTACCTGAACAAACAGCTCTTGAAGATCCTTCTGGAACTTCTTAGGGTCAGTAGTGATGGAAACAGGACCGATCTCTGGTGAGGAAAAACAAAGGAATCAAGAAGCATCTATTTTACATATTAACTGTGTGCACAATCTAAAGGTTCAGGTTACAGTCCTTTTGGAGCCTTTCATTGAGTGCTTGGAAAGTCTATCACAACACTTTAACACACAAATCGCTGGGGAGTAGGAAAAGATTAACCTTCTTCACAGTGGTGTAGTCTAGTTTTTTGTAGTGAGTATACTGTGATATACCAGCCCCCAACCAACCCCCCCCCCCCCCCCCCCCCCCCCCCCAAAGAGAAAAAAAATTTTGGGGCACATTTAGCCTTAGATGTTATATGAATATGGTCCCTGAAGCACAGGTTTTAGCAGCTGACAATTACAATACTTAAACATTGTAAGCACAAATAAAAATGTACTTTTTAAAAACTTGTGTGATATTCCTTTAAAATTGTGTTTTAATAGATTTTATTATTATTATTTTAAAAAGTACATCTTACTATGCAATTTCTTTCATAATTCCCTCTAGTTACTTAATTTATCTACAAACTTTTATTTTGGTGGGTTGTAAATTAAAGACATTTGAGCTTCTGTGTTTTAATAAACTATTATTATTATTATTATTAGGCCTACTTGAAGTATACTCTACTGTGCAATAGTAAAATATTTCTGTTATATTTTATATTTTAAGTTATACAAAACTTTGATTTTGAAAGGTTGTCATGAAGACTTTAAAGTTTGTGAGTGTGTATATGATACGAATGAACGACGGTAGTTTTATCAAATGAAATGGTAAAATTCTTGTGAAGTGACTCTCATAAAAGCTCTGCAATGAAGTTCAAATGTGTGCATGTTCTCCTCATAGACGCTGATAACACCACGAGTGTCACGCGCGCGTCAGTGTGTAGTGTTCAGTGTGTAGTAGGCTAGAGCACACATTAAGCGCTCATTCACAGAAACACGCAGAACATTCAGAGTTTATTTCAATAGCAGTCTTTTTGAGCTTTAATATTCATAGACACTTAGTAAATATCGAGATTTGATTCTATCATTAGCCTACTTTTGATTTATTCATTCAAAAATGGCTAAATTGCGTGACGTTCCGCTTTACAGTAGCCTAGGTTATTTGTTAGCTACATTTGTTGCTGGCTTCCGCGATTCGATCCGTGTCGCTGCGCAAACACAGACGTCACGGCGGGTGAATTTATGAATGAAAATTCTTTCACAAAACGATGTTGTTACGAATCCTCACACGTTTTAAAGTGGGTATACGGAGATCTTTGACATTTCCTAGTGGGTATACGGAAATCCTTGACATTTTCTAGTGGGTATACGGCGTATACCTGCGTATCACGTAGACTACACCACTGCTTCTTCACCCTCATTAATGAATTTTAAACAGTGAGGATTAGGTCCACCTAAAGCCCCTTCCTCAGATAGGACCCTACTAACGAGTGTCTGAAGTCTCTTTCTAGATCCGACTAGATACAGACCCAGCCAACTCCAAATCACGAAAACACATTTGTCCCGGATTCTACCTCATCAACATCTGCGGTTACAAATGACTGTCCTGAAACGTTTGACAGCTGAGAAAATAAATGACAGACCATGCAAAATTCCAGCAGTCCATGTGATACCAAACTGGGTTCATAACCTCATTCATTATTTTTTAGGACTGCCATCATCCACCTAGATAATCTCTGACCTCTTCCCCTTTTTCTACTTTATCTCTCTCCCTTTCTTTTGTCTCAGGATGAATTGTGTCCTCCCTGAATTTGGCACTTATTTGGACTCACTCAGAATCTGATTGATTAGAGAGCTGAATATACAGCACATGGATGAACCAGCATACAGAAAATACATTGTTTATGGTCAGAGTATGGGTCTGATATCCCCACATTATTTATTACTCTGACTTACTTTTTAAAGGTTATTAAAAAATAGAAGACAAAGAGGAGGATTACAATTTTGACAGTGCTTCGGGAGAATGGATAGAACAGAAAATGTTGGACCATGTCTGAGGGGAAGTCTGTCTTCTTCTTAAAGCAAATAGGACAGATCAATACATCATTATATAATAATAATAGAAATAAAAAAAACTTTTAAGTTATGATCTTCACCACTGAATCCCAACAAACTTTATATTGAATCCTATTATATTAGAGTATTTTACATTATATTAATACTATTTTGTCAACAATAATATTAATATTTTAGAAACATAGATGCTGAAATTAAAATTTTGATAATTATATTTAATCAACATTAATTTGAATATTTTAAAGTATTCTCTGCTGTAAACAAGCTGTTTAGGGATGTTTGGGGGCATTTAAAAACCCGTTAAACCATCTTTAAGTCACCTTAGGAGAGCATCAAGCCCAGCTTAAACCAGTCAAGACCAGCAAACCAACTACTCATGGTTCCTTACTCATTTTCATCTTCTGCACTTTCTCCATCCCTCTCTCAGCTGTGAGGGGCCATTAAGTTGTGTTGCTGTCACGCCTTTCTGTCAGTCACCGGCTGTCTTTGTGATCTCAGCGGTTTACAAGGTCCTCAAGGGAACACTACATTAAAAGGTGAGGGAAGGACTGGCACCATCCCCCCTACCAGTCTAGCACTGACGTCTCTCCTCTGACTAGGGGGCTGGGTTGACTCTTCCGGAGAATTGGATGGAGGACTGGGGGTGATTGTGTTAATTACATACTACCAGACAACATGTGCTTCTCATCAGCTCCATGGGCACCCTACCCCCCTAAGGCTAACAGATACTTGGTTTGAACCAGGCTAGATTGTGTAAGTGTACCTGAGAAGGCAGTGCTGTGAGCAGATGTGGAATTTAAACATATTTAATGAGCGTGGAAAACATACAGTTATAGAAATTGAAAAATGGAGACATGGTTTGCAGATTAACCAGTTCAAAGTTCAAAGATCAAAATGTAAAGTGTAAAGTACAGTTTTGTTGTTTAAAGGTGCACTAGGTTGGTTTCAATATAGCCAGATGACTTGAGCACTGTAAAAAAAAAATATTGTTGGTTTAACTTAAAGTAAATAACCTGGTTGCCTTAAAATTTTAAGTTCACTGAAACTTAAAAAAAAAATAGTTAATACAATGAAGGAAATTGGTCTAATCGGAAACTCAAAATATTATGTTATCTGAAATGAGTTGATGTGACAAAAGAAAACATGTTGTGATAAGTATAGGTAGCCTACCTTTAGCTATATTGGTCTGGATGCATTTACTAACTGCTTCCATTTCACACCAAAGCAATTTGTTTATCTTTGTTTTGTTCCTTCAGTTACACTAGGAGCTGTGGGTTGTCAGGGTTTTTTTTTATTAAATTGTTTTACTATCCCTTTCATACTTATTCGAATAGTAAATTACATGAAATAATTATAATATTACTTAGTATTATTGTCATGGTAGCCTATAAGTAGTAGCCTAGGCCTAACTGGGTCATGGCTGATCATGTGATGCTAATGGCGACACCCATGAGGGGGCTACCCGCGACATGAAGAATAAAACATCTTCTATCTACTTTTAATTTGTACTTGGCAAAAATTGACAGTGCACCTCTCCATGAATCTATGGATCACAACCTTTCAGCGGTCCCTGGTGGTGAAAATGTTCCTAGCAGCCCAAACACCTTTGTTCAAATTAGTTCATTGACATTCTAGTGCTTGGCCAAACAAACTTCTCAAAACTTTATCAAGCGTTTCTCCATATGGAACTTTAGGCATTTATATTTGATCAGCAGTTATTCATTATTTGGAATCACTTGTATAAGGAAACGTAACAAGAATGAATTATAATTTACATGAATCATAAGATTGAAACATAGGATTTTGTAATACCTGGATCATGGAAAGGAACCAGCACGAAGTTCCTGATTGGTCTTGTTCTGCGGTTCAGAGTTCTCTCCAGGATCCGAGACGCGCCATCTATCACCTGTTTGAGATCGTCATACATAGAACCGGTAACATCGAAGACAAAGGCCAGTGTTGAAGCGCTGTCATCCGCGCCGGAGTGACTCTTCACGGGGGGAACGGATGAGGAGCGCGCGCTGATAGTCAGCGCCAAGATGAGTAAATTTGCAAGAAACTTCATTCTTGCTTGAAATTCATTAGACCAGTATTTTAAACGTGTCAAACAAACATATGAAGAAAAAAAAAATCACCGTAACATGAATGATAAAAAAGTTTAAGTGATGCAAACCCGATTATTGAGGGAGAAAAAAGAAAGAAAATTAGTTAATTCGTGAAGAAGAAAAAAAAATTGTCCCTGAAATGTTCAGTCCAGTCGTTTGAGTTCTTATAAAAAGGTCGGGTGTAAATAATCCTAGTCGCACTGGATAAACGCTACTTGGAGTAAATTCCTTGTCCCATCCTTGGCTGAGTTTTGGAGAAAACTTGTAAGAAGCGCGTGGACCCTCTGGAGCTAAAACACTGCAGTGTTGGGGAGGGGTGTGAGGAGTCCTACAACCTGATTTTTTTTGTGTGTGTAACTTGACCCGACTGTGACTCCCAACCCCAGCCCACATGGCCTGCTCCAGTTTACCAGGGAGCCACTCAAGAAACTCGTGCCAACTACCATGAGACAGAGATGGAACTATTGTAGCTATATTACAATAACAATGTATGGAGGAATTGATGACACATGCATAGTGAAAACGGGGCAAGTTGTCACACGCTTTATTCCAGTAAATATGTAGGCTATGAGGTTTGATTTTAAAAGTCAACATATACCTTACACCTTAAAGTTTTGGCGACAAGAAAATGGTTCCACTGTTATTTCCCTCGGAATTCCAGGTTCATTCAACACATAATAAAACAATAGCGGGGCATGTTGTCACCAATTAACCTGCCATTAAACAGTTTATTATAGTCTTGTAAACTAAATTTAAACAGTAAAACAATTATGAAACAAAATAATTAATGAAATTAATAACTTGTAAATAAATAACTATTTTTAATAAATTAATAAATAGATTATATTTGCATGATTTAAAACGACTTACCCTGAGCTAACATTTATGAAAAATGTCCTTGTCCTAAAAACACAGTTCAACATTTCAAACAAAATAATTGACAATACAGTATGTCAGAATGTATGCCAGTGTGATTTTATTGTGTTCACTTGTTCACCATTCCATTGTGGAGTTTAGAGGACAGAATGCACCATAATTATTATAATTTAAGAGTTTTTTTAACAAAAATAAATGATAATATAGAAAACGTACATTTCTAAACAAGACCTTTGGCTTAAAACATTACAGATACTAAAAGCTTTTGTGACAACTAGCCCCAACCTCCCTGACATTCTTCTCGGGAGTAATATTTAGTGCATGGATAGGGTTGAAATAATTTTAGGTTTATTAATAGAGAGAGTTTATACTCAGCTGCCACACATCTAATAATATACATGCAATTCTCTGGACTCGGTTTAATGTGCGGCATAAATGACAAGGCTCCAGTAGAGGCATCCCAGATGCTTTTTGAAAGGAAAGACTCCGGATACGCCTTCACCCCTTTGTATATCCGGATGAATTATGTTGCTATCAGTAATTCTCAGATACATCAATCAAACCTCATGCAACATTTGGTCATCAAGCATTTATTGTTGCTTTAACTTGATATCAGGGCAGCAAATGTTGTCAAGTTGATAGCAGAACATTACAAAAAAGGAAGGAAAGGGGGATGTCAATGTAACCTCAAAAATGTTGCAGTTAGTTATATTTACATGGTAGCCATTATATTTGTCTGGAATCACACCAAAAACTAATAGCATAGGGTTTATGACAGTTTACAAATGTTGTTTTTGTGATAATTCGATCTAAACCCAACCAGGCATTTGCTTTCAGGTCAGCAAATGCTTGGTCAAATGATCAAGACTCACCCAAATACCCTTGCCAAATGACACACTGCCATTCAAAGACACTTAACTTAGGATGGACATGTCGTTTAAAAAAGTTTGGCCATTGGAGAAGTCTTTACCTAGTATTTTCTGAAGGGATAATTCTCACAAAAAAAATTAATTCTATTACCATTTACTCACATTCATCTTATTCCAAACCTGTATGACTTTATTTATTCTGTGGAAAACAAAAGAAGATATTTTGAAGAAATGCCTTTATGGTTTTTGTCAATACAAGAAAAGTCAATGGGGTCCAATGTTGTTTTGTTTAGACTTTCATTACTATCAACAAAGTTGAAACATCCTTCAAATTATCTTCTTTTCTTTTCCAGAAAGAAAGTAAGTCAGGTTTGTAATGACATAAGGGTGAGTAAATTAAACATTATGGGTGAACTATCCCTTTTACTTTACAGCGGTTAAAATATTTTATTACTGAGGGCAAAAATATGAATCGAAAGACAAAAAAAGTCATCATATTTTCAGGTTACCATTAGAAAAACATTGTGTCTGTTAAAATAAAATACTCTAACAAACTGTTTGCCTGCTTCCGTCCAAGTCTTCTAATTTTTCCAAACAGCTGGTTCATCACCCCGTTGCACTTAACAATGTGGGATAAATAATCCAGACCTCACTGCAAAAAACTGGTTTATGACCCTTCATGTAACAATTTGTGCATGAGCAAAACATACATTCCTGTCCTCCTCTACTCTCTGTTATTCTCTAGCTTTCCCGTGTGACTAGGGTGTGAAGTCTGTTTTGTTTTAGTGCTGTATCTGGAAACTAAGGCTGGGAGCTGAGCGTGAGGTCTGTCTTACTTTAGTCAGCGAGAACCCTTCTAGTTATTGCTGATTCAGAAGCCCAGATGCCGCGTTGACTGGGCCACCGGCCTTGAGTACCTTGTAATGAAATGGAAGACGTGCCATAGATGCACAATGAGAGCTCAATTACAACCGGGCTAGACATAAACTTTCAAGAGGCAAAAACAAGCCATAACAAGACTTTGCTGATACCTAAACCTGTGTGTGGCTTTATGAATTGTTTCAAGACAGTGGTGCCATGCATCCCAAAAAAAGAAAGAAACTCAGTCATGATTAAAATGGTGCTATATATATTAAAGGTTTTTAAACTTTTTGATGACAAGGACCCCCCAAAACCAGCTGTATATGTTATATATACAACCCATTATACTGTGTGATGTCACAGTCACAAGGGGCCTCATTTATAACCGTTGCGTACACACAAAAACAGGCCCTGAAACAGGCGTACGCAACTTCTGACGCGCGTGATTTTTTTTCCCAAACCACTTCAGCGGAAATCCCGCCCTGCAACCGATTTCATTGGTTTAGGTTACAGTGACGGGTAGGTTTAGGGATCAGGGTTGGGTGTAGGCAATCTGTACAGTGATTGACATGACCAATGAAAACTTTAGAATCAGCTGCAGGGCGGGATTTCCGCTGAAGTGGTTTGGGAAAAAAAAATCACGCTTCTGACGCATAAGTTGTGATTTATAAAATGTGATTTGGGCCGCTTAGTGAAACGGACGCATATACCGGTACAGACAGTGCTTAGCATAAGTGAACACACCCATGCTAAAGTTGACTTAAAAGATGAATAAAAAAATCATCTTTTGGAAATTGATCTTAATGCCCTAATTAAAAAAATGAGGAAAAATCCAACCTTTAAGGACACCAGTTTTCTTTGTGAATGAATAATGTATCGTAAATAAATAAATGTTCTTCCTTAAAATACAGGGTGCATAAGTCAGGACACCCCTATGTTAAATTCTAGGGATGCACCGATACCGATACCAGTATCGGTATCGGGCCCGATACTGAGCTCATGTACTTGTACTCGTACTAGGGTGACCACCCGTCCCGCTTTGCGTTGTACCGCACAGCATTTTCACCCCTTGTCCCGCACGTCGCATATTGAGAAAATGTCCCGCATTTTTATCAGTCTGTTGGTTTTTAATTATCATATCAAGAAAACGTGCGTTTGTTCTTTTGCCTTTTTAAGAACACATTTTATTTACTCTTTTTGCGGCATAGTTTTTCACCTATATTTAACAGCGCGTCGTGAGAAGTAGGTACAAATGCATCAGCGGTTTTTGAAATCATATCCAATGGTTGTAAGGAAAGGAGTAAACACGGTCACTGGTAGGTTGTGACGGCTGTCAATCAAAATGTGGAGCGGTGATTCGTTCCATGTGTTCCCTGTCAGAATCATAGGTCAGAATACAAATGGATAATAAGTTAAAATAAAATGTTATTTAAAATAATCTTATTTATTAAAATTATTATATTTATTTTTAAATAAGTTTTAAATCACATTCTTTCTAAACAAATATTTTGGTTTAATATATTCTTATAGACTGCCAATTAACTAATTTCATGTTGTTTTATATTTTATTTTTTCATTATTTATTTTGTTGGATTTTAGTTGGACTTGGATCCAAAAATAGTTATTTGCATAATACCTGCTGCCTTTGGGCTCAGTGATGATGAATCTAAATGGCATGTAGCTAAAATAAAGACATGTAATGTTACATTGTGATGGTATTTTCTAGAAGGGACTAAAGAACAAAGTATTTTTTTATCAACTGAAAGGTAGAATACAAATGTTTTTATTAAGTTAGATAGACATTATATAACCATTTCAGGTTATGTTTTAATGTTGGTAACATGTCCCACATTGTCCCACACAAACTTATAATTGTCCCACATTTGGGTTGTTTGATGGTGGTCACCCTAACTCGTACTCGTAAAAATGCCCCGATACCAACAACCGATACCAGGCAGCATGTGTACAGTGTCAGAAATTATAATGGGGATAAAAAAGAAGGCTGTATATGAAGTAAATGTATCTTATCAGTGGAATATTAAACAGAATATATTAATGCGTTGCCTATTTAACTGTGGTGCGCAAGCTGATAAGAGAAAAACGTGCAGTGGATTGAGCGTGCTACGACACAGACGCGCGAGCTGGTCGAGCGCATCCCTTTTTCACAGACGTCAGTGGAAGTTTGTAGTTCAGTCGGATGTCAATGGCAAATAAAGTAAAACGAGGCATGTAGCTTATTAATAACGTTAACTGACCAGAGAGAGAGAGAGAGAGAGAGAGAGAGAGCGCACTTTGAATGCTGTTGGTTGCGGATCGTTCACTCAGCAAGTGTTATTTGGATTAAAACTAAATCGTATATGTAAGTAAAACATGAACTGTTACCTTATTTATGTTTAACGAGTGGTTGCCTACATTATTACTGGACATTTGCAGGTCAAGAATTTACATGAACTTCAAACATCCACAGCGCGCGCCCCGAAAACCACCAGACAGCACGCAAATACTGAATGGAAGTCTTTCACGTATTGCGCTTGTACGGACGAATTCACACAAAACTATGTAAAAACACGTGTCTTGGCGAGTATCCTAGTAAAAGTCTGTTATATATCTCAAGTGAACGTAGACAGTATAATTCAAATGATGTCCGTGCGTTCGGTCTTAAAGGAGCAGCAAATAAATCTGCTGCTGTTTTTTAATGTTAATCAAACCAATAACATCCGACTGCGGCCACAAATGGGTGTTCTCGTGCTGGTGGGGGTTCCCGTTTTCGCAGACTGAAACGCCCCCTTCTTCTTCGCCTCTTCTGCTGAACTGCAAAACTGCCACCACCGTTAGTTTTTCTTTAACAGAAGTTTAATATAACAACATTCTCCAGTTATTATGTCCTATTGATTCCGCGTGTGTACACGCCGTCAAATGTCCGAGAAAAACGAAGCAAAATGTAGATCTACATCTGGCGAGCGATATTTTTTTTTCCTAGGATGGTAGGGGAAGACTCATAAATGGTATTGACCCCAGTGACGGGTAGGTTTAGGGACGGGTTTGGGGTAGGTCATATATTTATATATACAGAAATGTACGTTAAGTCAACGGCGTTCATAAACACGATGAAAAGCGATTATGCGTGTTGATAGCACGCCAAAAATGGAAATACGAATTGGCGTGTCATACATACGCTATTTCATGAGATCAGTCCCAGCGTGACTTGCGAAACTCTTCGTGATTGGACGATGAAACGCTATCAGGAACGCCCGATGGGCTTTCTTGTGTCATTACGGGAACGCCCAAGCCGCAGCTGGACCCTCCTCAATCAAACGAAGGACAAATAAATGACTGTCTGCTCTTGTCTAAATAGGCTACCTCTTTCAACTTTACAAAAAGATCCATCTATATTTAATTTATACAGTAATGAATATGCAGTGCATGAAATATGTATTTGATGAACTAATTAAGTTTAAATTTAATAAACAACTAATACGATTGATATAATTTTGGTTTCTCTACCAATACATTTAAAATTTACAAATGCATGAATTGAAAATTAAAAATACAAGTATCGGTTATGGTATCGGTATCGGCGAGTACCAAAAATGAAAGTATCGGTATCGGACTCGGTCTGGAAAAAGTGGTATCGGTGCATCCCTATTAAATTCCCATAGAGACAGGCAGATTTTTATTTTTAAAGGCCAGTTATTTCATGGATCCAGGATACTATGCATCCTGATGAAGTTCCCTTGGCCTTTGGAATTAAAATAGCCCCACATCATCACATACCCTTCACCATAGAGATTGGCATGGAGTACTTTCCATAAGTACTTCAGTGCTTTCATCTCTCAATGCAAATCAAACCAGCTATTAGGCTTACTGAAATAAAACCATGCCAATCTCTAGGTATGGTGAAGGGTATGTGATGATGTGGGGCTATTTTAATTCCAAAGGCCAATGGAACTTTATCAGGATGCATAGTATCCTGGATCCATGAAATAAAAATCTGCCTGCCTCTATGGGAATTTAACATAGACCAGACCAGTGACCACAAAGAAGCAAAGGATGGGCATCCTCCTCACCCCGGTGAACCCAGTTTTATTTTCTTCTCACCCGCTTTCAAGATGGTCGGCCGATCGAGGACTATGTAGAAGAGTACCTTGATCACACGCATTAAGTACCCTGGAACGAGAACACTTTAAAGACCGTCTTTTGGTGTGGTTTGGATGATCACCTGTATCAGCAATTTCCTGCAGCTGCAACAACATGCTTCTTGAAGAGGTACATTGAAGCATTCTACGGTTATGTGGATCGCCTTATACAAGCCCCCTCCAGAGTCTTATCCCGCCGAGACCACCCTTCCAGAGCCTTGTTCCGCCGAGACCACCCTTCCAGAGCCTCGTCCCGCCGAGAACACCCTTCCAGAGCCTCATCCCGCCGAGAACACCCTTCCAGAGCCTCATCCCGCCGAGAAAACCCTTCCAGAGCCTCTCAAGATGGCCGCCGCCACTCCAGAGCTGCCTCTCAAGAGGGCTTCTGCCATTCCAGAGTTTCCAGAGCCATCGGCTTCCCCATGTCCCTCTGAATCCTCAGTTTCACCATGGCCCGTCAGACCTCCGTCTCAAACCCTGCCATCCTCTCCCACCGGTTCTGCCTCCGTCACTCGCTGCCCTTAAGTCCTCAGCCCTTCAGCCTCCCTGGCTCCTCCCTCCATCGGCTCCACCATGGATCATGATCCTTTCCACTGGGCCATTTGTTGCGCTTTCCGGGAGGAGGAAGTACTGTCATAGTCACCAGCTCAGTCGCCAACTCTGTAACCTGTCTGCACTACACTTTCCAGCATCCCTTCTGGTCCCCACCTCCACTCAGTCAGCCATCAACACACCTGCTGCTGAGCATCACCAGATACTGATTCCCTGCACCTGCACTCCCTCATCAACACAGCCTATATCAACTTGCATCATATCAGGGTCTGGTCTCATCAACGTTACTATGAACGTAACTGCTACATAAACAGTCAGACTTCTTACCTGAACACTCACCTAAGATTGTCAAGTCTCCTACTTTCCGTCTGTCTCCTGTCCTTCATCCCGATCTCCAGTCATCGTGTTCATCCTGCACAGAGAATACACTTCCTTCATCAAAGTCTCCATCAATATTTGTCAAGTCACCATCCTCTCACCATCGTCTGTTGTCCCATCACTCTGCTAAATAAACCGTTTTCACCTTACCATCTGTCTGTTCCCTTCTGTGAGTGTGACAGAAGACCAGACCACAAAGAAGCACAGGATGGACATCCTCCTCACCCCGGTGAAACCAGTTAACTTCTCATCCGCTTTCAAGATGGTAGGCCAATTGAGGACTATGTAGAAGATTTCCTTGATCACGCGCATGAAGTTCCCGCTGTTGTCCCATCACTCTGCTCAATAAACACTGTTTTCACCTTACAATCTGTCTGTTCCCTTCTGTGAGTGTGACATGTGATAGATTAATTGTTTTTTCCCTACAAAACGTAATGTAGTCTTTTTTTTTCTTTCTGTAAAAATGTGTGGTTCCCTATCGAGGGAACTCCACAATGCATCGAGAAATCGATACTTTGGGGACGCTCCCTTAGCGTGCGCCTCTGAAGTAAAAATGAAACTAATCCAATCCTGATTGGTGTTGCGTCGTGACGTAACATGTGACGGCATAACCGGAAGCATAAAGGTGACGCTGACGCATAGAATGCCAGCTATCGCTCTTCAGCAAGCGCTCTCTGTGAAACTGTCTGTCTTATTTGATGTTGTTTGTCTGTGTTAAGCTCTATATTGGCGAGTAAACAATACACTAAGTGTGTGTACCCCTGCCCAAGATTATATGCCACGGGTGGGGACACGCATCTGCTGTGTGTGTGTGTGTATTGTTTAGGGGCGCAGCACGCACAGTCAGCGCCTCGAGAGGGCTGCCTGTGATACTGTGAAGCACTTCGTATTAGAGTGCTGCGCTCCCGCTTGGCTATATTATTTCACTGATGATGGCCAGGCTCGCGATCCCCGCGATTCGGGTCCCGCGTCCGTTGAGGCGGCGCAACGGCTAAGATCGCGGAGATCGCAAAAGGATCTCGCGGATGAGAACGAGACTGCTGAGGCACCTTTTCTCTCATCATCCGCAGATTCTATGACACTCGTTCACGACGCAGAAGCCCGCGATGCGGCTTCTTCTGCCCGTGACGAGTGCCAAGTGCTCGAGCTATCTGTTTATAAGGAAAAAAAAAAAAAAAAAAGTAAATGTGCTCAGCACCGTGAACGAGCAACATGAGTCACACTCGCCGGCTTATGTTTCTGCTTATGTAGAGCTTGTGTTGTTGTGATGAGTGCTGTGGCCAGTATTAAATAAATAAATATATTTAAATATATCAGCTGGCCACAAAATAAGCAGGATGATCCCTGTCAAAATGAACTAGACGAGAGATTCCTGCAGCACCGTTCACAAACTCAGAGCCGGGGCTTACTGTTTTTTTCCAGATCTTTATAAATAATATATATATATATATATATATATATATATATATATATATATATATATATATATATATATATATATATATATATATATGTGTGTGTATGTGTGTGTAGATCCTGGGAGAAACCCCACACTTTACGTATCTCACCACATTCATTATATGTTTATTCAAATGTGGTGGGTGCGAGAGAGTCGGGTTATGGCAAGATGCCGCAGATGGAGGAAGCTTTAGTGAGTTATCTTTCTCCTGATCTGGCATCTTCGCTTTAAGCCCCGGTGCTGCCCAACAAACCGTGCAGGGACACCTCTGCACTGGTTGGCTGGGCTTATATGGTGCAGGAAATCGATGTTGCTCTTCCCCCGTTAAAAACGTTTCGGGACACATCGGTTTCCAGCGAACGCAGGCTGCACTGTCCGCCCCACAGGCTTTGCGGCCAGGCAGCTTTCGCGTTCGCCCATCGAGAATCGTTTTTCGGTCCAGCCCTGCCGGAAACCCGCTTCAGGGGGTCAGGAACGAATCCCGATTAATACCCGAAGCCAGGCTCGAGAGCCTGGTTCATTTGGTAAAATATTAAAAAAAAAAAAAAAAAAAAAGGGGTCAGGCTGGTGCGTGCCTGCACTCTATGACGATTTTGCACGCGTACCAGGCCGATCTTCTTAAAGATCTAAATAAGGGAATATTTCCTGTTGGCCGCTCGGCTATCTCCTTCTGGCCTGTTTTCCAACGCTGTCACTACATTCGTTGACAGGTTTCAGGAAGCGAAAATGTAAAAAAAAAAAAAAAAAAAAAAAAAAAAAAAGAGGGCTGCCCCCGCGCTGTGGAACAATCGAGGTTGGTCTAGCAGCAGGTCCCCTCGGAGAAGATGTTGTTGTCCCGCCGTCTTTGACGTTTCGGGCCACATCGATTTCCAGCGAACGCACACCGTGGCGTTCGCCCCAAAAGCTTGCAACAGGGCACCGACTATGGTCACAAAATCTGTATCGACTTTTTCCCTGCCGGTCCACCGCTTCAGGAAGTCGAGAATAGTGCTCGAAAAACACCCGAGGCCAGCCTCGAGGGGCTGTTTCCCTTATTAGATTTTGTAGAAGAATGGCAACGCCTTCCAAACATATATCTATATGGGTCCTGTATATTATAAAATATGGGTACAGATTGCAGTTTGGTCACCGACCTCCCTAGTTTGCTGGGGTGGTACCGACTGCAGTGGTTCCAGAACAGGCTCGGGTTATGGAACAAGAGGTACAGACTCTACTGGAATTAAGGGGCCATAGAATGTGTTCCCCTACCAGACAGGGAGTCAAGGTTTTACAGCCGGTACCTTATAGTTCCAAAGAAGGATGGTGGACTGAGGCCTATTTTAGATCTAGGGCTTTTTGAATCGTTCTTTGAGGAGATTCAGGTTCAAAATGCTTACTGTTACCATTATCGTGAACCAAATCAGATCCGAGGACTGGTTTGTCACGATGGATCTAAAAGACGCTTATTTCATGTCTCCATCCTTCCATGTCACAGGAGGTTCCTGAGGTTGCTTTCGGGGGCGAAGCATACCAATATCGGGTTCTTCCGTTCGGCCTAGCACTCTCTCCCCGCACGTTCACAAAGTGTATGGATGCGGCTCTGGCTCTACTGAGGCTTCAGGGCATCCGTATACTGAATTATATCCACGACTGGCTCATATTGACCCAGTCTCAGGAAATGGCAGTTCGGCATCGAGATGTCGTCCTTGGCCACATTCAGAACCGGGGGTTGAGGCTCAACACTAAGAAAAGGTGTTGGACCCAGCTCAGAAGACTACTCTTCTGGGCGTGGTACGGAATTCGGTTACGATGCGGGCACGCATGTCTCCCGCTCGTATCGAATCCATCCTGGCCATGGTGTCCAGGATAAAGCTAGGCCAGGCCATCATTGTAAAGCAATTTCAAAGACTGCTGGTCCTCATAACAGCGGCATCCAACGTAATTCCTTTGGGCCTGCTTCACATGAGGCCCCTTCAATGATGGCTCAAAAGCCAAGGGTTTTTTCCCCAAGGGGAATCTGTTCCGTATAATAAAAGTTACGCGCAGATGCCTTCGTTCCCTATTAATATGGAAGAAACCTTGGTTCTTGTCCCAAGGTCCAGTGTTAGGGGTGTCATGTCGCCGGGAATCTGTTTCGACAGACGCTTCCCTCGCTGGCTGGGGCGCGGTCTCGGACGGCCGCTTTGCCAGGGGTCTGTGGCAGGACCATCATCATTCTTGGCATGTAAATTGCCTAGAGATGTTGGCTGTGTTCAGGGCTCTGAGGAGCTTCCTCACAGACATCAAAGGTTACCACGTCTCAGTGGTATCTTATCTGAACCGACAAAGGACACTCAGATTGTGCCCTCTATCCAGATTGGCGCATCTGATCATTTTATGGTCCCAAGGGAAATATTATCTATAAGAACAATATATGTCCCGGGGGTTCTGAATTAGGGAGCAGACATCCTGTCGAGGCAGGGGCTGAGGCCCGGGAATTGAGACTCCATCCAGAGGTGGTGGAGTTGATATGGCAGAGGTTTGGACCAGTGGAAGTGGATCTGTTTGCGTCTCGAGGGACGTCCGTCCATCTATCCACTTTGGTTCTCCCTCACTCATCCAGCCCCGCTGGGGCTTGGATGCCATGGTACAGGCCTGGCCGAGGCTTCGCCTGTACGCTTTTTCCCCGATCGCTCTGCTCCCGGGAGTCCTGGAGAGGGTCAGTCAGGAGGGCATCAGTCTTCTTCTGGTAGCCCTGTGTTGGCAAGCCCGAGTATGGTTTTCAGACTTAATTTCACTCCTAATAGCTCCGCCATGGCAGATTCCTCTGAGGAGGGATCTTTTGTCTCAGGCGGAGGGCACTATATTCCATCCTCATCCAGAGCTGTGGAAATTGTGGGTCTAGCCTCTGAGGGGGCTCAGTACCTAGATGCTGGTCTATCATCTGGGGTGGTCGAAACCATACTTATCTCTAGGGCTCCGTCTACTAGGAGATTATATGGCCTCAAGTGGAATGTTTTTCCACTTGGTGTAGAGAACTTGAGATAGGCCCAGTTAACTGCCCAATGGCTTCAGTTCTGGAGTTTCTTCAAGATCGTTTCTCTGCGAATCTCTCCCCATCCACACGTAGAGTGTATGTGGCTGCCATTGCGGCATTCCATGCACCACTAAATGTTGGGCCTTTGGGGAGGCACCAACTGGTCATACTATTTCTCCATGGTATTGGAGGATGAGACCGACAGTTAGGTCCAGGGTTCCTTCCTGGGACCTGGCGGTGGTTCTCGAAGGGCTATTCCTGCCTCCCTTCGAATACCTCCAGTCGGCTTTGCCTAGGACCTCACGTTCAAGATAGCCTTTCTCTTAGCTTTTTCTTTAAGCAGACTGGGAGATCTCCAAGCCCTGGCATTATCGCCAGCTTGCTTGGGATGTGCCCCCGGCGGAGTTAAGGCCATCCTGCATCCGAGACCCAGCTATGTGCCTTAAGTGCAATTTATCATGGCTAGGTCCATGGTCCTGCAAGTATTTCATCCTCCACCTCATGTGTCGGCAGAAAAGGAGAGGTTCCTTGCTCTGCCAGTCAGAGTTCCGAGTATTTACCTTGAGAGGTCCTCTTCTTGGAGGAGGTCGAACCTACTGTAGTGTGTTTTGGATCACCTATTAGGGGCTCCCGGCTTTACAAACCATAAGTAGGCCTACAAGGTGCGCAATTTGCCCTCACCTTGGGCCGTTAGGGCTCTTTTTACTAGAGGCATGGTGTCCTCTAGGGCCCTCCTTTTGGGAGTTCCCATCCAGGAGATCTGCGAGGCAGCCGGTTGGGCTACCCCACACACTTTTGTTAGGTTCTATATTCTGCACCTCCCTAGTACGCCTGGCGCACATGTGCTCTCGTCCTAGCTGAGTGCCTGAATCAGTTTCACTCCGGGACAGGCCTATTCGATGCGTGGCCTAGTGGGCATTTGTTCCCCAAAGTATCAATTTCTCGATGCATTGTGGAGTTCCCTCGATAGGGAACGTCTCGGGTTATGACTATAACCCTTGTTCCCTGAGAAGGGAACGAGACAATGCATCGCTCTGCCACGCCCCTCGAGGCCTTAGAGCGTCTTGCTTCATCGCGAGGCTGGCATTCTATGCGTCAGCGTCACCTTTATGCTTCCGGTTATGCCGTCACATGTTACGTCACGACGCAACACCAATCAGGATTGGATTAGTTTCATTTTTACTTCAGAGGCGCACGCTAAGGGAGCGTCCCCAAAGTATCGATTTCTCGATGCATTGTCTCGTTCCCTTCTCAGGGAACAAGGGTTATAGTCATAACCCGAGACGTTGTCAATAAAATAAAATGTAATTGCTCTAGTGATTAAACATGTTTTAAGCCATTTTAATATATAGTAACTTGGAAAAGTATTTAAATCCCTTCATTTTCACATTTGTTATGTTGCTGGCTTATGCTAAAAAAAAATTCACATCAATCTTTACTCAATAGCTACACCATACAAAGCTAAAAAAAAAAAAAAAAAAAAAAGATTTGTGGTAACTTGGCAAATAAAAGTATGCTTACATTTAGATAAGGAGTATTCCAATTTCTCAGGATCATCTTTAAGATGTTTTAATTTAATTAAATGGACATGATTTGGAAAGGCACACACCTCTCAAACAAAGGTTCCCTTTATCGAAAAAGGGAACTTCGAGATGCGTCGAACGACACGGTGGGAACGCCTCTTGCGTGATTGCGTCTGAAGCATCTATGCCAACTAGTCCAATGGAATGAGAGAATGAGCGTCACGGGCGGGTGACGTCATGAACCAGGAAAGGATAAGAGCACTTCCGCTGCTCGCCGGCATTTAGCTTCTGTTGCCTCAGCAAGCGATCTGTGTCAAACTGTCTCTGTCTATTTATTGTTGTCTGTTACAATATTGTTGGAAACGTGATGGCGAAACAAGTTTACAAGCAGTGTGTTCCTCCCTGCCCGCGTTATTTAACGGGTGGGGACACACACGAGCTTTGTGTGATTTGTTTGGGATTTGAGCATGCAGCCTCAGCCTTCGAGGGGGCTGAGTGCCAGCATTGTGAGAAGCTACCGCTTCGCATGCTCAGATCCCGCCTGTCACTCTTTGATAAGCAGAGTGGGCAGGCTCGCGATCCACAAGGATCAGGACCCGCGTCTGCCGAGGCAACGCGGAGAATGCATTCTTGGGGATCGCAGTTAGATCTCTCAGAGGGGTTCGAGACGGGTCCGCGGACCTTTTCTCCTTCCCTTCCTGGGAGATCTAGCTCTCCTCTCCCGGTGTCGGAAGCACGCTCTGCGGTTTCTCCCGCCCGGGAAGAGAGCTCTCCCTTTCTGCATTGTTCTTCTTCTGAGGAAGTTGATGTTATGAGTGTTGAAAGTGAGAATGCACACACGGGGGAAAGAGATACACAATTTATTTCCCCGGCGTATGATGAGCTGGTGGATGTCATGTCACGAGCTGTAGAGAAGTTAAATATTGAATGGCCATCTGAGAATAAAAACACTCGCCCTAAAAGCAAGTTAGATGAGCGATTTCTCTCTTCAGCCACATTATGTCCACCACGAGGGCTCCCATTTTTCCCTGATTTACATAGCGAAATATCTAGATCTTGGAATAAGCCATATTCATCTCGTGTTTTTAGCCCTCAAACCACCACTTATTCAAGAATTAGAGGGCTAAAAGAATATGGTTATGAATCGATGCCCCAGGCTGAGCAAAATTTAGCGAGTTATCTCGCGCCTGGTCCAGCATCGACTATGAGAGCCCCAGTTTTGCCCACTAGACCGCTCAAAACTACATCTACTTTAGTGGGCAAAGCTTATGCGGCGGCAGGTCAAGCTGGAGCGTGTTTACACACCATGGCGCTGCTCCAGGCTTATCAGGCTGACCTGCTGGGGGATTTGGATAACAGTGAGGGTGTTAGTCATGACGATGTTCGAGAACTTCGTAGGGCTACCGATCTTTCTCTCAGGGCTACTAAAGAGACCGCTAGAGCTATTGGGCGGTCTATGGCAGCTTTGGTAGCCACTGAGAGGCACTTATGGTTGAATCTTTCTGAGATTAAAGATAAAGATCGAACTTTTTTATTAGACGCTCCTCTTGAACCCTCTGGTCTCTTCGGTGACGCAGTCCACGCTGCAGTGGAAAGGTTCCAGGAGACTAAAAAACAGTCTGATGTATTTAAAAAGTTTATCCCTCGCCGTGTCCAGCCCCCTGGGGATGCTGGGCGTGAGCAGCCCCAGCCGCATAGCTCATCATATCGTGTGCAACAAAAAGAGAGTGTTGCGTCTCGTGCACCTCCACGTAGATATTGGAGACAGACGCAACCCTCTCAACCGAAGTCGACTAAGCCTAAGCCGGATCTGAGGACCGTTCTTCAGGCGAAGAAGGCTTCGGCTCAAAAAAAAAAAAGGTCCTGATGCTTAGGCACCAGGCCTGTGGGGACAGCCCCGACCGAAGTGGAGTGGTGTTCACCTCATCACACGGTGCCCGTTCCACTTCGGGGTCCTCACGAGGCCCTCCTGCCAACCCTGCCACCTCCGGTGCTTCAGGGCGCAGTGGTCTCCAGCGAGTCAATGATGCTGTGTTGCGGCACAGCATCGGTTTCGCGCCCTCTGAGGGGGGCTTTAGAGCAGTCAGGTCAGGTAGTTCCTGCCATTATGTTTCAGGCTCCAGATTTGGCTCTCTCAGTAACACCAGAGACCAGCCTCGAGAGGCTGGTTCCCTTAGTAAATTTTCTGGCAGCGTGGAAACTTCTGCCGAATATTTCTCCTTGGGTCCTGCAGATTGTAGAGATAGGATACAGAATCCAGTTCGGTTCTCGTCCTCCTCGTTACAGCGGGGTGCTGCCCACAGTGGTGCGTCCCGAGCAGGCTCTGGTAATGGAACAGGAAGTAAAGGCCCTGTTAGCAAAAGAAGCTATAGAACAGGTGTACTCTCCCGACAGAGAATCGGGTTTTTACAGCCGTTATTTCATTGTTCCAAAGAAGGATGGGGGGTTGCGTCCCATTTTAGATCTTCGCCTGTTGAATCGGTCAGTTCAGAAACTCAAGTTCAAGATGTTGACCATCAAACAGATCGTGACCCAAATCAGATCCGAGGACTGGTTCGTCACGATAGATCTAAAGGATGCATACTTCCATATCTCCATCCTCCCTCAGCACAGGAAGTTCCTAAGGTTTTCTTTCGGGGGCAAAGAATACCAGTATCGGGTTTCTCCTTTCGGCCTAGCTCTGTCACCCCGCACATTCACGAAATGCATGGATGCAGCTTTAGCCCCTCTCAGGCTTCAGGGCATACGCATTTTGAATTATATCGACGACTGGCTGATTCTAGCGGAATCAGAACAGTTGGCGGTTCGACACCGAGGTGTCGTTCTCGCTCATATACGAATGTTGGGGTTGAGGCTCAATGCCAAGAAGAGTGTACTTTCTCCAGTACAGAGAACCACTTTCCTTGGTGTGGTATGGGATTCAGTGACGATGAGGGCCAGCCTGTCGCCCGTACGTGTAGCTGCTATCCTGTCAGCCATCAAAGAGCTAAAGCTAGGTCAGTCACGCACTGTAAAACAGTTCGAGAGACTGTTGGGTCTACTGGCAGCAGCGTCCAACGTGATACCTTTTGGCCTGCTGTACATGAGGCCTTTACAGTGGTGGCTCAGAACCAGAGGGTTCTCCCCGAGGGGAAACCCGTTTCGTATGATCAAGGTTACGCGGCGATGCCTTCGTGCCTTAGAGATATGGAAAAAACACTGGTTCTTAACCCAGGGTCCGGTGTTGGGAGCTCTTTGCCATCGAGTTGTGATCTCGACAGATGCTTCCCTCACCGGCTGGGGAGCGGTAATGGAAGGCCGCTCGGTTCAGGGTCTGTGGAAAAGCCATCATCTTTCGTGGCACATAAATTGCCTGGAGATGATGGCCGTCTTCAATGCGTTGAGACATTTCCTTCCGGACCTAAGAGGCCATCATGTGCTCGTTCGAACAGACAACACATCAGTGGTCTCTTATCTGAACCGCCAGGGGGGTCTGCGCTCGCGTCCGCTTTGCAAACTGGCGCACCAGATCCTCCTGTGGTCTCTGGGGAAGGTACTCTCCCTGAGGGCAGTGTATATTCCTGGGGACCAGAATATAGGAGCAGACATCCTGTCGAGGCAGGAGCTGAGGCCAGGGGATTGGAGACTCCACCCCGAGGCGGTGGAGAAAATCTGGGAGGCATATGGTCAGGCAGAGGTGGATCTGTTCGCGTCTCAGAACACGACGCACTGTCCTCTCTGGTATTCTCTGACGCACCCAGCCCCCCTGGGGCTGGACGCCATGGTGCAGACGTGGCCGAGGCTACGTCTGTACGCCTTTCCCCCTGTTGCTCTGCTCCCAGGAGTTCTGGAGCGGGTCCGTCGGTATGGAATAAGCCTACTGCTAGTAGCACCACGCTGGCCAAGTCGGATCTGGTTTGCGGACCTGATCCTTCTGCTAGACGGGCCTCCATTGGAGATCCCTTTGAGGAGGGACCTTCTGTCTCAGGCCGGGGGCACAATATTTCACCCTCGGCCAGACATTTGGAATCTTTGGGTTTGGCCTCTGAGGGGGCCCAACTTATAGATAGTGGTCTTTCAGCTGAGGCTGCTGAGACCATCCTAAGCTCCAGAGCTCCGGCTACGAGGAAACTTTATGCGCTTAAATGGAGAGTTTTCTCCTTATGGTGTCACCGACACCAGTGGGATTCAGTTAACTGTTCTGTCAACACAGTACTCGAGTTCCTGCAGGAGCGCTTTGTGTCAGGTCTTTGTCCTTCCACACTAAAAGTTTACGTGGCAGCCATTGCGGCTTACCATACTATGGTGGGAGGTATATCTTTGGGTCGAGACCCCCTGATTACACGTTTGCTTCGTGGCACTTTGAGGCTGAGGCCTGCAATCCGCACTAAGGTGCCAGCTTGGGATTTGACTATAGTTCTAGAAGGCCTGTCTAGGGCCCCATTCGAGCCCTTAGATTCGGTCTCAGAAAAGTTCCTGACTTTCAAGACTATCTTTCTGCTAGCTATTTCGTCCCCAAAGAGAGTTGGCGACCTTCAGGCTCTTTCGGTCTCCCCCACCTGCCTTGAATTTGCACCGGGGATGGTCAAGGCGTTCCTATACCCAAAACAGGGATACGTCCCTAAGGTTCCAACCTTGACTCCGAGGCCTATTGTGCTGCAGGCTTTCTGTCCTCCTCCATTTGCAACTGCGGACCAGGAAAGACTGCACCTGTTGTGTCCAGTGCGAGCATTGGACACATATGTACATCGGACATCCTCAATCAGAAAGTCCGACCAATTACTGATTTGCTTTGGATCACCTAAGAAAGGTCTTCCTGCTTCAAAACAGACAGTCAGTAAGTGGATAGTCGAGGCTATTTCACTGGCATACGAGTACTCGGGCCAGCCTTGTCCTTTGGTGGTCCGAGCCCACTCGACCAGGAGTATGGCGGCTTCTAAAGCCATATTGCAGGGGGTATCTCTTCAAGATGTTTGTGATGCGGCGGGCTGGTCCTCTCCGCTCACATTCGTGAGATTTTACAGTTTGGACCTGGATGCTGCCCCAGGTTCTCAGGTGCTGAGTGCTTAGATCAACAAGAAAGAAAGACTGACACTCAGGTACTTGTAATTATGGCGGGTTGGGTATTCTCGTTCCCACCGTGTCGTTCGACGCATCTCGAAGTTCCCTTTTTCGATAATGGGAACGTCTCAGGTTACTATTGTAACCATAGTTCCCTGAGAAACAGGGAACGAGACGATGCGTCCCCCTGCCATACTTCCTGCGTCCCTGCGATCGGCTTGCTTCGGCAACTGTCGAAGCTAAATGCCGGCGAGCAGCGGAAGTGCTCTTATCCTTTCCTGGTTCATGACGTCACCCGCCCGTGACGCTCATTCTCTCATTCCATTGGACTAGTTGGCATAGATGCTTCAGACGCAATCACGCAAGAGGCGTTCCCACCGTGTCGTTCGACGCATCGTCTCGTTCCCTGTTTCTCAGGGAACTATGGTTACAATAGTAACCTGAGACGTTTAACAGCTGAAAATGCATAGAGCAAAAACCAAGCCTTGAGGTCAAAAAGAACTGCAGAGCTCAGACAGGATTGTGATGAGACACAGATCTGGGGAAGACTGCAAAAACAAAATTCTTCTGCATTGAAGGTTCACAGAAGCATGTAGCCTCGATAATTAATGGAAGAAGTTTGGAACAAGGAATCTTCCTAGAGCTGGTCTTTTTGCCAAACTGAGCATTCGATGGAAAAGGGTTTTGGTTAGTATATTGACCAAGAAGCTGATGGTCACTCTGGTGGAGCTTTATGATCATATATGGAGATCGGAGAAACTTAAAGAAAAACTTGATGAACCTCAGTTCCACGTATCATGTCTGGAGAAAACCAGGCACTGTTCATCACCAGGACCAATACTATCCCAGCTATAAAGCGTGGTGGTGGATGCATCATGCTGTGGGGGTGTTTTTAGTGGTAGGGACTGGGGGATTCGTCAGGTTAGAAGGAAATCTCAATGCAGCAAAATATACAGTATATCCTTAATGAAAACCTAGTCCAGAGCATTTAGAACCTTGGACTGGGCAGAGGGTCCAACTTCCAAATGGACAATGACCCTAAGCACATAGCTAAGACAATGCAAGAGTGGCTTATGGACAGAGCCTGGGCTTGAAACCAATCAAACATCTCTGGAGAAACCTAAAAATGGCTGTCTACCAACATTCCCCATCCAACCTGAGAGGGCTTGAGAGAATCTGCAGAGAAGGATGGCAGAAAATCCCCAAATGCAGATGAGCAAAGCTTCTCACATCATACCTAAAAATACTTGAGGATGTAAAGGTGCTTAAACTAAGTTAAGGGTACAAATACGTATGCAATGTAATTATTTAAGTTTTTCCTTTTTAATAATAATTTTAAAAAATGGTCACAAATCTGTTTTTTGCTTTGTCATTATAGGGTGAGGAGTGTAGACTGATGTGAAAAAGAATTTAAAGTCGCTTAGCATAAAGCAGCAGGAAAACAATATGTGAAATGCAAGGCAGTGTATTAAATGCAATATAACTGTACTAGTATGGAAGTAATTGAGCAAGTGCAATGCTTTTGTGATTTGATTCTCTAAGACTGGTATATGCAGAGACTGACGCTCTATTTTATGTTTTTTTTTTTGTATGGTGAATTTGATTTATGCTTCACTTTTGGGTGACAGACTTAATTACATCAGGGATTCATTGACCACAGCAAATTCTTTTGAAAGAGTGCCAGCGAATCCATTGTGCTGATGGAATACAAGGTCTATGCACCTTTGGAATACTGTTGTATTGTGAGCACAACTCCACATACCATTCAGTGATGAAAATGGAAGCAGCCATTATTGAAATATCAAAATGAAACATCAGATATTAAAACCTCCATCTTACTTACCAATGGCAAATAAAATTAGAGGCAATTATGCAGTGACTCAAATTTAATCATCAGCCAGAGAGCGACTGATAAAAGCACGAGTCCCACTCAAACCCGCCCAGCACATACCGAATTACCTTCTTGGAGAGGAGAATGTCATGTTTCAAGTCAATGGGTTTGTTTGACAGGCAACGACACAACATTTGAGGGCAACGACACAGGAAAAGACAAAAACAGAGGTGTAGTTTAAACTAGCAGATGCTGGCCTGTTTGCTTCTCCATTACAGAGGTACTTACATCAGTTCTGAGGTGCAACTGTACAGGAATAACAGTGTAGCATGTTGCTTGGTTACAGTGCCTTGCTTAGGAAGTAGCTTGAGGACTTCGCAATGAGTTTTGCCAGCAACGGATGAGCAGTACACTCTTCACAATGAGAGCTGCATAACATAAATATAATAAATGAATCCCTTTCACATTCATAGTTCCAAAGAAAAAGCAAAAGGATTAAAGTCTTTCATTCCAAGAGGCTTTTAAAAATGTTGAGGCTTAACAGCTGAAAACCATACACTTCAAGGTAAACAAGAAATAAATAAAATATCAGCAGTTTCTTAAATTATACATGAAGAGCCACGTCCACAATATCTCAGCGAAGTATGATTAAAAAATCGGAAATGTTTACACATATTTACATCTATAATTTAGGTTCGTCAGCATGCTTTTCTATAACAATCAGAGCCATTCATATAGTCTCCAGTGTGTTTGTTAGATTTTGACAGAAATTAGACAGAAAACAAGCATTGTGGAAATCCCATGGAAACCTGCAGTATAGCATTCACACACACACACACACACACACACACACACACACACACACACACACACACACACACACACACACACACACACACACACACACACACACACACACACACACACACACACACACACACACGTTTCAGGATGACATTTCTTCTTTTCTGTCATTGTTGTATGCCGAAATGTGGTTTGTTGTTGTGAGAAGATAAGGGTGAACTCTTCTCTCCTGTACTTCTCAGTCTTAAGTGTCCAGAATGAGAGTTCAAATGAAGACCCTATCTCCTTGCATTGCATTGTGGGATGGCACCACCCTGGCTCCTTTGCAGTACCTGTACAACAACCATGAAAAAATGCTCACAGCAGGTTGGGTAATTTTATTAGAGAAATGGCTCAGTTTCTGTTTATGAGCAGGTATTTGAATTGGTCCCATTGAACAACAGGATGTTCAAAATGGAATTTAAAAGGAAAAGGAATTTACTTAATTGCAATTCCCCAAAAAAACTAACCACAATACAGAAATTTTATAAGTCCAACACAAATAATAAAGAATAAATAATTACATCATTGATGATTTATTTCCATTTATTCCCTGTCATATAGATTTTTTTTTTCTCAACTTACAAGACATACTGCATATTCTTCTTAAAGGTCCCCTGACATGGGGTTATTTTATTATTTTATAATGTTTCCTGGGTTGCCCTTATAATGTTAGTATGTTTTTTAGATCAAAAATAGTCATAATTTAGAAATAAAAGGCATTTTTCCTAGCCTGATTTTAGCCTCTGATTTGAACACTCTGTTTGAAGGTGCATGTCTGCTGTGAGACTCAGTGTAGCCGGCCACTGCTGTGATTGGCTGATATGCTTGCATATGAAATGGTAAATGGGTAAATGGGTCGATGTATGAATGGGTAAATTTATATAGCGCTTTCACAGACCCAATGGCCACCAAAGCGCTTTACATTTTGCCTCACATTCACCCATTCATACACCGACGGCGGTGTCAGCCATGCAAGGCGCCATCCAGCTCATCGGGAGCAGCTGGGGTTAAGTGTCTTGCTCATGGACACCTCGACACTTGGTCAGGTGGAACCGGGGATCGAACCACCAACCTTTCAGTTTGTAGAGAACCTACATGAACCACTGAGCCACTGCTGCCCAATAGCTTTATAACTGATTTTAGTGTCAGTTATTCATAATCATAACTGATTATGATTATAATCATAATAATAAAAGCCAGAAATAGCTACGTATTACATGTAAAACTCTCTCGAATACTTTTACTACAGTTATTATACGTTTTTTACTAATACAGCTATCGAGATTAACGAATCGTGAGAAGTTTTTAAAGTATTTAGATCTATTCCCATCACATAAAATCTTGCCGTGATGAGCATTGAGCAAGCCGATGACAGTCTGTTGATCGCAAGACTGAAGATCTTATCATTGCAACACAGTTTCTGCACTCTCTCTAATGCTTTCACCAATGCAAACACAATAATGTACATACAGTAAAAGCTTCGTGGTGCAGTGTAACGTCATTGATTTCATAACGAGTTGTCCAGATAAACTCGCGCTGTGTGGAAATTTAAGATTGTTCTTTGATCGTTTTCTGTATATAATTTGTTCACAATTTAAATAAGGGTTCTCAAGTCTCACGCATTGGCCGTGAGGCACACGCATGTATTTCTCACGCTGAAAAGGCAATGCCAACCAGTTGTCCTGCAAGCTTTATATATAACGTTGTATACGAGGCGCAGGCACAAAAGTGATGTTTCCTGCCGCCAGCGCGTCCGTATCTCGGCCAGATTGCGTTCGTTACTGGGTAACATAGATGCGCGAACACACGGAAGTTGACGGAACATTCTCGGCCACCGCGACATGGCACAAACACACGCACACACATTCTCGGCCACATTACGTTCATTACTATAACAATATCGCGCGAACACACGTCGTGATCATAGGTCGTGATGGAGAAGGTAAGTTGGAAAAAAGCTCGTCTAACATTTTTAGGCTAGAACATTTCATATATAGCCCATCGTATACATTATTATTGATGCAATCAAAAACTCAACAACTATTTGCAACCAAGCCAGAATCTTTGGCTAAGGGTCGGGAAATGGCTATGGGAAGGAATGAAGATGTATTTCTAAATTTTATTTTAAATGATATATTATACTGTATTAATAGGTTTTCTAGTTACATTAAGGCTACATTAAAGCAGAGTGCTCTGGGTAATATTTTATATCATGTCCAAACATAATCATTGCCATTGCATTTGTATTTTTCAAAGATGTCAGGGAAAAATGCCAGAATAAACCAGGTGTGCCTGGCCTCAGTAACAATAATCAGGCACACCTGGATTAATCAGTTTGTCCAATAATGGCAGACAGGAAACAAAGGAGCTGGCTGAAGTTCAGGAAGTAGTGAAGCTGCGCATAAAGCCTATAGTTATAATTTCAATTTGTGCTGGTTAATTATGAACAATGGGTAAAATTTGGGGGCGGGGATGGGCGTGGCTCCACTGGGGCTCCTCCCCTTTGGCTCCTCCCCTAACCGCATGTGATCTCACTCCAAGGTTTTGATAAAACTTGAGAACCCTGAAATAAGATTATTTTCATCCTACTAAAAGAAACGATGTGAAGTTGATATTTTAGTCACTAGCTTGACTTACTGATGCATAAACAGTATTGAACGATTTTGAGAGAAAGAGTCTGAACTTGAACTTGAATTGTTGCTTGGTAGCTCGATCGATTTATTTTCAGACATTCATCGAGGCCAGCTCTGTATTGGCCCAAGTTGAGGAAACAGTCGTCGGTGAAATGTTTGGACCATCCAAAACTTTGGGAAGTTGTGTCGGCGCATTTCCAGAGAAAATAAAATTAACCCATCGTTTCTTCAGAGGCTCGGATGAAGGAATTAAAAAATACTGGGTAACACTTTAGAATACTGTATCTTACTTACTGCATAACTAATAAGGAATTATTGAAGAACTAGTAGGTAATTCTTCATTAACTACTTCTTCACTACTGTTAACTACTTAGAAAGAAGTGTTAACTAATCAGTATGTAATAGAATTTTATGATTGTGTTAAGTTACAGTTAGTTAATCAATAACTAATGATTTCTGTCATACCTCCTGAAGAACTACCCTTAATTATCTATTAATTAAGGTTCAAGAAAAATAACTAAGTAGTAACTACTAATGAACAGTCATAACAGTAATCCAGTTTTTTTTTTTTTTTTTTAGCATTGTAGTGGTGGAAGAAGTACACAACTCAAGTGCTTGAGTAAAAGTACAGATATACCACAATAAAATATTACTCCAGTAAAATTATAATTAGGCCATTTTCAAAATTACCTTAGTAAAAGTACAAAGGTAATTAATTTTTAAAGTACTTAAAAAGTAAAAAGCATATTATTATACTTAGTTCTTATACATTTTAAACTTATTTTGCACCATTCAAGTTCCGGCAATATCATGGTAGCCTACATTTTACAGTGATTTGGTGATGCAAGAGCGCGGGCATTTGCATCCTCTTCTGGAGAGTTCTCAGCTCCACCGATTTGGTGCATTTCTTCTGCGAAATACAGGATTGTGTACGTTTTATTTAATCTATTAAATCATTACTGTGCTGTAAATCATTTTATTTTATGCAAGGCAACATACAAGGACACGAGGTCAGTTAGCTGAGTTGGTCTTTTTTGCGTGATGGAAACGCATGATCCCTTGCATAAAACACATTATTTTATTCATAAAGATAGTAAATCTATTTACATCAGATGTTAAAATATGTTCTTAGAGCTGTTTGTTAAACGAGTTTAAATGTAGGCAGTATACATGTTAAAAAAAAATATCATCTGAAATAAAGGAAGATATCATGTAGCTTAAACGAGTCGTAGTGTATTTTAGAAAGGTTATGGATGATTACCTTAATAGGGTTTTTTTTTTTTTTACAGTAAGTTTTATTTGAGTAAGAAGTATGTGGTAATTCTTTATTAGTTACTAATGGGTTCCCTATTTTTTCACTTTATAATACTGTTCCAGGTTCTAAGTAATTCCTGAAGAATTATCTAGTAATTCTTTATTAATTACTATTAAGTTCCCTAATTTTTCACTTTAGAACACTGTTTCAGGTTATAAGTAGCCTAATTCCTGGATAATTATTTGATAATTATTTATTAATTACTAATGGGTTCCCTGTATTTTCACTTTAGAATACTGTTCCAGGTTATAAATTATTCCTGAAGAATTATCTAATAATTCTTTATTAATTAATAATAAGTTGCCTATATTTTCAGTTCCCCTCAGTTGTTGCCTAAAATGCATGAATTTACTCAATGGCATTCTATGCTGAGGAAAACAGACACACACAGTACTGTATATAAAATATAAAATTAATCTGAGGTTAGTTTTGTATGACTGTTCATTAGTTACTTCTTAGTTATTTTTCTTGAACATTAATTAATAGATAATTAATGGTAGTTCTTCAGGAGGTATGACAGAATTCATTAGTTATTGATTAACTAACTGTAACTTAACACAATCATAAAATTCTATTACATACTGATTAGTTAACACATCTTCCTTAGTAGTTAACAGTAGTGAAGAAGTAGTTAATGAAGAATTACCTACTAGTTCTGCAATAATTCCTTATTAGTTATGCAGTAAGTAAGATACAGTATTCTAAAGTGTTACCAAATACTTTTGTGTTCATTTGTACATCCAACACTGATCAACTGCCTGCTTCGCTCGTTTGCAAGCCATTATATCTCTCGAGGAACAACTCAAATCGCGCTCGCGCGTTCTTCCTTCTTAACTCGTTTTCTCATGGGCGAGCCAAATTCTCTGTGCGGGCAAAGCAGAGAAAGGGGAGGTAACATTTCCTCCTTATGACGTCATAACGAGGAGATTCAAGATCAGCGCGTCTGAGCTGCAGAGAAGAGAAATATAGCCAAAGCTTGAAAATTCTAGACACGAGGGGACCAAATACAGGCTAGGGGAACTAATATTAATGTTAAAAACCCTCAGAAAGTGAAAATTTCATGTCAGGGGACCTTTAATATCTCTTCTCTTAAATTTTTATAGTGTCAAAAGCACCGCAAAATACACACCATTTTAATTTTGAATCTAATCAGTATATAGGTCCATTTAATCCTAATAAATATAAATTATTAAGTCTAAATGTATATAATATAATAAAATTAATATAATATATAATTCTGTACGAGTTAAGTATGGCATAAAGATAAGAAATATAAATGTAAATATAATATTAATTAAAAACATGAATTTAATTTCTTAATTTTGATTTAATTTGATTTTACTTAAATCCCAATTATAATTGTGCCCGCTTTTGTTACCTCAACTCGAATCAGTTAAATGGGCTCTATGCATGGCGTATTCCGTGAAGGTTAAGGATGCTCGATAACTTCCGCCGACGTAAGTCCAATGCAATACCAAGAATTTATATTGAATTTTTACTCATGGTTATACTAAAGAAACGTTAGTCACAAAACAGACAAAGACACCCTCGTTGTTTTTCTTCTTTAAATTATAGAAATAAACATAACTATATATAAATTACATCTAAACATATGAAGTTCGTTCAAAGACGGAGACAGTACATTTTGAAGACTTGCCATAATCCCGTTTCCTCGTTCCTCCGCTTATCTCCCCACCGAAACTACAGCATCCTTGCGTCAATTGCGGAACTATGCGTGCATATAGCCTATTCAGGAATTAAATTCAACTCTGACAGATGTACAACATCTGCCTCAATGCTGTTCTTGTAAGTTTTTATGTACAAAAAAGGTGGCAATATGAATTCCATGAGGTAAGATAAGGCCATTAAAAGGACGCACAGCTGACCTTGATGCCAGAAACAAATTAATAACAACAATAGTGTCATTCAACCAATTACTGGCTTAACTGAAGTCATCTGTCATTTAGCAAAGGCTATAAAGCTCTAGAGCATAAAACGGACGTCCTAAATCTAAAAACAATCACCCAATTTCAATACCATATCTCTTTCTATATGCTTCTCTAGGCACTTTTCTAGTGCCAGATGCTCCTAAATAACTAATTTAAGAGTGAAAGGTGCATCAAATTTGGACAAATGTCCTGTTTTGAATGTGTGAGTCTTATCTTTACATTGTCATTAGTAAATGCCAATGATTATGAATATGATCAATAGTTGTTATTATTATGATTATAATCATAATCAGTTATGATTATGAATAACTGACACTAAAATCAGTTATAAAGTGAAACTGGGATGTAGTCAGGATTTAATAAAACCAACAGATAGCCTGAATGTAGAATACATTTCGATTCAGCACAACATACCTGTATCCTTAAGGCAAGCTGCTACTATACCAGGCCATCATAGAGTGACAGAGCTTGTACAATCGAGGGATCTGCCTTTGATCCCTCTTGGAACTCCTGTAGGGTCAGCTTCCCATCAGCATTCTGGGTAAACAAACAAACAAACATTGTTTAGAATCACAACTGTCCCAAATGTTGAGTACAAACAACTAGATGTGTTATGTTAAGGCTGGTTGTGGATTTATGCAGATGCATGGAGGTTTTAAAAGAATGTGGAATAGACTTGAAGGTTGTATCTGTTTACAAACTAGAGGATAAAAAAACAGCCATGAGGATTGTTAATTATGCATGAGGAAAAAACTCTCACACTTTAAAGTTGCTCCCCATGCCCAGCAGGGGGCAAGTGCTAACAGGCTGATCCATTGAGGAAACGTTCATAGCAGAGTAGGCAATGGAAACGCTTTTTCAACTTATGTGGCTCAGTGTGGTACTTGTTGAAGAAGCATTAGCAATTATCTAACTCCGAGAGTAACCGTACTCATTCTGATCTGAGATTGCTATGGTGAGAGCATACAATTTCTGAGAACATTCCCTAGCAAGTCCTGATGTCATCTTTGAGGGCTTGAAGTGGGCTTGAGCAGGCATTTATGCTAGGCTCCAATGATAGCTGTAGCGCATGCCATGCCTCAGCGTTTATAGACCCGAGGGCAGCGTTAGTGACGCCAGCTTTACCACAGAAATGAGCTCTTATTGCCTACTGGATGCTTGATCTGTCCTGCACTGGATTAACGATGAGGATGTGGTTGTAAACTGAATCAAAGCTTAAATGAGCAATTTTTTTGATGGGTTTGGGATGGTTGATTGCTAATACTGTTGTGCTCGACTGCATACAAATCCTTAGTCTTAAAGGGATAGTCAATCCACAAATGAAAATTATGTCATCATGTACTTACCCTCAAGGCATTGCAAACTTTTCTTTCTTCTGCTGAACACAATAGAAAATATTTTGAAGAACGTTTATAACCAAACACTTTTGGTGTCCATTGACTTTCATTGTCCATACAATGGAAGTCAGTGACAACTGAAATTGTTTAGTTACCAACATTCTTCAATATAATTTATTTTATGTTCCTCAGAAGAAAGTCATACAGGTTTTGATGTACTGTACATGATGACAGAATTTTTTTTTTTGGTTGGACTATCCCTTTAAGCAGTTTAAACAAATCCATGAATTAAATATAATAAGCAGTCCCCTGCATACTAACATTAATTTTTGATTTAGATTATTAACTGGATCAATGTGATTGCAGTCAAAACAAAAAATAGCATATCCTTACCTTATCCATCATGGCAAAAATGCGATCCACCCTCTTTTCTGGCGTATTTTCTTCTTCTGGAAGGTCCACTGTGTTTCCCTAAAACAAATGTAATTAATATATAAGACATCTGAGATATCTTTTTCTCATTAAACGAATGCCATATGATCCGATTGTAATTACAGCTGAAATAAATGGTGACTTACCACCATCTGATAGATGGCGTCCACGATATTGAGCATTTCATCACGTGTGATAAAGCCATCGTTATCAAGATCATAGAGCTTGAAGGCCCCTAAAGTGTGTAACAAGAATCATGGTGAGTGTGTGTAGAAATATTATAGCACTTTTCAAACTACAAATATACCTTCATCCACATTTTTTTTCTTTTTCAACAAATGGTTGGTATTTAACCTTTACATAAAAACACCAATTTAAGAAGCAATACAGACCAGTGATGTTTTTGTTAAAACTATAAAAATTTGTTTTCGTTAATCGAAATAAAGCTGAAATAAATAAATTATATTAGATGAAAAACTTAAATGAAAAATAGAACTGAAGTAGAAAAAGTTTAAGTAGCCTACTAAAATTACATAAATTAAAACTGAATTAATTAAAGTGACAAAGCATAAAAAGTACTAACTAAAATGTAAATGTAAACTGAAAATATAAAAATAAAAGTTAATAAGAAATCTGAATAAATATTAATAGTAGGCCTATATAAATACTAAAACAACACTGAAAGGATGTTTGGTGTGTGTAGCAGTTTTTTTTTATTTACAGGTTTTATTTTAGAGGTTATCTAAAATAATGTATATAATAAAATGTGGGATTTATGCCTCTAATGATGAAAAAAAAAAAGAAAAAAAAAACATTAAAGACCATGACGTGTACTGTACGGAGAGTAAATTTGCCATAATACATTTCATTCAACATAGAACACCCTGAAAAAGCACCAACGGGCATCTTGTTAGACTTTTTGAGTTTTGATTATGAATTGCAGAGCAATGTTATCAGAGTGTAGACATGTAAGCTTATCAGCACTGCAATGAATAATGGATGCAGGATTGAGTGATGAAGGCACGCTTTGTATGAGCCAAATCGTTGCACAGCAATTACAGCAGTGGGGAGTGACTCTTTCATCTCATCATCTATGGCTTTCTCTTCACTCCAGGACTCTTGGACGTCCCACCCATACAGCACTTTTTCATTCCACTCATCTACAACAAAGAGTCCTGCAAAGAGACAATCCTACGACTCATGCAGAGAGCAAACACAGGTCAATGCCTGGGGTGAAGAGTCAACAGAGAAAGAGGGCCGTGCCCAGCCCAACCAGTGTGTAAAAGAGTGGCCACAAAGGTATTCAGACACTTAAACCACACTCAAAAATGTATTAATGTCTCTGTATTTTAAATAAAACATCAAATCAAGTGGCATTTATTTGAAAAAATAAACAAACAAACTGTTCAAGCTAAATATTTCACAATACAAAGTTTGTTTGCAGTGAATTTATTAAACAATCAGAATGAGCTTTATTTCCAAACAATAGATATATTGTTATTTATGATAATGTATTTGTAGCCATGAAATAATAAAGGCATTTTATATTTTTCTAAAAACTAATATTTGAGTGCCTGCACAGAGATGCAGAAGTTTACAATAAATATATTGTTAAGACAAAAAACTGGAACAACTTCGTGTGGCAAACAGGACGAGGCAGAGAGCCGTGTCTCACGGAGGAACTATGGGAGCATAAAAGGAGGAGCGATGACGCTGTTGGCGAGAGCCCTCGCTGCTGAGGAGGTCAGTGGCTGCCCGAGGCGGTGGTGCTGGAGCGATTGAAGAACAGGTGCGATGGAGAGCTCAACGGAGAAGTTGCCGCCATTCTCCATCCAGGCCAGGCCTGCTGCCGTCTGCCATGATGGGAAGAGGCAAGCAGATCGAGGGAACGAGGAGCGAGCTTGCTGCCGGGCCGCTGTAGCGGAGGAGCCATCGCCGGCCACCAGGAGCCGGAGAAGTGTCGAGTCGTCCACTGAGGAACGTCCAGTACCATCGCATGGCACTGCGAGTGAGAGTCTCTTGACTGGTTGAGACAAGCGCCATGTGTCCGGGATAAAAAGATTTTTTTCTCTCTCATCTCTGTTGCTCCTCATACTTCCATCTTCTTTTTATCGCCTCATTCTGTCCTGGGCCTGGACTTGAGGGGACTCAATGAAACATGGCATGACTGCAAGTCCATGCGCCATTAACAAGAGTGGAGGGAGGAGGGAGGGGTTTTTGGAGATGGGCGAGGAACTGGTGAAGGTCACGGAAATGGAAGAGCTTAGTGCGGAAAACCCCATGGTGGAGATGAAGGAGGGAAAAGCCAATGCAGAGCCATGACGGACCTCTTGGGAGGAGCTTTGAAGCAGATCAACAGAGGCAGCGCTAACAACCTTCGAGACCCCTGCAAACTGGCTTGTTGGCGACGATTCATTGTAGGCCCAGAAGTTCTAGGCAATGCCGCTGGCTTGAGGGAACGAGACGAGGGCCTGGCAGAACGGGGTGGCACTGGAGAGAGTGAGGGCCGAACAGGAACCGGAGGGAAGGAGGAACCCGGTGGAGCCGAAGGGGTGGAGGGCTGAGGCGCAGCTGAAGGAGGGTAGAATCGAAGCAGAGACTAAGGGCTGACAGCCTGAGGTGAAGTAATGGGACTGGAGTTCCAAGGTGAAGCCAGGGGATCTGCTTCACAGCGTCACACTGGTGTTGAGGGGGTCTGATGTGGAGCTGACAAGATGGCGTGGGTGTAGCCGAGGAGCTGAGAGGCACCAGCGGGGCAGGTAATTCAAGGGAATTTGATGGAGACGGCGGTGAGGATTGCGACAATTGGGTGAGCAGGACATTGTGTGGGACTGGGTTATGTAGTTTTTAGGTTACGCATAATGTAGTTATTAGATGTGGTATGCAGCGGATGCAGGCTTGGGCTCTGGTTCTGTGGCGAGCATGGGCGTTGTCTCTGGGTCCATCGGGGGAGATCTGTTGCTGGGACTATGTGTCCTTTATGAAGTGAGTAGAAAGATGGCTCCCCCGTCCATTTCAAGTTTACTCATTTTGAGGGTCAGTTTTTCTGTCACAAGTATGGTGGTAGATAAGAGATGCATGATGAGATACTTTAATAAACATCACACAAAGAATAATCACGCTAACCACACTAAAACATGACGAGAACCGACAGAGGTCGGAACAAAAAAGGAAGTACTTGTTCACAGAGAACTAAACAAGACACAGGTGGGATTAATCAGTAACCTATTTAACAAACAGTGAGAATTTAGTAACTATGGAAATGGGAACTGAACTGTAAGGAAAAAAAGGAACATAAACAAAAATACAATGAAACATAACATAACCATGACAATATGATATAATGTTAAAAAAATGATATGATAAAGAATTTATAATAAAAAGCAACTTGGTTTAATATTTTATTTAATGAAATGAAGTGCATGTATTTTTTAAGTGGAACTTCAGTGTTCAAATATGTTTTGGGGCCACTGTATGTTATTTTAGAGAGATAAATTAATGTATTCAATTCATTACAGGGATTTAGTATTTTAAGATTGCTTCCTGTTTTATGACACATCTCACAAAGATATTTTACTGCTTCTGTTGTTGACTGATTATCGCTTGAATGGGCTTTTATTAATCAAATACTTGCTTACAGCGGAGCTTTTCATCCAAGGTCCCACGTGAGGTCACAGACAGGGCCTGAATAAACTCTGAGAACTCAATCCGTCCATCCTGTGAGAAAAAAACAAAAACATTTTCATTGCCCAAAACCCAGTTTACACAATGCGATTTTACTTTGTTCAAATTTGTTGAAATTAATTTCTAAAAATAGGCCACTAATACATTTGGTAACACTTTACAATAAGGTTAATTTACATTACAACCTAAATCAATTATATGAACTAACAATTAGCAATACTTCTAAAGGATTTAATAATGGTAATGTTAATTCCGACATTTACTAATACATTATTCAAATCAAAAGTTTCTTTTATTGTTTAATGAACCTGAGCTAACATGAACTAGTTAATACAAATACTGTTCATTGTTAATGTTAACAAAGATGAATAAATATTGTAACAAATTGTATTGCTCATTAGTTAATATTAGTTAATGCATTAACTAGGACTTTATTGTAAACTGTTACCATATACTTTAACACTAAATGTTGTTTGCACTAACATTAGATTTTACATTATTAACTATGAACAATTAAAGAACAAATGCTTGTTCATGGTTTGTTCATGATATCTAATGCACAGCTAATTTTAAAGTATAGAACATGATTGTAAAAAGTGTTACCCAGAAGCCTTTGTTGATTGACATGTTAAAATGGGCCAGTGGACTGCTATTCCTATCCCACCCCCTGCTCTTCCTTGGGGCTACAGGCTGGCACCACTAGCCATTACAAGATGCATTCTGCTGCAAAATATCCAGCAGATACGTTATGACACATTTTCTGATTCGTCTATTGAAACCTCTCTAGTCTAGTGCAAGAGAGGTAAATGAATGCAGTTTCATGTTATTTAGTATACAGGTTTAAAATCTTCCAAAAATAATTCTTAAAACCTCAAGGGATAAAAACACTCAACTTGCTTGTTCAAACCTTACTTTAATGTGTGAATTTTTATGATTCAGACCTAGGCACTGTGTGTTTTGTCCTATGTTTTGTCATCTTCACTTCAGATCGAGCTAGTGGGCTTAAGGAACCTCTGAAGAGGCACTAACAATGACAGACAGCATTTAGTTCCTATGAATAAAATTGTCAAATAAAAGCATTGTTCTACTGGTAAGCTTTCACTCCGAGGCGACCCTGCCTGTTGTGCAGTTGTTTATTTATTTTTGCAATATATTATTTCAGACTGTGTCAGTGTCTCGTTTCATCAGAAGGACAACTTCGTTTTCTACTATAAAGCAGCTCTCAGTGTGTTCATGTTATCAATAGCAGACGTCTCACCTCGACGGACTCAACAGTTTCTCCAAACGGAGTTTGGCCTGATTTTGTTCGAAATGACGTCACATCAGTTCGTTCTTCGATTTTGCTTGAAGTATATTTGGGGCCTTAACTATTCCTTATCTAAGAACCAGTTAAACAAGATTTCAACTTGATAACATGCATCAACAGTCCTCCATCTTCATTTGTTTGGGAATTAAACATTAAAAAGAAAACTTTGTATGCCAAGATAAACAATAATAGATAATAAATAAAAGAGAAAATTAAGAGAAAATAATTGTAAACATATAATAATAATAGAGTATAAATTATTTTTGTAATTGCTATCATTATGTTACAGTGTGGCTGATGGGATATTAAGCTTACTGAATTACTCTGTATTACCTTAATCCATTTTTCACTTCTACCGTATGAGTTTTCCAGTCCCTGCTATAGAGCTGAATCTAACATGCAGTGTTAAGTTTCAGTCTAATACAGCCTTGAGGGCCAAAGGTTCAGTTTTTGTCTCACCAGACCACAGAATCTCATTAAACCAAATTGCTGCATTTCCTATACGCCTCGGGCAAACTCTAGGTGACTCAACTTTCTTGCCCCCCTTCTGTTTGTGAACTGTATTTGCTTCCATTATCTCATGCATTCTTTCAGGGAGAACAATAACAATAGTTAATGTCCTACAATGCTTCCACTATTCCGAGCATTACGTTTTGAAGGAAAGCCATTTATTCCATCTTTTATCTCACTTTAAATTATGGCTTTCATTGTGTTGAGCTGTATACCGCAACGTAAAACATTATTATACCCGTACAGACTTGCATTTTATATGATCTGCCTGAAATGTTATGTGGTCATAATGATTTAGTGTTTCCTTGAAACTGTACAAAGTTGGGATCAAGTCAAGTTTATTGTTCCGGCATATTAATAAAATAATAATAATAAATAATACCCCAAATAAAGGTGTTGAGGTTTGGCTCCTCATTATGGCCCCATCAGCCCCTGTGGTAAATGCTGAAACTACACAATTTGCACACATCACAAATACTTATAGTAATTTATCTTATAGTAGATATTTCACCAGGGCAGGATTTGTTTTGGAGGGCTCTAAAAAGTGTGAAATTGTCTTATATTTCCCCCTGTGTTTTATCTTTCATTGATATGAAGTGGACTGGGAGGAGTTAGCTTTCCTCAGATTATGTAGATCAGATCCTGTTTCTTATCTATGGTTAAAAACAATTTTTTGTGGAAACCATGATACATTTTTTTCAGGATTCTTTGATGAATGGAAAGTTATAAAAATCTACATTATCTAGCTATACATTATCAACATCTTTACAGTCACTTTAAATACAGAATAAAAGCAGAAAAAACTAATAGTAATTACTTAAAAAACCCTACCCAAACTTTGGAATTTTGTAAGTAATTCAATAATTAAGACTTACTTCAGAAGTATTTATCATGTCAAGCTGTTAAGTTAAACAAATAGACAAATTAATTTCTACATTTTTACATACCACATACAATTTTAAAAAGGATACGTAAATGAATTATCATAGAATAAGATTGGTAACTTGTAGCACACACTCAAAATAAAAAACTCAAGCTGTTGTCAAACTTTTGGAGCACTAATTGTGATGTTGTTGTTTTGCCTCTTTGACCTCTGTTCTACAGTCAGACTACTGAGGCTGTTCTGTAAGACATTACTGGAACTCTTAACAAGCTCAGACTGATGCCATCTTCACAACACTGACAATGAGCCGGTGGCTGAAAAAGTGAACCTGAGGTGAAATGCATAGCAGAATAGTGCAGATTACTAGAAAAGGGAAAAGGCCAGGGCTAATGTTTCTCACTAACAACAGTGGTACCTTTCAAAACCTATAAATAAACTTTAAGGAGTTGTTTGACTGTGTGTGTGATCTCTAAATGTGGTTTTGCTGCCAGACGACTCTTATCTGGCTGGGCTAACTGGCTTCTAATCACATTACAGATTGCACAGATAGCAAAACGAGGCTATTTAATAAATAATTTATAATGGGAACCAAGCACACTTCCCAAGAGAGTGGGAATAATTAACCTTTCACCTCCCATCCATATTCATACGTGCTCTGTTGCAAAGCCTGTTGTCTCTCGCTGTCTGCTGCCTACTTAGACAGCATCCTAACAGTCAAGGAACCTAATAAGTGACTGATGTAGAAAACATAGACATCGACTACATTGCTCTGCATTAGTGACTCGATTTCAACAGGAATGATGTGAAAACATTTTAATACTAATTTTATATTATGTTATATTACTATTTAATATTAATAATAATTACAATTATTAATAATTAGGTTTTTTAGTATTCAATATTTTAAACAATATGTATATATTAATAAATTAATTATGAGTATGTTTATAATAAACAGTTATCTTATTTCATTTGCAGAATTAGTTTATATAAATCAGGTATCTAGAAAGCAGCGTTAAGTTACCTGTTTTAAACAGAGCACCGATTTCATTTTTACATAAACACACCGATCTTACACTTAACACATATCTTTTTCCTAGCTCATACACAGAAACACACCTAAAAATGACACTAACATCCCCACTTTTAGATGTTTCTTTTCTTCTTCACATGGTCGACTCATGTCAGTCTTTTTATCATTGCTGGAACTGTGATGAACATATTATGGTGCATTATTGCTGTGAAGTGCACACAAATGCTTTTCCATCCAGAATGTTAATATTTATCAGCAAGAAATTATACTATTTAAATTACTTTTCTCTTTTATTTACATATTTATCATTATTATATTTATTGTGTGTGTGTGTGTGTGTGTGTGTGTGTGTGTGTGTGTGTGTGTGTGTGTGTGTGTGTGTTGTGTGTGTGTGTGTGTGTGTGTGTGTGGTGTGTGTGTGTGTTGTGTGTGTGTTGTGTGTTGTGTGTGTGTGTGTTGATGATGGCAATATATCTAATTTGTGTTCAGATTATTTTAATAACTTTGCTCAGTTATGTAGTTCATTAGGGCATTTATCAGCAGAAACATGTAATATTCACCAAAAACAAACAAAAAATGAACCCGTGACCTTTAGAGATAAATTGTAAAAAATGTCTCCAAACCCTAAAGAAAAGTATGTTGTGCAAGAACAGTGATGTGCACTTCACCTTGTTCTCGTCAAAAACATTGAAGACAAATGAGGCGAACTTGGTGGGGTCGCCAAAGGGGAAGAACTGTTTGTAGATCTTCTGGAAACCTGCAGCATCAAGCTGACCACTCGGGCAGTCTTTTATGAAGCCCTTGTACCTGGATGAGGAACAACAAAATTTTATATTTTCATACGCTGTCTTTGATATCTCTTCTATGTTATGGTATCAAGGCACTCATGAAAAGTGGGCAAGAAAGAGAAGACTGATAAACAGTATGTGAGCATAGCACCTGACTGACCTGCAAGCTAACAAAATAGCTCATGCCCATGTAATCTGCCTCCTGCTTCAGGAGATCTCTGAAGTCTGTTCTCTTTCTTACAGTTAGAAATAATTTATGGCTAGATCTGTCAGCTTCCTGAATTCCGCAGTGACTTGAGAAAGAAACTTTTTCAAAACTACAGGTAAGACTGATGTCTCCTGTCTACTGTGACCTGCTGGTCTAACCTTGTCTCAAGGAGCAAAAAAAAATTATTCCGTTATATTTATGTATTTACAAAATTGTGTTATTTTATTTTTATTGAAAGAAACATATATTTGAATTCAGCAAGGATGCATTACACTGATCAAAACTGACAAAACATTTATAATGTTACAAAAATACTTCTATTTCAAATGCACTTTGTTCTTTTGAACATTCTATTCATCAAAGAATCCTTCAGCAGCTCTTCAAAATTGATAATATATATATATATATTATTATATATATATATATATATATATATATATATATATATATATATATATATATATATATATATATATATATATATATATATATGTGTGTTTTTTGAGCAACAAATCAGCAAACTGGAATTATGTCTGAAGGATCATATGACACTGAAGACTGGAGTAATGATGCTGAAAATACAGCTTTGCCATTACAGGAATTAAAAAAAAAAAATATATATATATATATATATATATATATATATATATATATATATATACATACACTTTTTTGAATTATTATTATTAATATTGTTTAATAATTGTAATAATATTTCACATTATTGCTGTTCTTACTGTATTTTGTTCAAATAAATGCTGCCTTGGGCATTAGATACTTCTTTCAAAAACATTTTAAAAAAAAGTTTTGTTTGAGTAATGTATCTTAGTTTAAGGTGTTTACATATTTTAAATGGAAAACAAGACAAACTAACTAAGAATATGATTATTTTGCAGTGAAAAACAAATGGAAAAGAAAATAACTTTTCATTTCCCTTGTCAAGATTTTTTTAGATAATCTGTGCAGGACTGGTGAGCTGCATTTCAGGGTACAACAGACTTGCACTTTGAATTATTTAATCTCATAAATGCACATCTCCCAATCAAGCTGTAATTTTTCACCTGTGCAGCTGCCTGTCACACTCAAACGCTGCATCACATTTATAACCAGTAATGTCAAGTTCACCCAAGTAGAATGTTAGTGCAGCTTAGCTTATCATAGAATATGAATTCATGCTGTTATGTGACGTGAACGTAAAGAGACGCAGGGAAGATTCTAATTGAGATTCAGTGTGGTATAAGTTATAAGTTACCAAACTCTCTCATCGGCCTCTCTCTACACAGTTTGTCAGTTTTTCTCTCCCTTTCCTAATGATAAGTGGCAGGAACTTCCTTCTTGTAGGAAAGAAGACTACTAACATGAGAGCAGGACAAGCGGAAGGCCATATGGGTCTGTTTGCATAGCTGTTTTGGTTTGGACTAATACCAATTTTGGCTCCAGACTCTGATACCTCAGTAATAAATTCAGTACCAGACAACTAATAAACAGCCTTAAACAATGGATGAAATAGTCAAATAGGACTGCAGCTGTGCACCCTGCCAAACCTACTGTAAAGTGCCTCTAAAACAAGCCAACAGAGTGCTAAGACAAGCAGGAAAACCAAAATCTCAAGGGACAGTCACACAACACTCATTCCATTGGCTTTCATTCATATGCATGCAAATGCAGGAGACAGGAAACACAAGCTCAAGTAAATTTCACTGTGCTCCAAAGCTGACTTGCAAATTCGTATCACGTGAAGACGTAGGATTTGCAGTCATGTTAACATAGAAATATACGGTTTACATAGAAATTTGTATGATAAAAGTCTACTGTGTCTGCGGCTTTAGGCTGATTTAAAGTTTGTTTGTTTTTTATAGGAGTTTTAAACACCACCTCTGTGCATACGTACTGTACATTATGTAGTATTTCGGTCTATTAAAACTTACTGCCACTGCAGCAGAGTCCTCAATCTCTTAAAGTCACAATGTAACGGATGTAGCGGAAGATCATTTGTTCTGTACTGTGACATATATCCAAGTGAAAAAAATGTGGATTATTAAAGTAACACCAAGTAGCTTTTCCTCTTGGGTCGCCCTACTGGTTGAAAACGAAATTGTCCATTGCCGCTGTCGTAAATAATTTAGCCTACCGTCGCACGCACGCTCACTGTTTATCCAGCACCGGCTTTAGAACGAACGATGTCCACAGACAAGGTAGAGTATGTTACATGATTTCATGAAAGGATGATGTATTGTGACATCAGAAACGACGAAAAACAAAATAATGACTATTGTAGCGCTTGACGTAAAGCAGTCGAATTTTGTAGTTCTTTTTGTGCACGGGTTCCTACCCGAAACCCGAAGTTACATAGTGCCAGTAAAAGCGATACAGACCCCGTCAGGCTATGGCAGACATGTCATTTAACTTATTTTAAGTCGATGTACCATCACAAGAGTCTTGGAAATATATTATGAAGGTTGAAAAACTACTACTTAAAAAAGATCATAATCATTGGTTTTAGATTGCATGGAGTGAATGCAAGCTTTCTTGGATGGTGTTTAAGGACTAAATCATTGGAGAAGTCCAGACTTCTCATTTAAGTCCAGCATTTATGTGTACCGGAGAAAGATTTTGTACACAACCACAAAACCAGTCAAAAATATTTTCTGCCACATGCTCACACAAGTATCTCGCAGAGGGTCATTGGTCTGTATAGCCTCCTGTGGCTTTATGACGCCATCCTCTCGCCACATGCAGAGCAATGCCAACTGTGTAATGTCTCAGCAATTGCCCCATTACACCACACTGGTCAGGAAAAAACACTCAGTCAAGCATAGTCGGATGATTCACAAATCAATTTGGGCTATTTTTAAAGCTTCAAGAAAACAGAAAGGAGAAAATGTTCTCTCTAAGTATGATTCATGCTTTATCCATTCATTGGCAAAGGGGTCTGTAGGTGGTTTGGGAGGGGACTATTGCGCTCTGTCAGTGAGCCCTGAACAACCTGCCACCTCTCAATACACACACACACACACCACACAAACACACACACACACACACACACCACACACACACACACACACCAACACACCACACAACACACACACACACTTCAAACTCTCCACAGTATTAAGCATGTGAGCACAGAGCAAACGAGAAGGGTAACAGCATTTCGTTCTCGTTAATCCGACTTGATTGCCGCTTAATTTGAGGGAGCCGCTGTTGTCAAAGCAACGCCTGGTATTTTTTGAAAAGCGAGGAATGTAAAGCACTTACAGTACACTTTAAATATGATGTGCATAAATACAGCATCTAGTTAAATAAAAAAATCTGATGAAAACAAATTTGCCCTAAAACATTGGCTTTCATTTAGACAGGATAATGAACTGTAGGAATCTTACATATCAGTGTCTAAAAGGTACTTTCTAATTTCTAAGAAAAGCAACCTCTTTACACATTATTGAACTGTCTGTAAAAGTCCCACTTTCGACTACTATGAATGTCAGCCTACAATATCAGTCCAGACGGTCTGGATCACTGATGTAAAATCAATAATAATATGCCAATTTCCTGGCTGATAAGACCAATATGGTCCGAGCTGGGTTTTTTTTATGGTTTTGTGCAGGCAATATCAAATAAGGTTTGATGTCAGTTGGCGTTTGTGGTCTGCATATATATATTTGATGTAGTCTAGTTATACATTTATTGATAATGAATAAAGGCTTAGGACTACATTTTGAATGTTTTGTGTTCCTTTGACTTTTGATGTATGGAAAAAATAGGTGAAACATTCTTCAAAATCAAAGTTTATATATATATTTAGTGTTCCACAGAGTAAACATGAGTGTGAGTAAATAATAACAGAATTTTTGGATCATTTAATCAGGTGTTCATCTGAGTGGTCTAAGAGCTTGCTTCAAATGTTCACACTTGAAATGGGAATACACAAAAAGAAAATTGACTATATTCAAGGAGTTGTTGTGGTTGTAATAAAAATAGTAACAACTATACTATATATATCCAAATCTTGTCAAAAAAAATTAAAACACATCTGGCACAGTCAAGAACAAACACATGCACAAATTAAAACATGACACTATAGAACATCCCTAACACTGTCTCTCTCTCACACACACACACACACACACACACACACACACACACACACACACACACACACACACACACACACACACACACACACACACACACAACACACACGCACGTCTATTTCCATCTTTAACAGAGTTGGCGATTTCTAAAATCTCGTGCCATGCCTCACACTGATGCACTGATGGTGGCTCACTCAATCGTCATCACTTCTGAACCTCTCTGGCTCATAATGGAAAGAGAAATGCTAAAGGAATCTGAATGCATCTGTGTTCACTTGAAGTGACTGTACGCATTGATTTAATCAGTGCTTTATATGATGACAGCATCATTTTTTAACTTGTTTGTGTTCTTGTACACTAACAATTTTTCCTCAATCACTTTTGCTCAATTCTCAAATAAAAAATTTCTTAAAACAATAAGTTCAGATCTATAAACTGGCATTTTGTGCAGTATAGTAAGCAGTCAGTGTCAACAACAAGAGCAACACTTGAACTTGGCGCACAACACAATGACGAACGCAGTTGCCCAGCGCTGTGTGTAGGTAGTCCAAAAAACGAAATATGTATATAACACTCATTCCAGGGTTGACTGCCATGGTGAAAAAACATCTAAACATTTTGACCGGTACGGCTCGCACAATGACAAAAAAAACATTTTTTTTAGTGGCATTGGCCAATTTACTGACACAATAATTGGTTATGAAGTTTAAATGTTTTGGGTGAGTTCCTACTAGTCAGGTTCACTATATATTTTTGTGGGAATTTTTTGGGGATTTGCTAAACTATACATTTTTGGAAAGATTATTGTATAAGGAGTCAGAAAATCAATGTTTGCATTTGCCCAGATGTCTATATGGTGGCCATATTGATTTTTTTAAAAATGGCCGCCGTAAAACTTTAATTTGTAATATCTCGGCTTCTGAATAAGCTGGAATGTTGATTTTTACTGATAAACCCACATTTTCCGGGTCAGCGAATCCAATGGTGCTAGTTAAAAAGCTACAAGACGTTACGAAATTAACCCATAGATGCATAAGTGGGTTAAAAATTACCCGGTGTGGTTGTTTTATTGCAATATCATTGTAATAAAGATTTGTTCTCATTTAATATTTCATGTTCCTTAAAAAACATGTTTTTTTATCATCCCATTGAAATACATCCACAATATGGGTAAAAAAAAACTACACATCACAAGCAGTTGACGTGGATGTTCAAGAACTATCGACATGAACATTTAGATCACAGTATGATTAAAGGGGTGGTAAAATGCCATTTTCACAAGATGTAAAATAAATCTCTGATGTCCCCAGAGTGTGTGTAAAGTTTTAGCACAAAAAACCCCACAGATATTTTTATATAGCATGTTAAAGTTGTCACTTTTTGAGGGTTTGCAAAAACACACCGTTTTGTGCCTGGCCCTTTAAATGCAAATGAGCTGCTGCATCGCCAAGAGGGCAAGGTCCGTCGCCGTACGCAGCTCTTGGAGCACCTCTGGGTCGGTACCACTCTCCTGCATGTCACAGAGTGCCTTGGCCTGGTGGACCTGGAGGAGCGCCATGGCATGCAGGGCAGAAGCATTTCTCAGTCCTGATCTGGTACAGTGGCTGGCCATTGTCCTTTTGGCAGAAGAAGCACTCTTCCTTATCCAGTGGATTTGTATGGGATCGTGTGAATGGCAATGAAGAACCAGATGTTGAGTGATCTGGCTCAGCCATTTCTGTGCTTCTTCTTTTCTGTCCACGCTTTTTGGCAGTGTAGTGTCCTGTAGCTAAAGCATGTGCATTGCGGTCTCTTGCACGTTGTATTTTAAGCGTATTAGTTGCACTTGAGTGACAGGAGCAAGGCCAGACTGCCTTCTCTGTGCACATTGTTCCTGGTGTGCAGTTCTGCGGTCTCATTTGTACTTGGACATAGACCCCATCATTCAAACTGGCCCTCTCTAGAACTACCTGAAGAATGAGCCCATGGGACTCTAATACTGTAGTCATATACACTCACCTAAAGGATTATTAGGAACACCATACTAATACTGTGTTTGACCCCCTTTTGCCTTCAGAACTGCCTTAATTCTACGTGGCATTGATTCAACAAGGTGCTGAAAGCATTCTTTAGAAATGTTGGCCCATATTGATAGGATAGCATCTTGCAGTTGATGGAGATTTGTGGGATGCACATCCAGGGCACGAAGCTCCCGTTCCACCACATCCCAAAGATGCTCTATTGGGTTGATATCTGGTGACTGTGGGGGCCATTTTAGTACAGTGAACTCATTGTTATGTTCAAGAAACCAATTTGAAATGATTGGAGCTTTGTGACATGGTGCATTATCCTGATGGAAGTAGCCATCAGAGGATGGGTACATGGTGGCCATAAAGGGATAGACCTGGTCAGAAACAATGCTCAGGTAGGCCGTGGCATTTAAACGATGCCCAATTGGCACTAACGGGCCTAAAGTGTGCCAAGAAAACATCCCCCACACCATTATACACCACCACCAGCCTGCACAGTGGTAACAAGGCATGATGGATCCATGTTCTCATTCTGTTTACGCCAAATTCTGACTCTACCATCTCAATGAATGTCTCAACAGAAATCGAGACTCATCAGACCAGGCAATATTTTTCCAGTCTTCAACTGTCCAATTTTGGTGAGCTCTTGCAAATTGTAGCCTCTTTTTCCTATTTGTAGTGGAGATGAGTGGTACCCGGTGGGGTCTTCTGCTGTTGTAGCCCATCCGCCTCAAGATTGTGCGTGTTGTGGCTTCACAAATGCTTTGCTGCATACCTTGGTTGTAACGAGTGGTTATTTCAGTCAAAGTTGCTCTTCTATCAGCTTGAATCAGTCGGCCCATTCTCCTCTGACCTCTAGCATCAACAAGGCATTTTCGCCCACAGGACTGCCGCGTACTGGATGTTTTTCCCTTTTTGACACCATTCTTTGTAAACCCTAGAAATGGTTGTGCGTGGAAATCCCAGTAACTGAGCAGATTGTGAAATACTCAGACCGGCCCGTCTGGCACCAACAACCATGCCACGCTCAAAATTGCTTAAATCACCTTTCTTTCCCATTCTGACATTCAGTTTGGAGTTCAGGAGATTGTCTTTACCAGGACCACACCCCTAAATGCATTGAAGCAACTGTCATGTGATTGGTTGATTAGATAATTGCATTAATGAGAAATTTAACAGGTGTTCCTAATAATCCTTTAGGTGAGTGTATGTATACATATGTTGTTGAAATGTATAACATATTTTCTAAGCTAAAATTAAGATAATACTTACTATACAGGTGTTAGATGCTCTGTAAAACAATGTTCTTAAGGGATGACACTTCTGATATAGCAAGTCTGAGGAAGAGCCATTGGCTCGAAACATCACTGCAAATAAAATCTTTCAACAGGAACTACTTTGTGTGTGGATCACTCTCAAAACCTCTAGTAGGTTTGCAATGTGCATATCTTTGTAATCATTCCCACAACAGCTGGAATATGAAATTATAACTTTTCATTACAAAGATATTGCAATAAAACCACCACACATGGTAATTTTTTACCTACTTATGCATCTATGGGTTAATGGGTAACATCTTGTAACTTTTTAACTAGCACCATTGGATTCCTTGACCCTTACAGTGTGGGTTTATCAGTAAAAATCAACATTCCAGTTTATTCAGAAGTCAAGATATTATAATTTAAAATTTTACTGCAGCCATTTTTTGAACTTCAATATGGCCCCCATATAGACATCTGAGCAAATGCAAACATTGATTTTCTGACTCCTTATACAATAACCTTTCCAAAAATGTATAGTTTAGCAAATCCCCAAAAAATTCCCACAAAGTTTCAAATCTGAATATAATGAACCTGACTATACATTTTGCAGAGGTGCAATAGAGTTGTGATGTCCCATTTACTGTAACAGCTGTGACAATTGTACTTAAAATTTAGTGACAAGACAAGACAAAAGGAGCCAAAGCATTTGAGAAAAACTGATGTTCCTGCATCAACATCCGTGTTCACCCTGGAACAACCTTGCTTTCAAACTCAATAAATGTAACAAATTATTATTTTATTATTAATTTTATAAGCGCTTTTCTGGGTACTCAAAACACTTTACATGGAAGGGGGAATCTCCTCAACCACCACGTGCAGCATCCACCTGGATGATGCGACGGCAGCCATATTGCGCCAGAACACCCACCACACTCCAGCTTACTGGTGGAGAGGAGACAGTGATGAAGTCAATCAGTACTATATGGGGATGATTAGGAGGCCATGATGGACAGAGGCCAAGGGGACAATTTGGCCAGAATGCCGGGGTTACACACCCACTCTTTTTTGAAGGACATCCTGGGATTTTTATGACCACAGAGAGTCAGGACCTCGGTTTAACATCTTATCCGAAGGACGGTGCTCTTTGACAGTATAGTGTCCCCGTCACTATACTGGGGCGTTAGGACCCACACAGACCACAGGGTGAGCGCCCCCTACTGGCCTCACTAACACCTCTTCCAGCAGCAACCTAGTTTTCTCAAGAGGTCTCCCATCCAGATACTAACCAGGCTCAACCCTGCTTAGCTTCAGTGGGCAACCAGTCTTGGGCTACAGGGTTATATGGCTGCTGGCATATGACTTTTGTGGTATCAGTCAGGAGTTATTAAGCAGAGAAACACATAAAACAGGAATAGCGAACTTCATCCATCTTGTTTACTCTTCCCTTCCGTTCATACACACATTACATCATTACACAACAGTTCAGACTTCCTTTTCAAAATAGTAGTCCACAATAGAATTTAAAACACAACAACTTTCTAGAAGAATTGTATTGGTAGCTCTTTTCCATGCCATTTAAATATAAAACTGAAGCTTTAAGCTTTACAATGGACACAAAAGTCGCTTAAGTCATACAATAAGACTAAAACTTAAGCCATTGCTTACTGAAAATGTCGACACCCAGCTCCGGAGTTCATGGGAGCAGTAGCAATTGTTTTTTTTTTTATGATTAACATTTTATTGATTTTTCAGAACATTTAAACACACACATTCCTTCCGAAAAATGAAACAATACTCATACAACAAAATAGAATGGAAGGAGGACATAGCACAACCATAGACAAAACCTAAATACACATAGAAAATAATAGAGAAAAAATATAAAAATAATAAAAATAAAATAAATTAAAATAAAGCAGTGATGCACCTAGCCCTTGAGTTACAGCCTTGCCTAAATGTATGTACTGTATTCTATCAAAATGTATCCATCAATCATGTTTCCTAGTTAAATGCTATGTTTTTGAGCTGGAACGCTGCTAAACCTTCAAAGTGTATGAATGAAACTTCCCCCATTTCAAGTTGTACTCCTCCACTTTATCAAGCAACCTATAGGACAGATGTTCAAGGGCAGCCAGCTGACCCAGAGCGGCGTACCACAAATCCAGTGCTGGTGCAGAGGGGGCTTTCCATTCTTTGACCAAAAGTTTCCGGCCTAGCATGAGGACAGTTTGGATCCAGTTAGAGAGTGGAGGGGCCAGGTCACTTAATGCAGAGGGGTCCCCCAAAATAAACAGACTAGGGGTGAATGGGATATTCTGTTCAACAATTTTCTCTACAATTGTATGCAGGGAAGACCAAAATGCCTGAATTTTTGGGCAACTCCAGAGCATGTGAACAAGGGTACCATTTTTATCCCGACACCTCCAGCATTCTGAGTTATCAACCAAACCAACCTTATGCAGCCTGGATGGTGTCCAATAGATTCTATTCAGTATTTTGAATTGGATAAGTCGCGTTCGCAGTTCCCTTGACATTTTTTTCCCATTGCTAAGAATTCTGCCCCATTCTGCATCTGTAAATGACACCTTTAAATCAGTTTCCCATGTCATTTTAAGGGACAAAATATTAGAGTCCGAGGCCGTAAGGATCATAGCGTAGTAGGCGGAGGCTTCATGGCCACGCCCATGGATTGTTAGAACCTTCTCCAACATGTCACCGCTCGGTGGGACTACTGAAGGGGAGCCGAAGACCTGCACCAGTAGGTGTCTTAACTGAAAATACTTCCACTGTTGATTACGTGGTAAGTCAAATTCCTGACTAAGTGCCTCAAAAGACTTTAATGTCCCATCCTGGTACAAGTCACCGAGCACCCTAATCCCTTTTTGCAACCAAAGCTTCCAAAGGAAGGGAGATTTGTTTATACAGAGCTTGGGATTTAGCCAGATCCCGGCAGCCTGGTGCAGATACGGATCAAATTTAAGAATCTTAGCTACTCTCTTCCAGACCCACTGAATATGAGACAAAATGGGATGTGACTGATACTGTTGGGCTAATTTAGCTGTGATGTATGCAATGGGTGTGAGAGGGGAGGACACCGCGCTTTCGAGGTGGAACCACGGAGGGGCTCTCTCCGGGGGTAAAGACCACTGTGCCATATGCCTAATGGTAAACGCATAATGGTAAAAAAGCAAGTTGGGCACACCTAATCCTCCTTTGTCCACTGGCCTCTGCAGCTTTCGCAGGTTCATCCTGGGGCGTTTATTATTCCATAAAAATTTATTACAAAGTTGATCAAATTGTTTGAAATAGCGCAAAGGAATTCGGACTGGCATAGCCTGTAGTAAGTAGTTGAATTTTGGAGCACAAATCATTTTAATGATGTTTGCCTTCCCCCACATAGAGAGATACAATGGAGACCACCGCTCTAAGTCAGCCCGCAGTTTGTCCAGTAGGGGGTCAAAGTTTGTTTTAATCAGATCCGTCAATATGGGGGGGAATGTTAAACCAAGATATTTAATGCCTTTCTTAGGCCAGGCAAAAGTGCCTGACTGGAAGAGGGATTTGGGACAATATGGAGTGAGAGGAAGAGCCTCAGATTTTGTCCAGTTGACTTTATAGCCCGAAATGGATGAGAACTTGTCAATAATTTTGAATAGTGATGCAAGAGATTGTTCGGGATCTGTAACAAACAAAAGGATATCATCTGCATACATCATCAATTTATGACATTTTTCACCGATTTGTATGCCTGGAAATGCAGATTCTTTACGTATAGCAACCGCAAGCGGTTCAAGCGCAACTGCAAAAAGTAGAGGAGAGAGAGGGTCTCCCTGCCTCGTGCCTCTTTCCAGTTCAAATGGGAGGGAGATGATACCGTTAGTAAGCACTGACGCTGATGGATGAGTATATATGAGCCTAATCCAAGCTATGAACTTTTTGCCGAAACCAAAATATTCAAGGGTGGAGAGCAAATAATGCCACTCCACCCTGTCAAACGCCTTTTCGGCGTCCAGCGAGATAGCAGCCATGGGAGAGGCATTATCCTGAGTGGCCCACATAATATCAAGAAGTCTTCTGATGTTGTCAGCAGAGGAACGCGAACGTATAAAGCCGACCTGGTCAGGATGGATCAAGGAGGTTATTACCTTGTCCAGACGGTTAGCTACAATTTTAGATAGTATTTTACTGTCACAGGAGGTCAAACTAATGGGTCTAAAATTCTTACAGTCTAGAGGGTCTTTTCCTTCCTTCAAGATAAGGGTGATAATGGCCTCGGATAATGAGGGAGGGAGTTTACCCTTCTCGAAAGCTTCATTATAGGTGTCTAAGAGTAATGGTGCAAGTTCCTCAGCATAAGCTTTATAAAACTCGGCCGTAAAGCCATCTAAACCTGGTGCTTTACTTGAAGGGAGGTGTTTAATAACATCCCTTATCTCCTCAATAGTAACAGGTGATTCAAGACGTTCGAGCTGGTCCCCTGACAACACCGGCAGATCAAGAGTTGACAGAAAAGATGTAATGTCATCCCTGCCCCCCCCCTACCTCTGAAGTATAGAGTTTTACATAAAAATCTCTAAAAACTGTATTAATCTCCTTGGGATCAGTCAGGACAGACCCATTGTCCCTCCTAATAGCAGGAATAGTACTCATTGCTTCGTTTTGTTTAATGTATCTGGCAAGTAGTCTACCGGCCTTGTCACCCTCCTCAAAGTATTTCTGCCTTGCCCGAAAGAGAGAGAATTCTGCCCTCTGGGTCATAATTGAATTAAAATCATATTTTAGTCTAGTCAACCTGGTAAGATTTTCAGAGGACATCTTTTTTTTAAAGTTAGATTCTGCCGTTATGATCTGTTTTTCAAGCTCCTGGAGCTTAGTATTGTTTTCCTTCTTCCTGAATGACGAGTATTGAATTATGTGGCCTCTCAAAAAGGCTTTCAAAGCCTCCCATGCTACCTCTGCTGACGGAGCCGTTGGGAGATTGGTCTCTCTATAGAGGTTGATTTGTGATCTAAGTGATTCCTTAAAGGTCTCGTCTAATAGAAGGCTAGAGTTTAGTCTCCATCTAGTTGACCTAGCCGGCTTATTAAAGGACAGAATATGGAGAAATATTGGACTATGGTCTGAAATAATTATATTACCAATGTCACTCGCCCCCATAGCTGATACCAGTGAATGAGACACCAAAAAAAAATCTATTCTGGAAAACGAGCTATGTGGTGAAGAGAAGAATGTGTAATCCCTCGAAGACGGGTTTTGTAACCGCCAAATGTCTACAAGACCGGATGCTTTGGACATATCTTTGAGCACTGCGTGTGCCCTAGTGGTGCGGACAGATGGAGAGCTACGATCTAATATAGGGTCCATTACCTCATTATAATCACCCCCCATGATAATTGGATAGTCTCCCATATCATTTAGTTTCTTCTCAAGTAGCCCAAAAAATGCCGGATCGTCTCTATTTGGGGCGTACACATTCGCAAGTATAATACTATTTCCCTGGATCTCACAAAGCATCAACAGTATTCTCCCTTCCTCATCTGCACTCTCTTTTAAGCATTTAAATTGTAGCCGCTTGTTAACTAGAGTAGCCACTCCTCTGCTCTTGCTACTGCCACAGGCAGCCGCCACAAAGCCCACCCAATCACCCCGGAGCTTTTGAGATTCTTGTGGTAATAAGTGGGTCTCCTGCATAAATACCACATCACATTTTTTAGATCTAATGAAAGTTAATACCTTCTTCTTCTTCACTATGTTGTGGAGGCCTCTGACGTTCCAGCTCATAAGTTTCAACCCTTTTGTACTACTAGCTGAAATAATGTAAAATGAGTGTTAAACAAGTTTTGCTGTACTTTCCAAAATGACTTATTTATGAGTAACATCACTAAATAATAAGAGACAAAAAACACATTAAGTTTAAACATACAGATAACAAAAGCAACAAAAATGCATCTGTAAGGCCAGACGCAAACACTAATCTCAGTTTGGTCCGTGACTCTCTAACTTAAAGCCGCTATGACCGTGCCCCACCCACCCCGCACCTGGTGCCCTGCCCAGAATCAGGCAGTGACGACCACCCAACCTCCTACCTGCCCGACACGAGCGTAACCATTAACCTTATAATAACAAAGAGGAAGATATTTCGAACTTAGACAACGAGTTACACATTAAACAGAAGTCTGCATAAAGGAAATAACCGATTGTGTGACCCATGACACCCCTATGCATAAACCAGAAAATGGGCGAACATTGAAAGGAAAAGACTTGGGCTGCCTCACCAATAAAGCCTCACTTTACACCATGAAATTAAGCAGCGGTGTTGCCTTGCACAATAAAGTGATTTTACTAACCTCCAGGTGAGTCCTCTCTTGATTGAAACAAGAGGAAAAAAAAATAATAATAAAAAATAAATAAATAAAAAAAAACACCATAAAAGAATAAAAAGTAACATGCATAATGCAGGAAGAGACCCTGAACTGGTCTACAGAAACAACATCTGAATACCCCCACAGAACGAAGATCCAACAACCCAACACTTGTCCATATAGTCCGTAAAGGATCGGTGATATTCTTTGTATGACCAGATAACAATGTCCGTTTGTAAGAAGGAAAAAAAAAAAAAAAAAAAAAAAAATTAAAAATTATATATATACATATATATACACATAGAAAAAGAAAAAAAAACTATATATATACACATATATACATACACACACATATATATATATGTATATACACATACATACACAATATCCTCCCCCTTCTTAAATATGTATACATAATTAAAAAATTTAACTATAACATATATATATTCAAAATAAATAAATAAAAATAAAATAAAAAAGAGTGCACCTGTGTTCATGCGTGTCCGAGCTAGTGATGGACCCACTGAAAGGCAATTCTACAATTTAGTGCCAATAGTTAAACCTCCTGACATTATGAGAGAGACAAAATAATAATAAACAAAAAAATAAACAAAGGATCAGAGGACCCGCCGTTAGTCCGTATAGCCAGAAACCCTCCAGAAATAATATCCACTTATGCTCCGACAAAAAAGAAGACGACGAAATGTCTGTTTGACAGTCAAAAATGGAACATTTAGTGGATTCATCTTTACCCTCATACAATCCGGGACCGAAGGAAGACCAACAGAAAAAGAATCCGCAAAGGGCTCAGCCCCCCACGATTTAAGGCTATGATCCTGTGGTGGCGCGCAATACCATTACACCAAAACACCGTGACGCCGAGTTAACCAAGGGAATGAATGTAAGCCAGGGCTTTTTTATGGTCATCAAATCGGCGGGGGCCCTGCGCTGATCTCACGGTGAGCACTGCCGGGTAATCGAGAGAAAATCTCGTGCGTTTTTCATGGAGCATCTTCTTACACTCGTTGAACTTCATGCGCTTCTCATTAACCAACTTGGAATAGTCGGCGAAGACCATTATACGATGCTCCTTCCAGGTAACTTTGCCCATCTTGCGTGCAGCCTCCGCGATGCGGTTTCGGTCCTGGAATCTGAGAAATCTGGCGATGATGGGTCTTGCTGGCGAGGGATGTTCCGGACCTGAACTCTTGCGCAATCCTCCAATCCTGTGCGCTCTGTCAATTTCCAGTCCTCCGGGAAAATCGAGGTTCAGGATCTCCGGTAAGCATTTTATGAGGAATGACATGGTGTCACCGTCCTCGCTGCCCTCAGGAAACCCGATGAACCGTAAATTATTTCTACGCTCCCGATTTTCAATGTCGTCCAGTTTTTGGCGAAGGGCTTCCACCTCAGTAACTGTGGCTGGAGGGTTCGCCTGCTGCCTCTCATTAGCGTCCTCGAGGAATCCCAAACGGCTCTCGACTTGAGAAATGCGATTTGTAATTTCAGCAAGTTTGCTATCTGTAGCACTTGTTGTCACCCATATAGCCTCCAGCTTCTTGTCGTGGGCGTCTGACTTTTCCAGGATTAATGCGGTAAGTTTAGCAAACTCTTTGGCTACATTACCGGGGATGGTGCTAGCGTCCGGTTCATCAGCGTCGGGCTCGTCATGAGGCTGCGGTTTCTTTTGGTTAGCTTGGCTAGCGTTAGCCACTTCGTTAGCCTTCGTTCCACCCGAGCCAGTTCTTGGAGGATTAGTGGTACTTCTGGTATTGTTTGGCATTATTGTCATATAACTTTGACTTTTAATATGTTAACTCACATGAAGTTTGGACTCTTTGTCAAGTTTTAAAGTTAATATCATGCTGGGATGGGCGCAGCTATTCCTCACGCAGCCATTCTCGTCAACCACGTCACGTGACTCCAGCAGTAGCAATTGTTTAATTTGTGAGCAAAATGTGAGTCAACTCTTTTGAATTGATCTGCTGCTTAAGTAGGGCTGGGCGATATGGCCAAAAAAAAATATCACGATATTTTTTTTTATATCAGTCGATATCGATAATTATCGATATCGATAATTATCACGATAAATGTCCAATTTTTATTTCTTTCAAGTTTAAAGGCAGATTTTTGCTCCTAAGTGAAAGTTGTAGAAACCAGAGCATTAATTGTGGTTTTAAACTAGGCCCTACTCTTTATTTTCAGAACATATCATGACAAACACTTGCCAAACAGGTGAACATTTCACAAATCTGAGGTAGAACATTCAAACATTGTAATTTTTCCTTAACAAAATAAATATCTGAATAGAAAAATATTTCTTCAGCACAGTTGGCACTGCAGTGCAGGCTGCAATATTAATATTACATGTTTTGTCTCAAAATGCATATTTGACTGTGAGTTGACAATAAATCTGCATCCTAACTCAAACTAATACTACGTTAAATGTATGTTCATTAACAAAACCAGTAACATCTGTTTTAAAAAAACATTTGGTACATTTGGTAAAATGTAATATTCTGACTGTTTTGAGTTTTATTAAAATTAACCATTGGCAGGTCATCCAGTATCATGCATTTAGATCATGATAACCACAGATAAACCCAGGCATAGCCTATAACTTAGCACCTCACTATCATGGCAATATGTAACTATGGTTGCTATGGTATTTGTATGAAAAATAGTACTTGTCTAACAGTTAAATACATTATTAAATACTGTAATTATATTCCATTAGTCATTTATCCATTGTCTTCATTAATAATATAATACAATTCAATATGTATATCCCACATTTCATGGTGCAGTTAATATTACTAGGCTAACGTTACAGTAAACCCATGGTAAATGGATTCAGTATCAATTCAGATTATGACTGTATCGTTGCGCACAGTGTTTCTCCTGTTTGTCAGCGCTGTTTCATCTGCCTTTAAACTGAGACATTTGTGTCCTTGCTGAACTCAAGCGCATCTCACTGGATCTCGTGAGCGAGACAATCAGAGTAAACGCGTCTGCGGTCTGCTCTAGTGAGCTCGCGCTGCGCTGCCGACTGTTTGGACTTTGAGCCGAGCAGATTAACGGTCCGTGTGGCGCGCGCGGTTCAAATGAGTTTCGTTCCGCTTTTGACGCATACACATTATCGAACATTTATCGACCTCTTGATATCGTTTTATCGAGAAAAATTATATCGCGATAATTATCGTTATCGTTTTATCGCCCAGCCCTATGCTTAAGATCACAAAACCAGTCTTAATGATTTATTTCACAAATTGAACTGAATAGATTCTCAAGTTCAAATCACTAACTCGTTGATTTGGTTGCAGATCCATAGCCTGGTAATACCAGACTCTGCTACTTCACTTTGCTTCGTAGACAGAGTCTGGCATAGCATAATAGAGAAGTGTTTTCTCTCCCGCTAGGGGGCGATTTCTGAAGTTTAAAATCATTGGTTACCCGTAAGCCAACCAGATAAGTTTGTTTATGACGTATGTTATGCGGCGACACAGCCGTATCGAACCACAGACATCATGCATCGAACTCAAATCTATGATCAAACTTCCACTGTAAACACTTGATGCGAGCGAAATACCGAAGTGAACATGGCTGTAAACGACTTTTTTGATCGGTGATTGATGTAATAGAATGACTGCTGCACTTGGCAGGGCGCTAACAAGCAGAGAGAGAGAGAGAGAGAGAGAGAGAGAGAGAGCGAGAGAGCGAGCGCGCCCGGCCGCGCGCGCACTATCACGTCTTCAAACAAACAACACGAGCGCTGTCTTGCTCTCTCTCCCTCGCAAATATTAATCAAAATCAATCGACTAGTAAAAGGTCGGAACACCGCAGTTTCACGTGGAGCATTTGGAGATTTTTAGAGATTAGAGACTCTAGGAACAACATCTCAAAGAACAACATCTCAACACTAAATTATAAAGGCCTGTCTCATAATCATAAGATTACTGGACAAAAACAACAGCCACTACAGAGCTTGTTCGATCATTTTATGGGAAAAATGGCAATTGCGATTTTTAAAGATAACACTCACCCTCTTCACTCTGCTTTTGAATTGCTCCCATCTGGACGTAGACTAAAAATTCCCCTGGCTAGAAAAAATCTCTACAAAAGATCGTTTCTTCCTATGGCAGTGATTATCTTAAATCGTACAGTGTTTTAATTGAAACAGTAGAGCGACTGCTAATATTTTAAAAATTTTCTTTTTTATAGTGTTTAACTATATTATTTTTTTTATTTGTGTTGTTTATATGTGATGTGTCTTATGTTACAGTGTCAAAGAAAAATTTCCACTCTGTGAAAACAGACTGGACAATAAAGTTCAATTCAATATAACTTTAGACGCCTGTCTCAAATACAAGCCGGTGCAGTTCGACGATTTGGGCAAATAAAAGCCCGGGCTATTATTTGAAGTTTTACGGTATTTAAGACCTGGAAAAGAAAGGAGACACTGACCTGTCAAAAGGCTCCCCAGTTTCTCGCTGACGATCGGTAATAAACTTTTCCCAAAGGGAGTAGGGCCACAACATCACCTCCATTCAAAATGTTTAATACACACTCTTCTTGTTCGGGCTTCAGTTTGCTAATGCCGGGAATATTCTCCACAACAGAGCGAATTGCATCCGTGTCTCACTATCCGCGGTCGTTTTCGATTTCTCTGACCTAACTCTTAAACTCGGCGCTTGGCGAGTACGTCACGGCTTTCAGCCCGCCTTCTGTTTGCTGATTGGCCCGGCTGTTTTCAGGCCGGTGGAAAACAGAAAGATAGGCTGCTATCTCAGACTGACTACAGGAGTGAAATGAAATTAGCGGAAGTAGGAAGTCTGACGTAGTCAGGCTAGCAGATCCATTCCTCCTAGGGGAAAATTATCTGTGAATAATGACTTAAATTTCAGTCTATTCCCCACATAAAGCTATCATACGACCTTTTGTGTGTGTTTTATTGTTTAGCAAGCCTGCTGAAAAAAGCTTCGCCAACTTATGGCACTTCAGCTCAAATACAGACTTTCATTGTGAGTCCATTAGCTCCTGCAGGGAAAGACAAATTACTAAATTAATCGCTCAGATTTTTTTTATTTTTTTATTTTTATTTATTTATTTATTTATTTTTTTTTTTATTTAACAGTCAGACATACATACAAACCAACATAGTGCATTAGTGCAAAGCAATCTTGTAAATCCATAATTCCAGAAGTGACATAAAAGTGATTTAAGTGTTTGATCAAAGTGTGCATGTGAGCGGGTGTGAGTGTGGGTATGTGTATGTGTGTGTGTGCGTAAACAAAGTAACCATTTATTATTTATTACCATTGTCATTACCATCACCACCCCACTCCCCACTACCACCATATTGCCAATATTGTGTTGGTCGCTCAGATGTTTTTAGTTGTTTCTCCCAAGGCTGTTGGTTAACCTATGCACAGCCATTAATTCAGCCACTGGACTATTAGCCACAAGGCAATAGTTGGATGATCAATACACATTAGCTCAAGCTCATAAAAACAGCCATTTATATGCATATATAGTGAGTGGAACTCATGGTTAATTCTGGGAATTTTATTTCTGTATGAATTATCAGCAACAGAATGTCTAGGACAATAAGAGGACAATAAATGCTGTAGCCTATACCGAAGACAATGTAATCTGCATAGTTCTCTAATTCAGTTTGAGATCAGGGGGGAATATGGTCATGTCAGTTTCATTACATTTCAGCTCTGAGATTGAAAGACAAAGATTAAAATCGCAATCACACAAAAAAGATTAGCCTCAAACATGCCTGACAGTTCGTTCACTGACCATCAGATGAATATTGCTAACTGGTTCAAAACCGCCAGTTCCACATGCTTTATCCAACTCCTAGAAGTAAACACAGCGGTTTTAGCAATAAACTTAAGAGGGCACCTTAGTAGCAATTTAACTATATCCATGACCAGAACGGTAAAATCGGCTTTGTTTTTTTGTGAAATAACTTGTACTTATTACTTTTAAACTGACATAATTTCTGTTTTTCTGTCTAATTAGTTACAGACATTGCTGTGCCATTATTCAAACACTATAATAATTTTTTTTGTCTGTCAATATTTTATACAATTCATTTCAGATTTAATTTCAGACTCCAATTTTATATGACGATCTGGTGGTTTCTTCCTATGGGTGGATCAGAATAACTAATATAAACTCAAAACAGTCATGTGAAAAAGTCAGTACACCCACTTTGAATTCTACTGTTTTACGTTTCAGGACATACAAAAAAACACCTGGTCCCTAGTTGGTCTTAAAATTAGGTAAATACAACATCAGATGAATAACAACACATGACATATTACACTGTGTCATTTCTTTATTTAACAAAAACTAGGCCAAAATGTAGAAGCCATGTGTGAAAAATTAAGTACACTCTTACTGATTCCATTGGAATTAAAAGGGTAAGTAGAAGTCAGACAATCAAATGCTTTTGATTAATTGATCATCAGCAAGTGTGATCATCTCTATAAAAGCAGTAGTTTTGGCAGTTTGCTGTAGAGCATTCAGGTGTGAGTTAACACAATGCCAAGGGGGAAATGCATCAGCAAGGATCTAAGAAAAGCCATTGTTGCTGTCCATCAATCTGGAATGGGTTAAAATGCCATTTTCAAACAATTTGAAGTCCATCATTCTACAGTGAGAAAGATGATTCACAAGTGGAAAACATTCATGGCAGTTGAAAAACTTTCCAGGATTGGACATCCCAGTAAATTCACCCCAAGGTCAGACTTTGCACTGTTCAGAGAAGTCGCAAAACACCCAAGATATACATATCAGACTCTACAGGCCTCAGTTAACATGTTAAATGTTAAAATTCATGACAGGATAATGAAAAATACTGAACAAGTGTGTCTTGTTTGGAAGGGTTGCGAGGAGAAAGCCTCCTCACTAAAAAGAACATGGCAGCACGGCTTAGGTTTGCAAAGTTGAATCTGAACAAACCACAAGACTTCTGGAACAATATCCTTTGGACAGTCAAAACCAAAGTGGAAATGTTTGGCCAGAATGTACAGTGCCATGTTTGGCGAAAACCAAATACAGCCTATCAGCCCAAACACCTTATACCAACTGTCAAGTACAGTGGTGGAGGGTGATGAATTGGGATTGTTTTTTCAGCCACAAGACCTGGGCACCTTGCAGTGTTTGAGTCAACCATAAAGTATTCTAGAGTCAAATGTGAGGCCATCTGTCCAACAGCTAAAAGCTTGGACAAAATTGGGTCAAGCAACAAGACAATGATCCCATGCACACCAACAAATTGACAACAGAAGAGCTGAACAAAAAAAAAAAATCAAGGTGTTGCAATAGCCCAGTCAAAGTCCAGACCTGAACCCGATTGAAATGCTGTGGCGGGACCTTAAGAGAGCTGTGCATAAACAAATACCCGCAAACCTCAAAGAACTGAAGCAGCGATGTAAAGAACAACGGGACAAAATTCCTCCACAACGATGTGAAAGACTGATAAAGTCATACAGCAAACGGTTACTCCAAGTTATTGCTTCTAAAGGTGGTTCTACAAGCTATTGAATCATCGGGTGCCGTTAGATGTTTTTACACATGGCTTCTCCATTTTGGCTTTATTTTTGTAAAATAAATAACACAGAGTAATATGACTCATGTGTTAAAGACCTCCCAAGGACCAGATGATTTTTTTTATGTCCTCAATAGTAAACCCACTGTCATGAATCAGACCTCTGTGGCTCTCTCTAATGGCCACCGGAGGGCACCTTCACCTGAATATTGACTTTCCCGGACTCCATTTCCCATGCACCCCGTTCAGAGACTAATCACCTGAACAGGTGTTTTCCATTATCCACTCTACTTAAGCAGCACTCACACTCATACTCATTGCGAAGTCTTGTTTTGCCCTGGCTGACATTTCTAAGCGTTTACCCTGGTATTCTGTGACCCTTCTGTGTATGATCTTGGATTGTTTTACCACTGTTGATTCTCTGCCGCCTGCCCTTGTGATCTTGCTCTCTGGAACTTCGACTGCTTGCCGCCTGCCCTGACCCTTGCCTGGTATTGTTTCTGTTTCTGCTCAGCCTCTGATAATTCTACCACTGTTGTTTGACTCTTGCCTGTACGACCCTGATCTTTATTATTAAAGATATCTGCAAATGGATCCACATGCTTCTGACCCCTCATTACAGAAGACTTCGCCAACTATGGATCCAGCAGCCGTGTATCATCTCACCTCCGAGGTTTCAGCTCAGGCAACTGTGTTAGCATCACACCAACAACAACTCCAACGCCTTACATCTGTCACAGAGGAGCTGGTTAAGACTTTGCAAGCACTTCAGCTAAACCTACCGCCACCAACCACACCACCACAAAACCCATCTGTACCTGAGTCTCAGCCCATCAGTCCTAATATGAACCCACGCCTGTCTTTACCAGATAAATTTGATGGCTCACCGGACAAATGTAAGGGATTTATGCTACAATGTTCTCTGTTTATGGACCAACAACCACTGTTATACACTAATGACAATAGCCGTGTATCATTTATCTGCTCCCTGTTAACTGGCCGAGCTCTAGACTGGGCTACTGCAGTATGGGAAGGAGGAAGCTTGACATTCCCCTCCTACGCCAACTTCCTTAAACAATTTCGAGAAGTATTCGAACACACTGCTGGTGGCAAGGAGGCAGGTGAACAACTGCTCGCTCTCCGTCAAGGGAAAGAAACCGCAGCTGACTACTCTCTCACTTTCCGCACACTCGCAGCCCAGACCGGTTGGGGAAACGGTCCATTGAAGCTGCTATATCGTAAGGGCTTATCAAGTGAGCTCCAAACTGAACTGGCTTGTCGCGATGAAGGAAGAACGCTGGAACAGTTTATCGACCTAGCCATCCGTCTCGATAACCTACTGCGCTCACGACGTCCTTCACGACACTCCTCCATTCAAACGCCAGCCTTCGCTTTCGCCCCAGAATCTGAACCGATGCAAGTAGGAGTCACTCATTTATCTACGGAGGAGAAGGAACGCAGAATGCGAAACCACCTCTGCCTATACTGCGGGCTATCTGGTCACCTGAGAGCCAACTGTCCCACTCGACCACCCACCAAAGATACCAAAGTGGTGAGTTCTTCTACTGGCTTAAATGTACCCATCTCTCTGACTAATATGAATGTCACAGTGGAGACAATGGCTTTAATTGACTCTGGGGCAGCGGGAAACTTCATTGATATCAACTTTGCTAATTTTCACAAACTTCCTCTCCTTCCATGTGGATCTCGGTTGGCAGTGGCGGCGTTAGACGGGCGTCCTTTGGGCACAGGACTGGTAAAATGCACTACCCAAGACCTCATTCTGAAGGTCGGATCCTTCCACACCGAACACATTCGTCTCTTCGCCATTGATTCACCACAAAACCCGGTAATTCTCGGCTTACCCTGGCTGGAGAGACACAACCCTCACATTTCTTGGACCACCAAACAGATTCAACAATGGTCAGAACCCTGTCAAAAGGAGTGCCTGCAGTTCCAACTTCATGTTACAACCCCTGAATCTCCTTGCTCATCAGAGACCCCGGTCATATCAGACCTTCCGGCAGAGTATCAAGCTCTCTCTGAGGCATTCAGCAAATCAAGAGCCTCTCAACTGCCACCACATCGATCCAGTGATTGCGCCATTGATTTGCTTCCTGGAGCCATGCCGACGAAAGGCAGAGTATTTCCCCTATCACAACCTGAGTCTGAAGCTATGGAAGCATACATAGAGGAGGAGCTGGCCAAGGGCTTCATTAGACCCTCCACCTCTCCTGCATCAGCTGGGTTCTTTTTTGTCAAGAAGAAGGACGGGGGTCTACGACCATGCATTGATTACCGAAGTCTCAACGATATCACAGTTAAATTCCGTTACCCACTGCCTCTGGTTCCAGCTGCCCTGGAACAACTTCGTACTGCTAAGTACTTTACCAAACTCGACCTCCGCAGCGCCTATAATCTAATTCGCATCCGGGACGGAGACGAGTGGAAAACGGCTTTCTCAACGACCACAGGGCACTATGAATATCTTGTTATGCCGTTCGGGCTCTCCAATAGTCCATCCGTCTTCCAGGCCTACATCAATGATGTGTTCAGGGACATGCTCAATCGCTGGGTTATAGTCTACATCGATGACATACTAATTTACTCAGACTCTCTGGAGACACACATTCAACACGTCCGGACAGTTCTAAATCGTCTAATTGAACATCAACTGTACGCCAAGAAGGAGAAGTGTGAGTTCCATCAAACTAAAGTGTCTTTTTTGGGTTACATCATCAGCCCCGAAGGGGTCGCTATGGACAATAGCAAGGTCCAATCAGTGTTGAACTGGCCTCAACCCACGACCGTGAAGGAGCTGCAACGATTCTTGGGCTTTGCCAATTTCTACAGGCGGTTCATACGTAACTTCAGCACCATAGCGGCTCCACTCACTTCGTTGCTCAGGGGAGGGAGACAGCGCTTAAACTGGTCGCCGTCAGCTCAGAACGCCTTTCAACAACTCAAAGATCGCTTCACCACTGCTCCTATACTTCATCACCCAGACCCAGATCAAGAATTCATAGTCGAAGTTGACGCTTCCAATACCGGCATTGGAGCCATCTTATCTCAGCGTCAGGGCAGTCCTCCCAAGCTATTCCCATGTGCTTATTATTCACGCAAATTGAATTCCGCCGAGAGCAACTATGACGTTGGAGACAGGGAGTTGCTGGCTATGAAGGCAGCCTTTGAGGAATGGCGACATTGGCTAGAGGGTGCCAAAGTTCCCTTCACTGTTCTCACAGATCACCGTAATCTGGAATATATCCGCTCAGCCAGAAGACTCAATCCCCGGCAGGCAAGATGGTCATTATTCTTCTCACGCTTCGATTTTAAAGTCACCTATAGACCTGGGTCCAAGAACTGCAAAGCCGATGCTCTGTCAAGACTACACGACTCTTCATCATCTCAGAGAAACTTCAACGAGACTGTCATTCCTTCTACACTAATCGTAGCTCCAGTCCAATGGGACATCTTCACTGAGATCACTGAGGCTCAATCTATTGATCCCACGCCACCGAATTGCCCCAATAATCGAACTTATGTTCCTCATGACTTTCGTCAACGGGTCTTACATCTGGTACACGACTCCCCCAGCTCTGGTCACCCTGGGATTACGGCATCGCTTCAGCTGGTGTCCGAACGCTTCTGGTGGCCATCCCTTCAGGCTGACACCATCGCATTCGTTCAACAGTGTCCAACCTGCAATATGTCCAAATCATCTCACCAACGTCCCGCTGGCTTGTTACAACCTTTGCCCATTCCTCAGCGCCCATGGTCTCATATTGCTGTGGACTTTGTTACTGACCTCCCCAACTCCAGGAACTACACGACCATTCTGACCGTAATCGACCGGTTCTCCAAGGCTTGCCGACTCATACCCTTACCCAAACTACCCACAGCCTTTGAGACCGCAGAGGTGCTCTTAGAACAGGTCTTTCGGTTCTACGGACTCCCCGAAGACATTATTTCAGACAGGGGTCCGCAATTCACGTCACGAGTCTGGAAATCCTTCTGTCAACAACTTAACATCAACGTCAGCCTCACCTCCGGTTACCATCCACAATCCAACGGCCAGGTAGAGAGACTCAATCAAGAGATAACCCGTTTTCTAAGATCTTACTGCCATCAGAACCAGAACGATTGGAGTCGGTTCCTGATATGGGCAGAGTATGCCCAGAACTCACTCCGCAAACCCTCAACCGGTCTCACCCCATTCCAGTGTGTTCTCGGCTTCCAACCGCCCCTGTTTCCCTGGTCAGGAGAACCCTCTGAACTCCCTGCTGTGAACGATTGGCTAAGCAGGAGTGAGAACACAACACTTGGAATACTGCTCATGTTCATCTACAACGAGCTGTACGACGAACTAGGGAACAAGCCGACCGCCGAAGAAGGGAGGGACCTGAATATGCACCTGGACAATGGGTCTGGCTCTCCACTAGAGACTTACGACTCCGACTGCCAAGCAAGAAATTAAGTCCCAGGTACGTGGGTCCATTCAAAATACTCAGACAAATCACTCCAGTTTCATATCGTTTAGCTTTACCTGCCAATTATCGTATCTCACCCACCTTTCATGCCTCCCTGCTTAAGCCCGCCGGTGGTCCCAGAGGAGAGAGGGATCAGGATGAGGTCGCTGACAAGAGAACCCCTCCCATCATTGTGGACGGCGAGGAGGCTTACCAGGTCAAAGAAATTCTGGATTCTCGACGCCGTGGACGAGTGTTGCAGTATCTAATCGATTGGGAAGGATATGGCCCAGAGGAAAGATCCTGGGTCAACGCCCATGACTAGGCCTGTCGCGATAGTCGATAAATCGATTAATCGCACGATAAAAAAAAATGACCTCGATAATTTTTCCGGCCGCGATAATTTCATTTGCATACCGTATATTCCGCACTATAAGGCGCACTTAAAAGCCTTTAATTTTCTCAAAAAACGACAGTACGCCTTATAATCCGGAGCGCCTTATATGGATGGTGAACACGTTAGAAGAAAGCGCCGGGCGATTTACGCCACTATCTGCCAATGGATCGTGGATGCCTGGGCTGATATATCAGTCTCAACTGTGATCCGAGCTTTCACGAAGGCAGGAATAATCTCTTTATTCAGCCAGCTCACATACCCGTATTTACTTCCTGTTTTCGGTCGAAGTCCACAGTAGTCGATTGTTGAGCTCGCGCTCGCGATCAAACCTCCTCCGTGTGTTCAACATCTGATTCGGATGAACTATCCATTTGAGCTGATATTCTCAGAACACCGAACAGCACCGTCATTGGCTGACAGCTGACAGTCTGAGTCTCTCTCCACTGTTGTTTAGTTACCAATGATCACGCGCGCACACTCGACAATCGCCTACTGTGGACTTAGACCGAAAACAGGAAGAAAATACGGGTATGTGAGCTGGCTGAATAAACATAATTTTTATTCATATCTTTCACATTTACTGCAGTCAGGTTCATCGTGTTCACTCACATGGCTGTGCACTTGTAATGACACATTAAGGTGCACATTTTAAAAAGAGGATAAGGTAGGCAACACCGGTTTTTGTCATTGTTATCTGTACTGACAGCACTCCAAATTTACCACGGGAGTGAGTTGTCAGAACGCTTAATAAAGTTTGACTTTATCTGACTGTTTTGTTGACATTCTCTTTAGCACATCCAGTGGATACATAACGCAAACCCAGTCAGAGACTGAGAGTCCATTGCTTTTATTGTTTTTGGTTGTTTTGTTCATTGTTATTGTGGATATTTAGAATGTTTTTTAATGCACTGCCATTTTCAGTGTTAAATAGTCTTTGGAAATAAACGTTTATTGAATTTTGAAAGGTGTATGTGCATTATTATGCCATTATCATTATTCTAGATGAAAATGGTCTCAGATCGACAATATTATCGTTTATCGCGATAATTTCTTGGACAATTTATCGTCCAGCAAAATTTGTTATCGTGACAGGCCTACCCATGACATCCTGGATCCTACACTTGCAACTGAATTTCACCGAACTCATCCAGACAGACCTGCACCACGTGCTCGTGGACGACCTCCGCGTCGTAAAGCCCCTCGCGTCCGGAGCCGCTCGCAGGGGAGGGGCTCTGTCATGAATCAGACCTCTGTGGCTCTCTCTAATGGCCACCGGAGGGCACCTTCACCTGAATATTGACTTTCCCGGACTCCATTTCCCATGCACCCCGTTCAGAGACTAATCACCTGAACAGGTGTTTTCCATTATCCACTCTACTTAAGCAGCACTCACACTCATACTCATTGCGAAGTCTTGTTTTGCCCTGGCTGACATTTCTAAGCGTTTACCCTGGTATTCTGTGACCCTTCTGTGTATGATCTTGGATTGTTTTACCACTGTTGATTCTCTGCCGCCTGCCCTTGTGATCTTGCTCTCTGGAACTTCGACTGCTTGCCGCCTGCCCTGACCCTTGCCTGGTATTGTTTCTGTTTCTGCTCAGCCTCTGATAATTCTACCACTGTTGTTTGACTCTTGCCTGTACGACCCTGATCTTTATTATTAAAGATATCTGCAAATGGATCCACATGCTTCTGACCCCTCATTACACCCACAAATTTCTAAGTCATTTTTTTCTGAAAGAAATTAAAATTTTTATTCAACAAGGATAAGTTAAATTTATACAAAAATGAAAGCAAAGACATTTATAATAGATTTATATTTCAAACAAATGCTTTTCTTTTGAACTTTTTATTCATCAAATACTTGTATCACGAAAATGTATCATGGTTTCTACAATAATATTAAGCAGCACAACTGCATAATGATAATGCAACATTGATAATAATAAAAGTTTATAAACTACATTTTAAAATAGATTAATACAGAAAACTGTAATTATTTTAAAGGGTAACTAAACCCAAAAACAACTTTTTTTAGTTAATGATCTGTAAGACTGGGGCTTTATTAATGCTGTTCATTGATTCAAGTAAATTTTTTGACATTTGGGAATAAAGTGTTCTAATTCTACAATATATGGTGAAAAAACCTCTGAGTGCTGCCCTCTTCATGTTGACCGGTGGCTACTACAGTTGAATTTTCTTATTGGATATTGTGGTACTGCGTGACGTAAGCAGGCACCAGCTCACCACGCCCTTGCCTACAGGAGAGACCGTGTCTCGGGTGCCCCCCCGAGGTTTTTAAATCTATATACACACACTTCTGACATTTGTGTATCAAACAAGTACTGTGGCTTAAACCATGAAAATAAAAGCGTATTTTTGCACCTTCAGCTCTGTGTTACTTCAATGACATCATTCATCCTCAGGAAGGATCCTTAAAGGAATGATGGGTACTGAAAAGGCAACGGTACAGAACTCTGATAGGCGGAGTGAGATCTTACAGTCAGGAAATTCAAAGCACCTAACCTCACGTCCCACTGCAGCCTCACATCCACGTCCTTCCTCACTGGTTTTAAATCTACCAGCAGCAGCAGCAGAAATGAGTCAACAATTTAGCCTGGCAAACACCCAGGGACACACAGTGCCAGGGCTGGACTGACCTTGGGCATGCCAGCAAAGGTGCCAGGACTTGGATTCTGTGACAGACTGACGTTAAGTGAGGTTTTGCCAAACTACACACTCCTGCTCGCTGACATTTGGGCAAATTAATGGAAGGACGGACTGAAAAAGTTACTGTCAAATGTGTGTTTCAAAGGATAGACACTGAGATTTTTCCCCTTGGAAGCACAACTACCAAATGATGAGAGGAAATTGATGCTGTGATGGCCAAAGCAGATGGAGAAATAAAAGCATGATGTACCCAGTGTGCCAAAAAAGACAATAGAGAGGAGAGGAGAGGAGAGGAGAGGAGAGGAGAGGAGAGGAGAGGAGAGGAGAGGAGAGGAGAGGAGAGGAGAGGAGAGGAGAGGAGAGGAGAGGAGAGGAGAGGAGAGGAGAGGAGAGGAGAGGAGAGGAGAGGAGAGGAGAGGAGAGGAGAGGAGAGGAGAGGAGAGGAGAGGAGAGGAGAGGAGAGGAGAGGAGAGGAGAGGAGAGGAGAGGAGAGGAGAGCAGACTGACGGTTAGAGTGAGGTGTGAAAGAAGGCCGCTAGGACATTGGGAAATAATGGAAGGACGGATGAAGAAGTACGTAAAGGGAAGGAGAGACGACTGAGATGGAGACAACACAATGAGAGAGGCAAGAGGGAGGAAGCAGAGGAGAAGCAGATGTACCCAGTGCAAAAGGACAATGAGAGGAGAGGAGAGGAGAGGAGAGGAGAGGAGAGGAGAGGAGAGGAGAGGAGAGGAAGAGGAGAGGAGAGGAGAGGAGGAACTATACAACCATATGTGTAGGATGAACAAAGGATGAATGAAGGATGGACGTTTGATAGATAGACAGACAGATAGACACAGAAAGATAGACAGACGCATAGAAAAATACATAGTAAACCTACCATTGCTGAACCTCTTTCTCTGTAACTGTAGGGGGAAATAGGAGAAAACACAATTAACAAATCATTGAATTAAAGGCTAAAGTAAAATAAAACAGATTTGTCAGGCAGACATGATCAATATAGTGACTGCCTCATGTGATTCAGCTTGTTTCCGCAATATTAATACTTTTTACAGTTTCATTTGATAGGTTTTTATTTGCTACTTAAAGGGGAACAACCTTTGCAAGCATGACATGTGCAGGGGTGGAAAATCGTCTCTTAAAGTAACACTATGTAGTTTTTCAGCCTTCATAATATATTTTCAAGACTCTTGTGATGGTACATCGACTTAAAATAAGTTAAATGACACGCCTGACATAGCCTGACGGGGTCTGTATCGCTTTTACTGGCACTATGTAACTTCGGGTTTCGGGTAGGAACCCGTGCACAAAAAGAACTACAGAATTCGACTGCTTTACGTCAAGCGCTACAATAGTCATTATTTCGTTTTTCTTCGTTTCTGATGTCGCAATACATAATCCTTTCATGAAATCATGTAACATACTCTACCTTGTCTGTGGACATCGTTCGTTCTAAAGCCGGTGTTAGGTAAACAGCGAGCGTGCGTGCGACGGTAGGCTAGATTATTTACGATAGCAGTAATGGACAATTTCGTTTTCAACCAGTAGGGCGACTGAAGAGGAAAAGTACTTGGTGTTACTTTAACAAAGGGGGGTACTTTTTTGAGTGGATTTTGTACTTCCTTTATGCACCTTTGCTGACATTTTCGTTATCAAACATTAGACACTAAAGAACATTGGGGGGAGGGGGTCATAAATAGGACCCCTTTAACTGACCATTTAACTGACCAACTATCAGAAGCAAGGGAGAAGCAAAGGGGGCAGTGCCTCCTCAAAACAAAACTGGACAAAAAAATCCACAGAACAAGAATAAAACAAAGCAAATATTATGAAACATGACATTAAAAAATGTTTATAAACCACTATTTTTTTCTAAAGTGACATACTAAAAAGTATATTGTGGTCCTAGAGTTGTTTCTACTCTAAACAGCTGGACAGCCGGTAAATCCATTTTATGTTCTTGCTTCTGTTTTCTGTAAAGTGTGTGGCTGTAGTAAGCACATGACAGAAGATTGAGAGCAGTAAACAGTCTTTTAATAAATCTAACAGAAACAAAACTCATGAGATAAAGCAAATATGACACAGAAGAACACTGAACAAAGGAAACTAAGGACTTAAATACCGATACAAGGGAGAGCTAATGAACTGAACAGAAACCGGTGAATAATTAATTAGGAGCTATGGAAACTAATAATCACAGGGAACACAGGCATATTAGAAAAGGGAAAACAGAACACAATGACAGTAAAAAATAACTATACAGAACAGAACCGTTAGCACGGCTTTCTACCCGGGGTTAAACCCTGCTACAGATTAATTGTTAAGCCCGGGTAAATTATGAGCAGTGTGAAACGTGAAGCAATATAACCCAGGGTTCAGTTTACCTGGGGTTTAGATTTACCAGCCTATTTTAAGTGTCAAAAGCCCTCAGAGTCTTTCTCTAACAAACTTGAAGACTGAAGCGCATGGCTATGCATCCATTTCTATGTGGAAAAACTACTAGATATTTATATGGGTAAGAAGGACTACTGTGATTTTAATCTAAATGGAAAGATAAATACTGTATGTATGTAGCCATCTTATTTGATACATACTAAGGCAACCAATTAATCAAAAATGTTATCAAATTAATTATATGCTATTCTTAATAATGAATCAAATCAATCATTATAATCAAAATAAGAACAAATAATCACATTTGTCAATAGTTATTGAGAAAAGCCCTCAAATGAAAATGATTTAAAAGTGGTGCTTTGAGATTGAATTGCTCTAATGGCAGAGAAAATGAATTATTAAAGAATAGGTTATTTATTTTCCTCTAAACCACTAGATGGCACAAAAACTTGCATAACACTACTTTCCAAAACATCCGTTTTTCATGATATCCATGGAGATTTGGCTGACCCTTGGTGCGATCGCGGACAGCTGTGCAAAGATGATATCTGCGCTAATTTGTTGTAGATTTAAGTAGCAAATGAGAATCACTACAATTTTTTTTATACATTATGAGACAAAGGTCTTCTTAATGATTTTCTGTTTTGTTCAAGGTATTTAAAGCAACAGTGTTGTGTAAAAGTATGGTACTTGGGGTAAAAGGCACAATAATTAACATGATAATAAACAGATTGACTTTTCCATTTGTTGACATGACATGGTTAAATTCAGATGGGAAATATTATATATTAAATTGGGCGTCCACTTTAGAGACAATCATCATATTTATAATGAGATTTAAAAATATGATAATAATCATATAATATAATTTATTGTTACTAATGTAAATCTATATTAAATTATTATGGGATCTCCTTCAATGTTTTTAGAATCTTTACTTTTTAAATGTAACGTTGTTTCTGTATTTTTATTAACATATTTTAATGACAGTATATTTATTGTGCAAAAAATAATTATTTTATTTATAAACTGATTGTTTTGAACAAATATTAACTTAGACATTATTAAAAACATTATTTTAGCTAAAGTATTTGTATAATACTGCGTGCCTTAATCAAAGGCCCCGCCACCTCATACAGTTATAAGATTTATAAACAAAATAAACCACTTTTATGATTTATTTTCACACAAAATCTGTTGCTAAATGTTCAGTACAAACACTGTATATATTTTTTAATGAATTCAAATGAATAATATTTAATCTGCTAAATTAACATATTACATTAACAGTTCCATATTACATTATTTATCGATTAAATCGTAATACTGTAGTTTCTTACAAATTAAAAAAATTAAAAAGTATTCTTGTTTTCACTTAGTATAATCCTCCTGTTCTCCCGGGGCATCCCACCTCTATAGAACAGGCAAGTATATTTGACTGATTCGGTACAGACGTGGGCAACCTCATAAACAGAGCAGGGATTTGTCAAAAATACACATTCCTTCATGTAACAGATGTCATTCTGGGTAAAGCATTATAAGGAGTAGGCTATATGAAACTGTACCCACACAACCCTAGTGTTGGGATAGCACAGTTGTTGCTGGGAAACAGCAGTAACCTAGAAGCTTGAAAACAATGACCGATAAACGTAACCAACACAATGACACGACACATAGGCAGAAACAGGATGTCAAATCCAGCACAACATGGGTTTAGTTTAGATCTGCCAAATGCCAAAAAATTATACATTTACTTCTTCTGTCATGTTTGACTACTTGCTAATTGGTTAGGGAATTCATTGTTGATAATCATTAACAGCAATATACTGTATGGCTGTTAATGAGGGGCTTAAGTCTATCACAGAGGCAGGAAAAGCATTTGACGAATACCTTCATTCTATATCTCTAAAACCTCATTTGGGAATTTTTGTGAGAAAAAGATGAAGAGAAAGCGAGTAAGAGATTAAGAGAGACAAAGTACAAGAGACGTGGACACCTTGTGTCTGGAAAAACAGTTAGAACTCTCTTGGTTATTCAAATAGTACACTGAGATACCGTGAACAGAGTTTGCTGCATGAAATACTGTCTCCCACAATGCAATGTACTCAACTTTCCATGACAGACGAGCCAAAAGTAATAACACCCGCAATTTTACAGCTCTTTCTTTATTTTTCGATTTCTAAAAAATACACGTTACTGATTCACTTCCAGCAGAAAACTTCATAGGCAGGATAGAGTATCATATATTTGAATGCTGAAGTAAGCTATTTCCTCTGAATAAGACTTCATTTATTAGCCCTAGGCAAACAACTAAGGAGCAACACATTATAAAACTAGAAACTAGAGCAACAAACTAGTGTGAGGTGAGCAAAGTGTGTGGCAGTCTTTAACAGTCTTCCAGGAAACAAAGCTGTGTTCAAGAGTGATTCACATGAGCAACTAAAGGCTGGATTTCACTGAAAAGGGCATACATAATATGAAAGTACCCACCCTGATATCATATAGTCTCAAAATTTAGTGTTGTTTTTGGATATAACTTGAATGGCTTATGAGAACTAAAAACTGGAGAGACATGCTCCAAACAGACGTATACCAAGAGATAGTTGTTGACGAAATGCAAACCATTGAGACAATTTGTGCTTATTCATTTTAGAGGGATAAAAATTCTGAACACAAACTTAACAGACATCTCAAACTAATTTCGTATGTGTTTTAATGCAGATTGTCATTAGTCGCCTTACATGTTAGTCAGAAAGCCTCTTCCTACCTAAGTGGGCGATCCTTTACCAATTGAAGAAACTATAGAGCCAATACCTTATGCCGTCACTCAATAGTCAGGCCTTGCTGGCCAAATAGTCAGACATGTTTTTGTATAAAGGTTATGCCACTTACACTATTTTCACAATTGCATAATGATTATTCATGAGTTTTCACTGCAAAGCAACAAGCAAATTGGAATTGTTGAGAAAAGCCACAGCCAACAGTGATTTTGGGCAGCAATGATTAGAAATAAGCTCGGCGAAATCCTGCTGGCACTGCTGTAGTCAACAAATGATGCATCTAATGCCGCCCTTAGAAAAATCGACCAGATGGAGGCATTTTAGTTGGATGTTATGCAAACATTTGACTCAAACCTGCCTTGATGTCTTCTTAACAGTATTCTGCCTGAGAAGTCAACATTTTTCAGGTTTCAGACACAGCCAATGTGTGCAGACCGTCCTGTGTCACTATAAAACATTAACATTTGAAAGTCTAAAACTTTATACATTTTTAAATGGTTTGCTGAGAGGAAATTGTGTGAACTCATGTTGGATTCTTGTTTATATTAATTTATACCGAAACCACTCAAACAACCGTCCCTCTTTTATGAATGACTTTTTCTGTTTCTGCAGCCAAACTCTCTTTGTGCTAAGACCACTAATCGCTTGGAAACCACACAGTGGCAAGATCTTTTCAGATATTGTGATGTGCCTCCTTGCAAAATCACATGAAATTATTGTTGAGGCGGATTGTTCTGATCGGGGTGCACAAATCATTTGTATTTCAAGCTTTGGAAAAAGAGATTTAGAAAAGAGTGACGGAGAAGGAAATGACTGGCACACAGCACAATAACTTTGAGCAATTAAAGGAACAGTTTACCCAAACAATGAAAATACTTTGCAACCCAGTGTGATTTACTTCAGTGGAACACAAAAGGTGACCACTCAATATAATAAAAGTGAAAGAGGAAGGACAGAATGAGGAAGGAGGGCTGTCCAGTTCCAAAATGATTATACAAATATTTTTTTAACTCTGGAAGACTTGGAGTTAAGGTTTTCTTTGAGAAAAGAACAAAGAACGGCACTGAAGTCAGTCGCTCTGACTACGTCACTTTCTTCATGCTCTGGTTGTACTAGTGTTATCCTATTGCGTGCAGAAGGAATTTGAAAGACAACCGTTTATCCCGCCCCTCGGATTGAGCCCTGCCAATGGTGTTTCCAGACCCAACATCTTGATGTGGGTCTGCTTGTCAGGCTACAAAAAAGAGTGACCCGTGTATGATTAAAAATGTATTGAGTTCAACAGAAGTAGGAATATGAGGTCATATGAGGGCATAAGAGTGAGCAAATAATGATGAATTTTCATTTGGTTCATTCTGGTAAATTAGTCCTTTAATAGTTCACACACTCATTTTTCATTTGAACTCTATAGCCACTAAAACTCTGAAGGGAACCTAAAATGTCAATTGTATGCAAATCTCCTAACTGAAAGGGCAAAACTTTAATAGGGCTATTGCGCTACTGCTCTAAGCGCTTAAGGATCTCTCCAAAGAAAGCGCTACTGGAGCCTAATACTTCAGTGAGATGTGAGCTGGCAATGAACTGGCTGTGATATAGGCCTTAGTTTAAATTTGCTTCATTAAATCATTCAGGTCTCTAATGCCCAAGTTCTTTGAAGCTACAATTCTCCATAGAGCTGCTACAATAGCTTATATTCGATCAATACCAAGAGATTTTTCTTCCATGAAATAATCTAATGATTGAAAATGCCATCAACCAATGTTACATAACCCGACAGAAGAGATATGCCTCATATTTGTAGTTAAATTCCATGGAAAATCTGTTTTACAACACTGAATAGGCGAGCCAGTGAGCTGATTGATCAAGTTCTTCCTGGCAGAACGAAAATTCTTCTGCCTACATTAAAATCTAGTCTGTATTCATGCACGCTTTCCTTTGCTCCTCGCCACGCAAAAAAGAAAAAAAAACTCAATCATGTAGCCCACTCATGAGAAATAAACACTTGCAGCAGCAAGCCTCCACAGCTGTAAAACAAGTTAAGCTGTCCTTTAATTGCCATAAACATGCAAAATACAGACGTGAAACGGCTGAAACTGTAGATTTAATCAGTCGGTTACATCTGGGATGGCAATGAAGAGAGAGAGAGAGAGAGAGAGAGAGAGAGAGAGAGAGAGAGAGAGAGAGAGAGAGAGAGAGAGAGAGAGAGAGAGAAGAGAGAGAGAGAGAGAGAGAGAGAGAAGAGAGAGAGAGGGGAGAGAGAGAGAGAGAGAGAGAAGAGAGAGAGAGACCGAGGCCAGCTGTTAAATTTGTGCAAAAAAAAAAAAGTGCATGGAGCTGAGGATTTCAGCTTCTTAAACATGTTTTACATACAATATTTGCTTATTATTAAGATTTACATGGATAAATCATCGCAAATCAATATAAACCAGCTTAGTGGTTTCTTAGTTAAAATGACATTCAGACTAAACTGCGACTACAAAGACTTAAGACTCCCCAAGTTAAATAGAGATAAGCCAATTTATGTTCAGAGTTCCAATATTCAGAGCATAATTTATTTTTGCCTTTGTGAAAAAATAAAGCTCTTATCCTCACCAAGATAACATTTATTTAACCAAAAATGTAATTTATTCATGTGACCGCAAAGGTGAATTTTCATCACTACATTACTCTTCAGTGTCACATGATCCTTCAGAAGTCATTATAATATGCTGATTTGCAACTCAAAAAACATTTATTATTATTATCAATGTTAAAAACAGTTTTTGCTGATTACAATTTTTGTGGAAACATTAAAAATTATACCATTTAAACATTTGTGGTAGGATAAAAAAAGAGAGAAATTAATACTATTATTCATCAAGGATGCATTAAAATAATCAAAAGTGACAGTGAAGACATTTATGTTACAAAAGATTTCTTTTTTAAAAATTCTTTAATAAATAAATGTAATAAATGCAAATAAATGCCATTCATTGAACTTTCTATCCATCAAAGAATCCTGAAAAAAGTATTATGCTTTCCAGAAAAATATTAAGCAGCACAACTGATTTTAACATTTATAGTAATAAGCAATGTTTCTTGAGCACCAAATTAACATATTAATTTCTGAAGGATCATGTAACACTGAAGACTGGTATGGCCACTAATTCAGCTTTGCAATCACAGGAATAAATGATATTTCAAAATATTAGGCAGTGGAGGCGCACATAACATTCTGAAAACTACTCAATGTAGAGTTTTGTTCAAATATCTTGTGGAATTTATTGAAAGACAGGTTGGTATCCTAATGGATCCCTTGTTTGGTGATATTAGGGATTTGCCAACTATCACAAGACCAGTTAATCGACCAAGGCTATGTCCAGAAGGCAGAGTTTGTCACGACGCACACACAGGGAAACAGTAGATCCAGTTGCAGTATGTTTATTGGGTAATCCGTACACGTAATCCAGTCCAGGCAAGGGTCAAATACCGTATAAGCAATCCAAGAACAAGAATAACAAGAACTCAGAAGTGTGAGAACATAAAACAAGGACTCCATAACAAACACAAGGAACAGGCAGCATATATACACACAGAACTAACAAGGTGACGGGAAACAGCTGAGTGCAATAATCAGATAAGTGACAGAACAGAATGCTGGGAATGCTGGGAAAAACGAGGACCTCTAGTGATAACCCAGGGAAACACAACCAGACACTGTGACATAACCCCCCCTCTACGGAGCGGCTACCAGACGCTCCACGACAGAAAACAAGACAACACAAGAGTCCAGAAGGAAGGTGGAACGTGGAAGGTCCGAGGGCGGGATGGGAGGGCCAGGACCATGCGGGGAAACAGGAACAAGGGGTGACGACTTAGCAGTTGGCCAGGGCGAAGCAGACAATCCATCAGGCGGCCAGGGCGGAGACGACAGTCCAACTGGCGGCCACGACGGAGAATACCCTTCGGGCGGCCACGGCGGAGAAGACCCTTCGGGTGGCCAGGGCGGAGACGACCCCTCGGGCGGCCAGGGCAGAGACGACCCCTCGGACGGCCAGGGTGGAGACGACCCCTCGGGCGGCCAGGGCTGAGACGACCCCTCGGGTGGCCAGGGCGGAGACGACCCCTCGGGCGGCCAGGGCGGTGAAGACGACCCCTCGGGTGGCCAAGGCGGAGACGACCCCTCAGGCGGCCAGGGCGGTGAAGACCCTTCGGGTGGCCAGGGATGGTGAAGACCACGGCACCGGAACAGAACCCGGCTCAGGAACAGCAACAGACACCGGCTCAGGAACAGACACCAGAAAAGTAACAGCCACAAGGACAGACACAAAAACAGAAAAAGTTCTGCTCAGGAACAGCAGACACTGGCTCCGGCTCAGGAACAGCAGACACTGGCTCCGGCTCAGGAACAGCAGACACTGGCTCCGGCTCAGGAACAGCAGACACTGGCTCTGGCTCAGGAACAGCAGACACTGGCTCCGGCTCAGGAACAACAGACACTGGCTCCGGCTCAGGAACAGCAGACACTGGCTCCGGCTCAGGAACAGCAGACACTGGCTCCGGCTCAGAAACAGCAGACTCTGGCACCGGCTCAGGAACAGCAGACACCGGCTCAGGAACAGCAGACACCGGCTCAGGAACAGCAGACACCGGCTCCGGCTCAGGAACAGTAGTCACCGGCTCAGGAACAGCAGACACCGGCTCAGGAACCGCAGACACCGGCTCCGGCTCAGGAACAGACTCTGGCAGAGTCGGCAAGACGAACAGCTTGGGCGGGCCCGGCTGGGCGAGCAGTTTGGGCGGGCCCGGCAAGGCGAGCAGCTTGGGCGAGGCTGGCAAGGAGAGCAGCTAGGGCGGGTCCGGCAAGGCGAGCAGCTTGGGCGGGGCCGGTAAGGCGAGCAGCTTGGACGGGGCCGGTAGAGCAGGGCAACTGGGTGGCGCGTCAGGGATGGCAGTCACCTCCGGAATGGTCTCTGGGTTAGGAGCCACCGGACAAGTCGTTGAGGAGGCCTTTCTCCTCCTCCGTCTCCGGACCACCGGACTCGGGACCACTGGACTCGAGACCACCAGACTCGGGACCACCAGACTCGGGACCACCGGAAAAGGGACCACCGGACTCATGGTGGCATCGGCATGGCGAGGCTCCGATACATCCCACTGGCTCCGTTGAATTAAATAGCTGGTAAACCCCCAAAAATCCAGTATCTCCAGCCCCTTCATCTCCCACCCAGGCAATGGATCATCGAGACAGACATTAAAAAAGTTTTTCAATGTTGTATCCTTATAGTCCAAACCGCTAGAGAGAGCCAAAACTTGTCGCAGGGTCATTCAATTTTGAACTCTTCCCCTCCTCTCCTTCTCCATTCTGGGGGGAAGGATACGAAACCCCATACCGCTGGATCTTTGCATTGACGGAGTCCTTCTGTCACGACGCACACACAGGGAAACAGTAACAAAGGAACAGGCAGGCATATATACACACAGAACTAACAAGGTGACGGGAAACAGCTGTACAGAGTGCAATAATCAGATAAGTGACAGAACAGAATGCTAGGAATTGTAGTCTAATGTGAATGACACCGTGAGAACGAGGACCTCTAGTGATAACCCAGGGAAACACAACCAGACACTGTGACAGAGTTAAAGGAAACGTTTGCCACTAACGTTTGAGGAATCTGGGGAAACCTCTAAAAATATGAGAACAGAATTGCCAACAAAGAATTCTAAAGTGATTACATTATGTGTGTGGTGTGCTAAGTATCATGTATTGGAGCACTGTCGACAATTCAAAAGGAAAAAGCAAAGGGAAGATATGGACTTTCTAAAGGAGAAAGGGCTTTGCTTTGGTTGCTTAAGTGCTTAAGTTAATTGACTGTTTGTTGGACTCTTGCTTACCAGAAATGAAGACCAGTCACAGTAAAATAAATCTACAATGTAAGCATATTAACTTGTGTGTGGACATTGCAGTGAATGACAAGGGCACATGAGTCGTAATTGTGGCAAGCGGTTGACTTGTAGGATATGTAGTCAGCACCATCCCACTGTGCTTCATGTTGACAGATATACGGGCAATTCAGAGGAGGCTGAGGTATGCAAGGATATTCTTAGGATCTGCCGAAACGTGGTCATACAGGGACCGGAAAAGATCGCTGTCTGCTTTCTATCTTACCAGTTCAAGTCAAGGCCAGTGAAGGAGACCAGATAATCCAGAAAATTCAAAGAATGGCAACAGCGAACACAAAGCTCTTCAGAGAAGAAGCATAGAGAGAGAAAAAGAGCAACTTAAGCATAAAAAAGTGAAAAGAAGAGAAGTTCCATAGTTCTGATGGGAAGTATCAAGATAAAGCGAATGGCTTTGTAAGATCACCGTTAACTAAAGTGGAAGAGGATAATGGCTATCATCACTCCATCAAACATGAGAAGTCACTCAAGAGAGAGCAGGATGAAGACGAGTATAAACACAAGCCCAAAAAGGTAAACGTGAAGAATGAGAAGAATAAAAGGACAAAAGAGGAAAAGAAACTGGAGGGAAAAAGAAAACCAAAAAAGAAGGTTCCAAATGGAAGTTTCTGGAACATAAAGGTCCTGTGTTACCCCATAAACACAAGGACAAACATAAAGACCAGTGTTATTGACTGGCCTGTAGGAAAGCTTTGTTTTTTACACAAGTCTATGGGCTAAAGGGTTTTGTTATAAGCATCATGAATGTTTATTGTGCATTTGTATTTATGTGTGGCTCTTTGTTATGTGTTGGGAATTGGTATGTTTGATTTATCCCAATTAGGGGCCGGTATCTAAGAGCCATTGTGTCTTTATTTAAAATTTTGTTATGAAAGTGTGTGTCCAGCAGGGTCTCTCTTTGGGTAATTGGTTACTGAATATAAGTGGGAACCTTCCTTCAGGTGACAGGTGTTGCTGGAGGGAAGGTGCACAGTTTTTTGACCGCTATGCTATCCCACGCTAAGCTTAATGCTATGCCACACTGTGCAAGAGGAAATCTGTACTGCTGAAGGACTTGGAACTGTGGATTTATTGACTGTTTGTTGGACTCTTGCTTACCAGTCACGGTAAAAGTAGGCTATGTTTACACGGAAACGATCTGAAAAGAAAACGCAAAAGTGGCGTTGCGTTTTCACTTTTTATTCTGCGTTTAGACGAGCATTATGGGGGGAAATCCGCATGCATATGGTGACGCAAAAGTGTGTGAAATTCGATGTAGTATGCACTCCAGGCGGCTAGGTGGCAATGTGAAGCACTGCCACACAACAACACCAATATCTGAGAATATTTTGAACAACTGCTGAAAAGACTCTTGTACGTTTATCAGAGCTGCTAGGGCATCTTGAAGGTCCGACGTATGGAAATAATCCAACATGTTGGTTGTTATTTTCCTGTACTGGCGCATGCCTGTGACGTAAACGCGCACGCGACGAGAGCCACTGTGAGCAGATTTGCGTTTTTACCATTTAGACGGGAACGCGACGCTGGAGCATTTTTAAGATTTCCACTCTGGAAGGTGGTTTTACTTTTTTGCATTTTTAAGCCCCCAAAACGCCGTCGCCGTGTAAACGAAAGGCACACCCGATAACATATTTTTACGTTTTCACCGGAATCGTTCTCGGGTAAACAGGGCCTAAATCTACAATGTAAGCATATTAAAGGGATAGTTCACCCAAAAATGAAAATTCTTTCATCATTTACTCACCCTCAAGTTGTTTCAAACCTCTATGTGTTTATTTGTTCTGCTGAACACAAAGGAAGATATTTGGAAGAATGTTTTAATCAAACAGATCTCGGTCCCCATTGACTTCCATATTAGAAAAAAAATACATACTATGGTAGTCAATGGGGATCGAGATCTGTTTGGTTACAAACATTCTTCCTGTGTTCAGCAGAACAAAGATATTCATACAGGTTTGAAACCACTTGAGGGTGAGTAAACGATGATAGAATTTTCATTTTTGGGTGAACTATCCCTTTAACTTGTGTGTGGACATTGCAGTGAATAACAACAAGAGCGTGCACGTCCATTAACAAGCACAATCCAGCAGCCCTCAGCTGTTTTAAGTAATAGACTTGGCTGCTTACAATATTTTAAAATAGAAAATTGTTATTTTAAATTGTAATCATAATTTGCAATTCATAGACGGTGAGTTGTCTGGCTCAGAAGTTTTGGACTCTCTCTAGCGGTTTGGACTATAAGGATGCAAAATTGAAAAACTTTTTTAATGTCTATCTCGATGACCCAATTATTAAAATGCAATTTTTTTGATTAACATCGTTCTTTCCTGGTCATCCTATACTGCAAAAACAAAGTGTATTTAAAACCTGAATCTTCCATTCTCAAGCTTTACTTTACCTTCTTACAGTAGTCACAGACAATAGAGCTAAGGCAATCCTAAAAATACACAATTGAAGACTTCTTTCTGATTAAAATGTAATTTTAAGCTGAGCACATAGAAACTTGAAAGACATGGAGGAACAAAGGGAGAAGAAACCGATAAAGGTTACAAATGGGGATGGGAAGAAAAAAAAGAGGCAAAAGATAAGGGACTGCTAAGGAGAGAGAGAGAGAGAGGGGGGGGGGAGGGGTAGGTAAGAGGGATACATGGGGAGAAATGCAATGTCCTTCATTGCAAAGCAGAGCTGATAAGGCCTTAATTACAGTATTCCATTCCATGCTCACAGAGAGGCAATTAAATGGGACAGAGCATGACAAGAAATGGACAGAGCAGAAAAGAAGAAAAGAAGAAAAAGAAAGAAAAGAAAGAAAGAAAGAAAGAAAGAAAGAAAGAAAGAAAGAAGAAAGAAAGAAAGAAAGAAAGAAAGAAAGAAAGAAAGAAAGAAGAAAGAAAGAAAGAAGAAGAAAAAAAGAAAAAAAAAAAAGAAAGAAAGAGAAAGAAAGAAAGGACAACGAGGGGCATGAAGTTCATCCCAGCACGGAGGCACATTTCCCTGCATGCTGCAATTTCCTGCCCAGCGCCTTTCCATGTAGCGCCCACCACTGAGCCCAATGCACAGCACACACCATCATTAGGAAGCCATTGGCTGTCACTTCCCATTCTGTATCGGCATGACTTCAAACCAGCACTGTATACTTTACTGCATTTAGGCTTAAACTGCATTTGATGAAAATAGATCTGTTTTATATCAGGCTTCCTAAATCACCTTAAATAAATGAATGGTCAGGTGAGGTATTTGCTATGTGTTTCAACCCATGTTTGGGTCAAATAGGGACAACCCCAACCGTTGGTTTTGTCCACATTTGACCCAATCATGGGTTGAAACAACCCAGGAGTTTTTAGAGTCAGTACAGATAAATAGTTTTAGAATGTTACATAATTTTGCTGTAAATCTGTAATAATAATAATAATAATGTAATGTCAATATGTAAATATTGAGTAACATTCTAAATTTCTATTGAAGCTTACTGGTGCACTGGTTACACTGGTATGTCCAAATTAACATACTTTTGCGCAACTCTTTTTGTAGTAAAAATAGTGGGAGTAATGTGCTCACAATGAAAATTCTAAAAAGAAAAAGTGCACTTCAAATAACTGGATGAAATTAACCGAAAATAACCAAGTATGAAATATTTAACACTTTGTGCACTCAACTATCACAAGATTTCTTTGCATAGAGAAGGGAGAGGTGACGACAAAATAGAATTTAGGGGCCATTTACACGACAGCGTTTTCAGCTAAAACCCGAAAACGTTTTATGTGTTTTGACCGTTCATTTAGATGACAACAGCGTTTAGGGGGGCTGAAAACAGGTTTCAAAGTGCAAGTTTAAAAAAAAACTAACACTCGATATCATGTGTAAACTACAAAAATGCAAACTTGTGATGTCATGCACATGCGTATTACATGTTCAGTGTAGTTTGTCTTTGACATCGCCAACTACTGCCCTGGCAGCATAATACAGCATTTTTAGTCAATTTTACGGATCCGTGTGGGAACAGGGATCGTTTTGACAGCGTTGTCGTCTGTTTGCCAAAAGCTCAAATAAAAACCTTTTCCATTTTTAGTAGGCTACATCTGCGGTTCAATCGGAATGAAATCAATCTGATTGATGAATCCGAACACGGTGTTTACATGAACGATAAATAAAGTAATCGGGTTGATGTGCGCGTTTATATGTCACAAGATTCAAATCGGAATTGATTTTTTGACATGCACACTGCACGAATATGCCACTAGTCGCGCATAACTACCCTCCTCTATTGGTTCTTTATTTGTTTTAAACAACAGACTTAATATTTATCCGTCTCTGGTCATGATTTGGAGACGATGATCATGAACCGTTTTGCCGTGCTGCTTATATTTATCACGCAGTAAAACCCCACACCCAAAACCAGTCGTGTGTGGATGAGAATCTGAAACAAGCACTGGTGGGAGGTTGTCCTGCTTCACTTCACAGACGCTGAGTGAAATGAGAATTTTTTAATAACGGAACACTCATTTATATTACATTTTATTCAACAGGAAGAACAGCTCGTTCCGTGCGTCATACGTCATTACGCCATTGCACATGCGCAGTCCTTTTATTTTCGGTTTTCAAACCGATCAAGCGTTTACATGTTCTCTCGATCGGATTACAAAAGGACTAAACCACCCCTTTCAATCCGTTCGAAATTCCAGACGGATTGAGCTCAATCGGATCGATTAAGGTGTTTACATGAAAGTTTTTAAGTCCGACTGAGCCGTCAATCCGATTATAAGGGTCCATGTAAACGCAGCTACTTGATCAAACTCACCTGCCAGTAACTTTCTAGTAATCCTGAAGACCTTGATTAGCTTGTTCAGGTGTGTTTGATTAGGGTTACAGCTAAACTCTGAAAGACTTCAGGCAAAAACTTCAAACAATCAACTGAAGAAAACAATGAGTCACTATAAAAAAATACATGTAAAACTAATCTAAACACGCAGGATTTCCATAGACTTGCAAAGAGCAAACAAGAGCTTCCATAGATTAGCAAATAGCAAAACTTGTTTCATAATATTCTGGATGGCAACAGTTGCTAAGGTATGATTTGGTTGATATGGTTTTTATGCCAGCACATAGCAATTAAGAGAAATGTACTGTGACCGAGAGCTCAACGCACTGCAACTGAAGAAAACATATGCACATAGAAAAAACCCCAGCACATTCATGAAACATCTTCATCGGTTTGTAAATAATAAATAAATTGTAAAATAATCTTCATTATTTTAACATCCTGATCATATGTATGTTGTGAGTATTTGCCGCGCAGGTGTTAAACTAATGAAGATATTTTCTTAATTTGCTGGTGTTTTTTTCTTTCTATTTGCATGCATTTTCTTCAGTTGCAGCACGTTGAGCTTTGTGCTATTTGCAGTGCGTTTCTGTATTTGGTTGATGTTGTCTTAATTTGCTGGTGTTTTTTTCCATTTGCATGAGTTTTCTTTAGTTGCAGTGTTGAGCTCTCTTGGCCACTGTAGAAATGTGATGAATAACAATTGATTTCTACAAGCAAACTAATGAAGAATCTCAGTTAAACAAATGCATACAAGGCCTACAGTGAATTGTGTCCTTAGTACTAGTCCATACTGTTGTAATTTCACTGCGCTAGTTTTAGAATCAAGACCTGGTCAGTGTGTTTACATATATAGCCTATGCATCCATGGAAACACAATTTGCTTCACTGGAAGAGAGCAAGCTTTCAGATATCTCTCTGGGCAGCCTGATTGCATATCTCAAGACAGACCAATTTGCATATTCATAAAGCTCGAGTCCCAATTGGGGAGCTTTTAAAACATGCTGATTTGTCCAATTTCCTGGCATCTGCTAATCACAATTTGCAATGCCATGAGAATTGTGATTTCTTGTGACAAAACGTATGTGGTATCAGCCGCAGGATCTTGATTGCAGTTTAACAATGTTGTTTTCAAACAACTTAGCTTATTTTTTTCTCCACTATTAATTAGTGCATGTGCTAGACCCAAGTGGATAACAGATCAATACAAATCACTTTTAATATAGCCAACAAGACCTTTTCACTCAAAAGCTGAAAAAATAAAGATCACAGTAACAAAAATTAACACTAATAAACAACATGCAAATAGGTATGAAACAACATTTTACCTAAAAAAAATAGAGGTTTTTATTGGCATCTATGGTTCAATGAAGAACCTTAAATGTGCAGTAGGACATCTGGGAAAATGCTAACTTTAGCCTTATAGCAGTGAAAACGTACGTCCCACCCTGGGGGGCTGATCGTATAACAAACTTTTGGAGCCTTTATTTTTAAGAGTGTAATCAGAAAGTACTTACAGTATGTCTTCCTGGTCAGGTCCTCCACCACCTCTGGTTTGAGCTTGCTGTTTGATTTCCCCATTTTCTCCAGACCTCCTCCAGATAGTTTGTGTGGTCCAGCGTGGAGCTGAGGTATACCTGAACTCCTTACCACTTAAGGCAGAATCTTAGAGACCCAAATACATCAACAAAGTGAAAAGCAGATCAGCACTGCCAACAAATCCAAAGAAAGACATCCATTGTGAAATTTCCTCTCCTTTTTTGACTTTGTGGGCTGTTGTAGATCTAAAGCAAGTCTCTCAAAAATCCATCCTCAATTACAGCCGCCTCTGACAAGTATCAATCCTCAAAAAAAAAAAAAAAAGCCCATTCATTTGGCTGCCGTCATGAGTACGAGTCTCAGAAGCATTCGGTCTGATTCTTCAGTGGAGAAAGCAAGACTTTGAAATGTATCAAAGTGCCAATGGTTACAGGAGACCCTCTCTCACTGCGTTCTGCCTGCTCTCTCACTCACACTTAAGCGCCAGTTCTCTCTGGCTCACCACCCACCCTCCCTCTCCTCTTTTTCTTTTTACTCCCTCCCTATGCCTGTCTTGTTAGCTCTGAGAGACTCTTAAAAAAGATCCCTTGCTCTAGTTGTCTTGGCAGCTGAGATAAGGGGTTAAGTAAAATTAAAAGAGAAGCACAAACTTATTCCTGCTTGATTTGTAGCATTTCACGCTTTGATGTCGTTCTGGTAGAAGCCGACAGGATCTACAATAATACTAAACCCTGGCTGTGATTATTGAGTGCAAATATTGTAAAGCTGGCAAAAAGGCTAGATCGAAATCATATGGTGAACAGGGCTGCTCAGATCCTCCGTCACTGACCGCATCAGACAATAAGTGGAAGCCGGAGATAACCAATTTTTCAGTGTCTCAGTCAGCTGATGGCACTCTATCTGACAAAAGACATTCACCTTCTCCTAGTAACCGCTGTTTGCTTATCTCCAGGCCTGTTCTTCCTCACACCTTTTGTAGTTCAAAGCAGAAACTTTTGTTCGCCACAGTCTGGTTGTCCAGAGAAACCTCAAAACACTGCAGGAACAAACAGCAACAAGGTCAGACTGCATTGGAGGATAACAACAGTGTCATGAGACCAGCAATCTTGATAGACCCACTAAGAGATGAGGGGGAAATTGCTGACCACACACTCTACATGCAAATAACTCTCACACTTGACTTTGATGAGAATGATTTTATCCCTCAGCCTGTATAAGGATGGCACAATGCACTGTTCCTCTGCCAGCACTGCAAGTGGGGGGTGGGGGTTTTTTGAATCAAGGCACAGAACACAAAAATAGTTCACATAAAATCATTTCACACATGCCAACCAAAACAAGTGGTAAGACCAAATATGACATAGGCTAGTCTCAATGAAACACTGAGCACCAAAGCTAATAACCTCCTTACATCTGCTACAATCACTTTCAACTCTTTACAGTGTGTGATAACCGCCGGCACAATCCATAAAATGCTGGAACAATTTTGTAGCCGGGTGAAGAGATGTATCGTCACTACTTGCAGTCTTTTTTAGTTTTATTTGTTTGTAGGTCAAGCAATGACCATCTCAATACCAATAGAAAACGCAATGGCTTACGCCGATATAACATAAGCATACACAATATACAAAATACAATTTAATAATAAATGGGGTTTACACAAATATGTATGCAATACAAAAATTTAAATATCATTGCAAAGGTTTTAGCAAGTCTATATCGTTCCCTTTCAAAAGTGCTGTGTTGAAGCGCTTTGGGAATGCATCTTTGTATGCAGCTGTGAATTATATGTGTGACACGTCACACGTGTGTGTGACTCTCCCTTTCTCCTCTCACTCTTGTTAAAAGAAAATGAGCAACGTGCAAGGTAAGAGGTGTCTCCAGTTTTTAACATATTACAGCAATCATTTTACTTCAATATTATACTATGGCATATTTGCAGTGCACAATAGCTATCTGCAATTCTAATGACATCTAAATACATATACGACAAAACTATATTATACTATCTGAGGGACATACTAAATTGTGATTTATAGTGGCTATTTAGTAACGTAGCCTGAATAGCCTATTTTTGCGGAATAGGCTATATAGAGGCCTACGTGGTAATTTTGTTGGAATAGGCGCTCTCACGCTGAAGTCTGTCAGGGATTTGACTGAACAACAACCCGAGGTTTATTGATGAAACGATGTATGTTTACACTTTTACAGTCACTAAAAGATATAGGACACTTTTTGACAGGTGTTCCAGCGACCGCGCTGCTACATTGAACAAAGTTATCTTTAAAACATAACTGGACCGAATAAACCGCTAAGTTACCTCTTACCTACTTTCTTTCACTGAAAGCTTTAACTTTTTAGCTGTGAAACTCATCCATATGAACTCTACCAGCACGGTGAATAAGGGCATCTTGCCATCCAAGCTAACGTTACGTGTCGTCCTTCTCCAGTGTCTGTCTGTTGAAACGCAATGTTTTTTGAATGAAAGTCAACGTCATATGACACTTACCGAGCCGTTTCTTCTTCATAGATCGTCAAGGGTGTGTTTGGCTTTCCTCCTGCTCTCTCTCTGAGGAACGTTATGTGTAAGTTAACCTAGTCAGACGGGACTTTTTTTTCGCAGACTCTCCAGAGACTGGACAAATTAAACTCGCCGCTCTCCTTTAACCCCGGTGCTTATCTTGACGTGGAGAACCTTCACTTCTTCATTGGGGACTTTAAAATGCCATAATAATAATAATAATAATAATATATATACAGTGTGTGTGTGTGTGTGTGTGTGTGTGTGTGTGTGTGTGTGTGTGTGTGTGTGTGTGTGTGTGTGTGTGTGTGTGTGTGTGTGTGTGTGTGTGTGTGTGTGTGTGTGTAAAAAAAAAAAATATCTTTTTTCTTTTTCTACCTCTTGCTGAGAACCATCTGTCTGTCTGGAACCTGGATAAAAAAAAAGAAGAAAAGAGAGACCTACATAGCCACACCAGGAAATCAGGTTAAGCTGCTATTTAATACAGAACAAAATTGTCCCATCCTGTGGCTCACTTATTAGGCTTCAACACATTCAGATAATGAGAGAGGACTTTCACCTATTGTACCATGTGTTTAATGTATATCATAGTCTTGCAGCAAGTGTTGTGAATTCATGTGTCAAAATAAGCATACATTAGAGCTCTATTCCGTGTTATAGACTAGTGTATAACAAATATAAATGCAAACTTGTCCAGATTAGTGGAAAATGCTATTTATTATGGCTTAAATTCAAAGCAACATGCTAATTACATGATTTTAAAGTAGCAGCAGATGCCCGAAAATGGATGAGCTAAAGCTATTTCATAACACCTCCTACTGTAGCATCTTGAGAATGAACGTACATTTTGGCTCCCTGTTTATAGAAAAGCCATTTAGTAACACTGAGGAGCTGCACAGCAGCCTTGTGAAGTTACAACTGCCAAGCCATGTGAACTGTGTGTGTTGATTCCGGCCCCTTTGCCATTTGTTATTGGCTATATCAAGCTCACAGTTTCACATGAACCAAAAGCATTCATTAGCTGCACGGTTATATTTAAAAAATGCACCCTCATTTATGTTTTTAATTGCTATTCAAGTTTGCCTGTGCCATTAAGTATTCCACAGATTCTAATTTTACACAGATTCTAGATTACTGTATAATGGTTATGTGGAGCAATTGCAGGTCAATGGAAAAGAATAGGAGGTCTACAATGGAATGATGTCATTTGTATACCTGTACTTTATTTTTCTATTTTTTATACATAATCAATTTCAGGGAATGGGTGCAAACTTATTTACCACTTTTGCTGCTCTCTGATGTAAATAAAAACATTAATTCCCTGCTCTTAATTCCCATGATGCTGAGTAGCTGTTAAAAGCAACATTTGGCCTTTGGAAGAATCTGGGTTAATGCATTCTCAGTCAGGCAATGGAAGGGTGGAGGAGGGACATCAAAAGCAATTTTAAATGTTTATACCCAAACGCATCAGGCCAAATGGTGAAATGCATTTTAAAATTATGCTATCTGCTATTTGAAGAAGACTGTTTTTTTGTTTTGTTGTTTTTGAATGATTAGAGCAGATGTATCTCATGATTACTGGGAAAACAGGCACGGCAGAGGATATCGTCACCCTAACTTACTCACAATAAATTACCATTTTATTAAACCCTTGTACATTCATAATTTCCGAAAGCTTGAGTGATGGCAACTGTTCATTCATTACCAACTACTAAGTAGCCTATAACACATTTTTGGCCTGTGTTGGAGATTCATACTAGAAAAAGTCACTGAGCTTTCATTTTTTTGACATTAGTCTAAGCTTTTATCTTTTGACTGAAATCTAATACGTTTCCGAGTTTAAATTTTACCCAACTATCTATTCCGTTCATTCCCTCCCTATTAAAATGTGCTAGGCCTTTGTATATACTTTATATATATTATATATTTATATACATTCTATATTTTGAGACTGCATGCGTTGCATTCATTACGGTTTTATTTATTGTTTATTTTAAGTGCCATCTAAAGCCAGTTGCTTTAGAATTCGAACTTTATTCTTAGTCAGCCAGTTAAAATAAATAAAAATGGATTTCTCAGAAAACATAAAACACTATAATTGGACAGAAAGAAGCTTTGTAAACTTCAATATTAATTGAAGTCGTTGAACTTCACAGGACATAACAGAAGGTCACTTCTCCAACTAGGCTGCATTTTAATGCGTATCAACAGCACCACCTAAAGGTCTTATTTGTTTAATATTGTTCTGTGCTTTGGGCTTTTATTTATTTATTTATTTATTTATTATTTATTTATTTTTTATACATATGGGCAGTTGACATGAAATAACAGGGATATATGACATACCCTGTGGTGTGACATAGCCTACTATAGGCTACTCAATTTAAAATTGTATATGCCTATCTCTATGCAGCATTTATGACCTAATGGAGACTATAGCAGTTTGTAGCCTACTTTGAAAATGAGTGAAAATGGTGAAGGCAAAATGTTTACATACATAATTTCTACATTAATTTGAATGACTACCAGTTTATAAGTTCTTCGTTTCAGTAAAAAACAAACAATAAAAAACTCTCATATGCGGTCTAAACTCTTATTTTGAAACGCAAAAGCTGGATATTACCGGAAATGATCCACACTGTTTCGCTTCGTGGATTCCTCTTTTAAATGTAGGCTAAGTCGTAAATAGTTAATAAATCGCTTATTTTGAAAATTATACAAGAAACAAAAAGAGGCATATGTCAAAGTAGCTTATCACATGTTGAGATAAAATTTTAAATACACGGGTTTGGAGTCTCTGGATGCTGTGATCTTTCTGGCTAACGTACCTGCATATGACGAATTTTTCACACTTGACAGTTTACTGATATTAAAGCTACCACAGGATCTCATAAAATGTAAATAATCGTGCCGCTGGAGAGAGTAAACGTCATGTCGTAAGTACCGTAATTTTAACTTGTACGTCCTCTTAGAAATCGTAATTACATATTTTAACCAGCTGGGCATCTCCAAAGTCACGTGTCAATGCACGCATGAGCGCAAAGCACGAACCAATGAATAAAGAATAGATACATTTTTTTTTCACCTGATGTATGATGATGAGTGTTGGCTTTGCATAACCACATAATGCTTTATGGCACCAGAGAAAGAATCTTGATCTGGCCATTCTTGGACATTTTGGGTACTAGTTCATCACCAAAATGACAGTTCTGCCATTATTTACTCATTTATTTCACTTGAATAGAGATTGTAAGATTTTAAGATTGATCATCACATATCACTATCGTGTGTGTGTGTGTGTGTGTGTGTGTGTGTGTGTGTGTGTGTGTGTGTGTGTGTGTGTGTGTGTGTGTGTGTGTGTGTGTGTGTGTGTGAGTTGGTTTATGTGATTTATGAGGACACAAATTTGTATAATGACATGTGTATTACACTGGTATTACAACTTATGGGTGGTTTATGAGGACATTTCAAAAGTCCTCATAAATCAAATGGCTTAAAAAACATAAAAAACAATGTTTTATTAAAAAATTAAAAATGCAGCATGTCTACTGTGATGGGTAGGTTTAGGGATAGGGGCAGAGTAGGGGGATAGAATATATAGTTTGTACGGTATAAAAACCATTACGCCTATGGAGAGTCCTCATAATGCTGTTGCACCAACGTGTGTGTGTGTGTGTGTGTGTGTGTGTGTGTGTGTGTGTGGTGTGTGTGTGTGTGTGTGTGTGTGGTTGCGTGCGTGCGTGTGTGTGTGTGTGTGTGTGTGTGTGTGTGTTTATTTATCTTATCTTATTGTATTATTGTACAGTTCTGACGATGTGTCGAAGAGTGCAGAAAAAGTGTGTGGGGGAAACATGAGCTCTGATGAAGAGGTGACGGCTGCATCCAGACCTTATTTTATAGGGAAGAAAGAAAACATCATTCAAACCAGACGAGTGCTGAAGTCAGTTGGTGGAAGAGATGTTCTAGTGATGTACCACCAGGGGGACTTCTATGCTATTGATGCTCGTTGCTACCGTAAGCTTCTACACGTGAAATCCAATTTAGAAGAAGAGATTATATTTCTATATATTTTATATTAATTTAAAAAAAGTTAATGTGTCCTTGTAAACTTTAATCAGAATAACGTCCCCTCATTCTTGCTATGACATATCTTCTTTGATTACATGTTGACTGGCATGAAGGCGCGCTACATGTTATTCCAATCCGATATAATTTTCTTTACCTTAACCTCACCATACTCAAATAGTGTTTAATTATTTTATTTAGGCTACTCAGAATTTAGATAGAAGACCATGCACATCCTTCCACCCTCATTAATATTTGACATTATCAGACATATGTTTATTACATTACACTACTTTTATGCTTTCCATTATGCTTTTATTTTGTTGCAGACTCTGGAGGTCCACTTCAGGAAGGAGATATAGAGGTGGGTTGTTGTGAAGCCTTTCATCAGGCAATTTCTCTTCTTATTTATATCTGTATGCCACAAATCTGCTTCAACTTTAAATGTTCTCTTTTGCCTCTGAAGGACTTTGATGGACGTCCATGCATAGTGTGCCCATGGCATAAGTATAAAATTACATTAGAGGAGGGTGAGGGTCTCTATCAGGCAGTGGACCCTTCTGTGAAGCCTCTGAAACCAACTTGGTGCTCTAAAGGCATTAAACAAAGAGTCCACAGAGTGACAGAATCTAATGGAGACGTGTTCCTCACCTTAAACGACTCACCAGGGGCCATTGACTCTGATTACTATCAAACTGAGAAATATAGAGACACTATCTTGAAAGAAGGGCGGGAGAAAACGAATTGACCACACAGAAAGAGACATGAGATGGGTGAGTGTCTGCTCTGATCAGCAGAAGGCTTTGGATGTGTTCTGCGCTGAGACTGTCTTCATCCATCACTGCTGGAAAATCTAGTTAAGTTGTTTTATGCTGGTCTAGCTTGTCTATGCTGTTCATTAGCTCAAGTTGACTGCTGTCAGCTTGTTTCAATAACCAGCTTGACCACCTTGGTAGTATACCAACTATAAACTAGTTACCGTGTCCCAGAACACAGCTAACAGTTCAGTTTTTTTTCCAGCAGAGGTGTCAGATTCAGTCTCTGATTTTAAAGTCCATTTAAAACTAGTCTGGGGTTTACTTTTTTCCAATGTACTCTGGTGCTTTCCCAGTACTTTTTAAGTGTTTTTGCATAATGGACAGTTTAAAAAAATAATAATAATAATAATATTCATAATAATTCATAAATGATTTAATGATGTAAATTTGTTTGATTTATTTATTTTGTAAATTATTGTCATTAAATCACTGTATTAGATAACTACAATCTCATGCAATTCCTGGCTTTTATTCCTCAGATTTTCTTTGGTTTGGTGACAGGTGCACAGACAGAAAGAGACATTTAGTGGAACAGGCAGCGACAAAAGTTTCCAAAACTTTTCGCTGGTATGTGTAAAGAACTTTTACTTTACTTTTACTAAGAATAATCTAAAGAAGCTTTTTTTTTTAATGAAATGGTTACAAGGATGTTAAAGGTTCTTCTTGGGACCATAGATGCCAATAAAGAACAATTATTTTTAGGAGTAATGTTAATGAAAAGTAGATAGTAGATACTGTAGTAGCTCATAACTGTAAATATAAAGTAAATACAGCTCTTAATTGTATAGTCAAAAAAAAGTAGTGTTCTATATTCTCTCTTTAAAGCTACACATGTTACCTTTTTGTTATTGACCAAATTTATATAATATCAAGAAATTATCAATCCTTCTTTCAAAATGTGTTTTGTCACTGATTCACTTTGGTAAGCCTTTTACAAGTGTTTACATTTTACATATGTCATTCACCTGTAGATAACCTTACGAAAAATTAAATATTTTTCCCATGATCAATATATTAAATTATATAACAGTATATTTGAAAATATACAGAATAATATATTGTGTTAATATATTGAATATTACATAAGGAATTGCCGCTTTTTATATATTGAAAAATATGTGACAATATATTTACTAATATATCATATAATGTAATTAAATGTCATTTTATAAAATAATACACTTTTTAACATATAGATGTAGTATATATGATCAGATATGGTGCTGCATGTGTAATATAACATTGCAGATATATTAACTCATGCATTATAAACACACATATATATAGATAAATATTTAATATAATATATTTCGTATATATTTTATAATTATTTACATTATTAATGTTCCATATTTTTAAGCTAATAAACAAAATCACAAGCACACCTGCATAGTATTTAGCCAAGAGACTATTACTGTGCTGAGGACTACACAGCCATTACTGTTAAAATATAGTAATTATAGTCTTGATATTAGGCCAAGTCAACCGAACCACAGACTACTCTTCAACACAATGGCAACCCCAAAAACTCAGACATACCAGAAAACCTTTTAAATTCTAAAATAATAGAACATTAACCCCTTGTGCATCAATTAAAAAAAGTTACACATAGCTACACAGAGGACAAAAATGTCCACGTCATAACATTTTGAATCTTGGAAGCACAGACTTAATTTTAGTATAATATTAAAGAAGACCCATGGCAGATTATTGCTGAAGTAAAACAAAATTAATAAGTGAATCCAAAAAAAAGTTATATAGGTTTAAGTTTATGACAATTATTTATGAACATTATTTTAAATAAAATATACATTTTATGAAACAATTTGAACTCTAAAACGGCTAGAAAATCCAAGCCATAAATCTAAATAAGTTGTGTTCAGAATTTGAGGTTAATATCTCAAAAAATGAGCTTTCGGTAAGATTTTGTTTGGGCGGAGTAACAGATTTTCCCCATTGGGTGCCAGCAAAACTCCACTGGTGCACACACAGTGATTGGATTTGTTATTTGCAGTTGAGTTTTCCCTACCAACACTCCCACACAAATATCGTTGCATAATTTATCCAATTGGCTCTATATTATGCCGAAGCAGAAAACAGGAATAAAGCGAGTATTTGCTTTAGAGGCCAAACCTGTAAAAATTGCACCATCTGGTAAAAAATAGTAACAATTTTAATTTTGAAGCCTTGCCAACAGAATGAAAGCCTCTTAACAAAGATTGTATAATTTTATAGTTAAATTGCCCTGGGATTAAAAATTGCAGTTTTAATGGGTTTTTGTCCAAAAATTTTATGGGAAGTTTTTTTGTACCTAGTGCAAAAAAGATTTTTTTTAAAGGAAATGGCGGTGAAATAGTAAAATTCCACTAAAAATACACTGCCAAATTTTATGCAGTTAGCATTAACACAGGCAAAGTGCTAAAAAAAATGACACTGAAAAATCCAAAAATGTCCATAAGGATACACAAGGGTTAAACACTAACAGATATCCCCCTATATTAATATTGAGCCAAACACATCAAATAACTCTTAATTTTAACATTTTCTCTCCCTTAAGAGTCAGAAGCAAAGCATGCTGAGAACTAGAAATATGGTTTAACTCATTCTTTGAATGTGTGTGAACATACATTCACATTTATATGGGAACATGTATGTGCAATATACACAATAAAGGATAAAACTTTGTGAATATTACATGTAATGCTATTTTTGTCTTCATGTATAATAAATATTTTATTTATAAATATTTTATATGTATTTATATATAGCCATGCCATGGTTAATGCATACATATATATACTGAAAAAAATAAGCACTACTGTTTCCCCATGGAAATGTATTATGTGATATATCGCATTATATTTTGTAGTATATTTCCATATATTTTTGTTCCGTAAGGGTATAATCTCTCTCTCTTTGGCCAGAATATCAGATATTTAAAAAATACAACGTTTGGCCATATAACTTTTGTAACGTCATCAACGTAAAAATACATGTGCTCCCAATTAGTCAACAACAGCATAAAAGCATTTACCAAAAAAAGATCTGATTACAAAATAGGATAAAAAGCAGAAAGTAATTTCTTTTCTATTTAGCAGGTTTGATGAAAGGAAATCTCCAGTGAATAGATGCACATTATAGAACTCAGTTTTTTTTTATTTGTTCATGTTTTAAGAACATCCTGGAAAATGAATAGTATGCTAGCAACACACCTTAAAATAAATGCATACTTTTTTGTTTGACCCAAAGACTGCAAGTTTAAACAAACTTTTCTTCAATCCTCAGGGGGTAACGCATGTAACATGACACCGCTTCAATTTAGGCTTCACTCTTTAGGGGTCGAAGGCTTCAAGGATGACTGTAACCTTTTCATATACTCCTGCCACTCATGGAGAAGCTTGCTGCTGTGAAGACCAGGTTTTTTCAACAAATTACCTGTTTCAAATTTTCTAAATGACCATGCAAGACTGTAAGTGGTTCAGATGAACACAAAGGATTAAAAAAAAAAATTACAGATCATATGCCCTAAATTCCTTTTGACGAGCCTTTGAATTCATTGTTGAGAAATAAAATTGTGTTCTTTCATTAACCTGAGAAGTGATGATTTTGAAAGTAAAATTCTAGTATATGGTAATAGTTCAGAAGTGATTTTGTTTACATTCTTTGCTATTTCCCTTTTTAGATTTGATATTGCAAATTTTTGTTTTAAAAAGGGTGTTTAGAGAGAAATAAACCATCTTGCTTTAAAATCTTGTTTCAATGTTTAAATGAAACAGATATAACAAAAAATTCTTTGTCATGGCCCAAATGTATAAAGTACGTAAAGTCTTTAACCTTTAACAGAATCCATATCTGTCTTGATCTAATAAATCCCAGAGTAATGGCATTCAGTTCCCAGCTGTACTTATGAAAACAATCTGCTGATTCCAACAAAGTTTCAAGTCAAAATTTCCAATTTCACTCACTAAACCAGTCTTTATTTTCATATGAACATGTTGGTCATCTACACAGTTTAAAAGGATAGTTCACCCAAAAATGAAAATTACAATACAATCGGAGTTATATTAAAAAATGTCCTGGCTCTTCCAAGCTTTACAATGGCTGTGAATGGACGTTTTTGTTTTGAAGTCCATAAAAGTGCATCTATCCATGATAAAAGTGCTCCGCACGGCTCTGGAGGGTTAAATAAAGGCCTTCTCAAGGGAAGATATGACGTAGGATGTAGGAGTATCGTAAGCTTTGACGCCTCTCGCGGTTCAAACAAACAGGGCTGGGCAACAAACTCAAGCTCCTCCGACATTTCTCTTTAAAAAAAATGTTGTTTTAGACTTCGAATTTGTGAATGGTGTTTTATTTTGCTCTATCCTCTGCGCTTCTGCGTTCGTCATGCGTCAGGTCAAGGAGTTGCTCTTTTATGCCATAAATCGATGCGTACGGCCGTCTGCCGGAAGCTAGTTTTTTTAGTCGATAAAGTTTTAAATATGGATATTTTTCTTATGTGTGGAGCACTTTTATGATGAATAGATGCACTTTGATGAACAAAACAGAAACGGTCATTAACTGCCATTATAAAGCTGGGAAGAGCCAGGACATTTTTTAATATAACTCCGATTGTATTTGTCTGAAAGAAGAATGCCATATACACATGACTTGAGGGTGAGCAAATTATTTCACTTTTGGGTGAACTATCCCTTTAAATGACTACGAGGATAGATCACTTTAACCTTTTCTTTTCAGTCATTCAAGTCAGAAAAATTTGGTTACTTACAGTTGCCATAAAATGTTTATCGCTTTACAGTTGAGTATCTACAACACAGTATATAAAATGAAATGTGAATGATTTCCACATCTGTCGTATAGTTAGTATGTATGGATGCTTTGTTTTCCTTTTACCAGGTCTGCCAGTTATGTAACTCAACCTATCACAGCTCAACTCTAGTTCTTCAGGCACGTGCTTTCTCTGCAAGGGGTATTTGTATGAATGCGTGTGTGTGAGTGTGTGGTGGCTGGAAGAAAGTGAGCAGGAATTGTGTGTATATTCCAGACTGGAAACTTAGTGTATTGGCTCCATCAAAGATGTTCATGTGTAGATAAACCAGAATTTAAATCACATTTGCTTGCTAAACTTATGGGTTATAGTACACATGTTTTTGTATACATAGGCCCAATTAAAAATGAATTGTTAGTTGCATAAATTCACACTATATTCGTGCTGAATATATGCAATTGTTACAATAATGTAGGAATGTGGAGGAGTCTTGATGTATACTTAAATAATGTAAGTAAAACTCAGACCTTTATTCTATATTTTTTCAAACCATTTTCAATCTTAGTGGAATAGCGGTTAACACTATTTTACATTGTCCTTGTTACACATTACACTACTATAATAATAATAAATTATGCATATGCTAATTAGCCTACATGCAATAGTGTTGTGTGTAATGTATTACTGTAATTTGACAACTTTTTCATTGAAAAGTAAAGTAAGGAATTACTCTTTTTCTGTTTCTTCTGATGTAATTGCATTAAATAGGCTACTATAGAACAAATATAAAACAATAGTGAATTCAACCTCAAAATCGTATGTCTAATGTTATGTATGTTGTCTGTGTACTTTAAACATAATTACACTGTAACAAGGACACCTACAAATAAAGTGTAACCGAGAAACGTTAAAACGTGGCTAAGCTGTCGAATCGGAGATGCAAAAAAAATGTTATGCAACCTTGCAAAGAGCTGTGGGGTCTGCCCACTTCATGTCGTGGTGATCATGATGAAGACTGATGTGTAGGTGCGTGGACTCCCCCCTATAGGCAGACACAGAGATGAAAAAAAAAAAATCAACGTGCCTTTAAATAGAACCATATTGTCATTCTGACTGCTGTTATCTGACTGCAACAGTGGCGACGGATCCGCTCGTCGCCTCACCGAACAAATACACTTTCATACAGTAGGCTATATTCTAGGCTATAGTAAACATGCCTAGCAAGAGAAAGAAGAATAAACGCCGAATGAGAAGAGTGGTGAGTACATTTACTTTCACACTTGTTTTTACTAAGAGTCCTGCAAGCAATATGACCTTATATTTACAGCGTCCAAACTGACCCCTACCTAGTTTTCTAGTTTGATCTGCCAGCTTTACTTGAGCTTTAAATTGTTTTGTAAATAAACGATAGCATAATGCATTTTTAGAGTTTCTCCAATTATGTTGTTTATTTAGCATATTATTACTATCGTGCCTACTAGAGGAGTTACATTTAGTAAGATGACGACATATGTTTATAATTTCTGTTCTCAGACCATTGGTTCATGTCCATATGAGGAATTAGTTGATTTTTTTCTGAAATTAATTTACTTTTAGTTGATTATTTGAACTGTCGATAAATGCAACACATCGAGCAGGGGTATATTTTGGGGGTGTGTCCCATATATGAACCAGTAGAGATACAACCGAATTGCTCACATCCCACTTTGTACTATAGATAGATAGATAGATATAGATAGATAGATAGATAGATAGATAGATAGATAGATAGATAGATAGATAGATAGATAGATAGATAGATAGATAGATAGATATTTTAAGTGTGATTTTTGTTGTTGTTGGTCTACTTTAGGGATAACTGCACTAACAGGTGTACATATTAATAAACATATTGTCCTGAAAAAAATGTTGCTTGGATTGTGTATTAGAATTTCTGGTTTTATTGCCCCTTCTACACTTGCCTGCTGATAATAATAATAATAATACCAGAATCATAATTAATATCTGTTTCACTTATAGAGTTATTTGTTTTGTGGTTATTTTTTCATCATGCCTTTTGACCCCAACCCCAAAAACTTTGTTTATTTTGGCATAGCCTATCCCTTGGGCCAGTCTGATTCCAAACATGGTTGAAGGCACATTGCTACAAAGACAGTTGGTCCAGAGACCACCAGAATTTTTTTTCCACTGATTGCTTTTGTTTTTAACTGTCTCGTTATAAATTCATTGATTTTTAATAAGTGTATTTGTGAAAGGTGATTTAGTTTACATTCTGTCATTGCAAAGGAATGTTAAACAATATTGAGCATGCCTCACCACTCTAAGACATATTTGTCCTCTGTGGCCAGTGACATAATGAAATACACACAGTTTGTGCATCTGAACACTGAACTCTTTGTTTGAATTTTACACCAGTTTTTTTAAGTGCATATCATTAAAATCTCACCCTTTTCATTCTGCTTAGCTAAACATGTAACCGATTAATGCTCAGTTGCTGTCCCAAAACCCTGGCATGCAGTCATATCAACATAACTGCCTTTCACACAAGTACAGAAATAGAGGGGTATCTATTATCTCTCTAGCTGTTAAGCACCCCCTCACCCCCAGATAAAGCTGGTCCTAAACAGGGCACATTTCACCATCTCTAATCATGCAGTCAAATAAGAAATGGTGAGTACTGGGGGGTGAGCGCATTCCAACACGTTTGTTGCTTACCAGCACTTCAAAACAGAAGAAACATATTTTTAAAGTCAGCTGCCAGGGCCAATTAACTCAATTTTTGCAGCTGTAGGCTCATGCAAATGCGTCTTTCCGTTTTTTTTTTTTCTGTTTGCGTTAGAATGAACAACCGTGAAGCAAATATGTGCTTTTTTTCCTAAACACCTCCTCTGTTCCCCCAAACACCAGACTGTTTATTCTGTTATAATGGCCTGTTTCATGAACTTGGGCCCAAGTTTTGCCTGATTTGGCTTTGTCAATGCTGATGCTGATCTTCACACATGGTTGCATAATTTGGCCTTAACTGTGCTGGCAACTGTACACCCCATACGTGCACAATGGGTGCTTAAATTCTTTTGAGGCCTATATAAACCGCACTGGCCAGCCCCTGCTTTTGGATAATGAAGCTGTGAGTGTGATTATAATGCGATTATGGGTCCATTATGATGTGATTAGCATTTTTGTCTGTTCTGTTTAGCCCCATCCAGAGCTCCGAGGGGTGCTGACTCTTCCAACTCGCTTGACTAGACATGTCAGAATCAATTGGATTCAGCCATTTTTTGCCATTACACAGCCAACTTTTGTTAACTTATGTAAGCTCTCAGGGAAGTCGTTAAACCCTGTCTAATACCATTATGTGCTCAACTGAACTAAAGATAAAAATAAATAGGTTCTGATTTCAAATCTCAACTATTTCTCATTACTTCATTTGTTTTGAGCAGCAGGCCCAGAGAAGGGCCCTGGAGGAACAGTACGCCTCTTCTGGAAAGGGAACCCCAGGAGTGTGTGCTGTCTCTGCCCCAGTTCCTGCAAGGGTTCCAGTTGCTAAAACTCCAGAGAGTCCTGTTTCGGTTCCAATTCCCCTGGCGGTGATCGCTCCAGTTGATGTTCCCGCTGAAGTTCCTCCTGCAGAACCGGTTGTGTTAGAGGTCCCAGTAACGGATGCTGTTAAAGACGAAGTGGTAAAAGCTGCAGAGGACCTAGGACAAAGCCTAGTGGAACCCCCTGCAGAAGAGCCAGCTGTTATTGAGGAAGATGAAAGGATCACCGTTCCAGTATCGGAGGTAATGTGAATGTGCCTTTTTTTTAGGTTAATTATATTTGATAATTATAATGCACTGAGAAATCTTTGCGAATTAGCAATCATTACAGTGGACTCAAGGAGTCTGACATTCATAATGCAGATGTTACTGTTGTGACTGATATTAAAGTATGGGCCTGACAATAATGGCTTCTCACAGCCTGGATGGAAGATGGGGGTGTGGTCACGTAGCCTATGCAATGAAGGAGGGGAATATTTTAGTAAGTGAACATTTTGTACAGCATGCCTGGAGCCACAGCAGACTGTTCCAAACTGCTGTTTTGTTGAAAACGAAATCATAAGCTTTTCTGAATCCTGCTTCCTTTTTAGGAACAGTATTTAAACTTGTTGTCATTGAACACCAGTTGGCTCAGTAGGATTTTAACTGGTGGCCTGTGTTGAATATTTGAGATTAGATATCCACATACTGTGTCTGTAGAGACTCTGCTGTATGTGAGTAGGGCTGCCGATAAGGGGGGACAACTAGACCTTTTGGCCCTGGCTTGAGGGGGGGCCTATAAAGCGATTGCAGTTTCAACCGAAGGAGACACGGGAACACAATACAACCAATGAAACCCCGGAAAGTAATTGTACCGAGTAGAATGATGATGAAGTTTTTGTACCAAGCCCAACAATTATGTAAAGGTCACGTTTACTGTTGTTTGGCGGATTTTCGTGACTAAAATCCAGTCATTTCCATAGGAATCCACTCAATCAGGAATTTCACGTGGGGGCAAAATATTTCCCCATGGAGATTTTGCAATAGTTTCAAGTTGGTCACATAAATTTTCCCTCTTTGACCAACAGAAAGCTGCTTGGTTTAAAAAGGTGACTTCTGTTTGAGTTGTGCATCATACATTGCTACACTATTGACAACAGACAATGGACAACATTTACTGAAGTGACCTCAACTGCTATCAGGCTTGCACTTTTACACTGACAGATTCTCTGCTGCATAAACAGAGCTGCACCTCTTAAATAAAGAGATTTTAGCATTACTACATTTTCTTTGATAATGGCCATACATTAAAAAATGGTTATTGGGAGAGTGCCACTGAGAATTATTACAAACTTGATGCTTATGAAATCTAATTTACCTTTACCATTTATTTTCAAATAGAAGTCTAAAAAGTCTATAAATATCTAAAAGTATATTATTTTATAAATTAAATCATATATTAAATCAATTCTTGATGCATTTTCAACATGTTTACTTCTAAGTTAAGCAAGTTCTGCTTAACATGTCTCTATTTTCTGTGTTGTGTCTGTGATGGCTCATGTGCAAAGTGTGACATTAGCAGATGTCTGTTTTCTGACATTATTGTGCATACATGTACAAATATGCAAGCTGACACTTTTACCAAACAATACCTTAATATATATTCACTCCTCAACCTCCTGCGCCTCACCCTCCCCCCTGTTTTTTGAAGAGAAGCCAAGCCCTTAAAGCCCACCCTTCTTTTCCTGTGAGCTCTGCTTCAGCCTCTCCTCTCCCTTCACAGACATCACAAGTGCTTGGGTTGGACATCCACACACTGAGAGTGGCACAGGGGCAGAGCGAGTGAGAAAGACACATACCCTTGCAGTGAGTGTCAGGTTAAGGTCTGAGTTGTTTTACTGGAGTGTCAGATCTGTGTCGCCATGGGCCTCATTCTCAGTTGGCTGCGAGGCCCTCGGGAGCCCTTTGACTTGCTGGATGTCTCTGTGGAAACGCAGGTGAGCTCCCACCTCCTCAAAGGATGGAGGCTGTTGATGTAGAAGGGGTTTAGCTGATGGAGAAAGAACATTTTGTACTGTATGTGTACAAAATAACCCCCCACCCCCCCCTCTAGCTTTCTTTCTCTTTGTATTTTTGTAGAGGTCATGTGGGCGTTGCATTAGCTGGTGTGTTAGACATTGTGGAGGAGGAGCTTAAATATTTGATGTGAGTTTTTCTGAATGCACATAGGTGGGTGGAGACAAGGAATGTGCTTAGGTCTAGTACAAGGCCTAGTCATGCATGGTATTGAGGGGTTGTGGCACTTTTGATGTATTTGTTGATAGATTTGAGTGTAGGGATTGCTTAGTAAAATTAGAAATGTAAAAGCAATTTTTTGAGTTATTTATAATTGCCATTGTTTTGTTTAATTGTTATTTAATCTCTTTAAGATCTCTTTAAGAGAATGTGAAACAGATATCTGACTGAGGGCTCATTTATAACCAGTCAGCTTTGAGGAGGCATGGTGGCCAACAGAATCTCCTTTGTCTTTTTTAACAACAATCTTTGTGACAACAGTTGTATGTGTTACTGTGTAAGTCTTTGTGTGGTTTACACAATACTTTTAAGTTAAGTTGTCATTCTGTAGATGGAGAATCTATGATGTGAGCATACATTAAACCGAATTTTGTAATGCTTTACCATGGTTATAGTTTTGAGTTTAATTCCGTTTTATCGTATTTAGTTTTAATTTTCCCTCTGTCACTGTTCCTTTTATCTTTTTCATAGTTTTCTAATATTTTTAGGGCAGCCAGAGTTAATATGGTAACTTGTATATTTTGAAAATGTTTAATGCCATAACAAATTCTCAGCTGAGTCTAGGGTTATTGCTGTCTAGTGGCATTTTCATGCTTATTTTTATGCATATTTTATGCATAAAACTAAACAAAAATACATTTCTCACTTGCATTTAGTTATATTAGTGCATTTAGTAGCTTTTATTTCCATTTCAGTTAACAAGTTTTTATTTAGTTCCCTATCAGTCGCTGACGTTACGTCTCCCGTTCCCTCCTTCAGGGAACGAGGGTTACATTAGTAACTGAGACGTTTTCATTAATATACACGGTGCTCTATTTCTCTGTATCAAAAATTGTTTATATGAAATAATATAATATGTGCAAGGTTTTTCCTGCATAGACAATTATGAGGCGGCCGCCTCCGTCAAATTTCGTGCCGCCTCCGCCTCTCGACAAAACTCGGACAGACAGTCACATGCTCATATACACTTTATCCACCGTGACAGTTCTGTCGCGATTCCCGCTTTTGTCCATTCTCTAACCGTGTAGTTTGCCGATAGTGCTGCATGGATCATAATCCGCGGGTCGAGCGGGCCGAGTAAAAACATTCCATTCAATCGAGGGTGGATGGCAGCTAAATGAGTGTAATAAAGACATGGAACTCCCATCATGGTAATGACGGACGGTAACAAAGTTGCGCTGTTGAGTCTCGCGCAGTTATTTATAACATTAATTATAGTTAAGAAACAATATATAGGCTACACACGACCAGAGTGCTGTTTTCCTGAATGCCATCACGATTGAAACCGAGATATTAATTTCATAACAGTTCAATAAACAAATAGTTAAAATTAAGTTACTTACATTTTTAGACTGTTTTTGTTCTGTTTTAGCAGCGAAAATAGTTCCAAACAACAGAACCATATCGCGTCTCACAGCAACACTCATCCATGATTCATTACTGAATCATTCAGCGTTTTGAACTAATCGCTTGAGTCAAAGATTCAATAGGCTCCTTGCACATAGCAACCTGACGTCATATCCGCAACGGGTAAATACGGCTCGCTCTCTTCCTGTCTGAAGGCGTACATACACAACGTAGACATTTTCCGCCTAATACTAGAAAACAGTACAGCATTATAACACGCATATTCTGTCAGCCCGGGGTTGTTTATTAGCCTAATGTAAGCTAGCAAACTAACGGAAGCCATAAAGTTTGAGATATATAGACTTACCTTCATATCCGTGGATATATGAAGAAGAGGCATACATTTTAAAGCCATTCTCTCTAATTTGCTGGTAGGTGATTTGGAGGAGGACTTACAAAGGCGACATACGTCCGTTATTGTAAGTTTCGGCAACTCTTGTAAACACCGCATCTCATAGTGTAGAATAGCGCCGGAAAAGACGAGGCCGCATTTCCGGTAAGGAAGTAGTTACGTGCAAGGAGCCCATTGCCCATTATTAAACCGCCTCATTCTGAATCAATCAGCCGTTTGAATGACTCAATGACTTGCTCATTAAGACGGCCGCCTGCCCCCTCCTACTGGCGGTTTAGTTTCAAAGTATCATTCTTTTCAACATTCCTTGTATATTCAAAAAATAATCAAAATAATCTAATTTAATACTGTCACGGTTTTGATGTGTTTAGTTCTGTTTTGTGATCTTGTTTTCCCCTGTCTTTTGTGATTTTGGTTCAGTCCTGTTAGTTTTCCCTCTCTGTCTGATTACCAATTCTCTGCACCTGTTTTCAGTTAATTATCTCGTTTGGTTCAGTTCATTTAAGCCCTGTGTTTTCCCTCAGTGTTTGTTGGTCGTCGTCGATGTATGGTTGTGTGTTTAGCCCTGAAGTCCTGGAGTCTGTTCTTTTGTTCCTGTTTGTTTTTGAAGTTTTAAGTTTGTTAAATAAATCTATTATATTGAAGCTCCCTTGTCCTCGTCTTCAGCTACCTGCACCAGCAACCCTGACAGAACGACCAACCAACAAACGAAAATGAGTCAGCGTTTCGTGGGAACCCGTCTGGCCATATTTCGCGGGACCCGTGGAGGCCGCAGTAGAGGCGGTGGTCGAGAGGAGTCCCAACACCACTCTCCACTCTGGCCCCTCTTCGAGCCTGGGTTGATTCCGTTCAGCCCAGCCAAGCCTGCACCACTGGTTCCGTCCAGTCCAGCCAAGCCCTCACCGCTGGTTCCGTTCAGTCCAGTCAAGCTCTCACCACTGGTTCCATCCAGCCAATCAATGCCAGCTTCCATTGATCCTGCACCTGATCCTTTTGATGACCTTCCAGAGCTTCTTCCCCCAGAGACCGTCCAGCCAGAGCCCGTCGCCTGCCCGCCAGAGCCTGAGCCCGTCGCCTGCCCGCCAGAGCCTGAGCCCGTCGCCTGCCCACCAGAGCCTGAGTCTGACCCATTTGATGACCTTCCTGAGCTTCTTCCGCCAGAGACCGTCCAGCCAGAGACCGTCCAGCCAGAGACCGTCCAGCCAGAGACCGTCCAAGCCCAGCGCCAGAGCCCGTTGACCCAGCGCCAGAACCAGAGCCAGAGCCCGTTGACCCAGCGCCAGAGCCAGAGCCCGTTGACCCAGCGCCAGAGCCCGTTGACCCAGAGCCAGAGCCCGTTGACCCAGCGCCAGAGCCAGAGCCCGTTGACCCAGCGCCAGAGCCAGAGCCCGTTGACCCAGAGCCAGAGCCCGTTGACCCAGCGCCAGAGCCCGTTGACCCAGCGCCAGCGCCAGAGCCCGTTGTGCCAGACCCAGAGCCCGTTGACCCAGATCCAGAGCCCGTTGACCCAGAGCCTGTTGACCCAGCGCCAGTTGATGTCAAGTCTGTTCCTGTTCCTGAACCTGTCCTTCTCCCCAAGAAAATTTTGGGGGGGGGGGGCTATACGCCTTCGCCGTGGCCGGCCGAAGACCCATGGAGGTCTGAAAAAAGATCCTCACCACCACGGCCGCCCGAAGGGTCCTCACCACCACGGCCACCCGAAGGGTCTTCACCGCCACGGCCACCCGAAGGGTCTTCACCGCCACGGCCACCCGAAGGGTCTTCACCGCCACGGCCACCCGAAGGGTCTTCACCGCCGTGGCCACCCGAGGGGTCTTCACCGCCGTGGCCACCCGAAGGGTCTTCACCGCCGTGGCCACCCGAAGGGTCTTCACCGCCGTGGCCACCCGAAGGGTCTTCACCGCCGTGGCCACCTGAAGAGCCTGCACCGCCATGGCCACCCGAAGGGTCTTCACCGCCGTGGCCACCCGAAGAGCCTGCACCGCCATGGCCACCCGAGGGTCCCACAGCTCTGCCCTGGACGCCCGAGGGTCCCACAGCTCCGCCCTGGACGCCCGAGGGTCCCACAGCTCCGCCCTGGACGCCCGAGGGTCCCACAGCTCCGCCCTGGACGCCCGAGGGTCCCACAGCTCCGCCGTGGCCGGGGCCCACTGTGTGGCCACGCCCACAGCCTGCTCCGCCGTGGTAACGCCCACAGCCTGCTCCGCCGTGGCCACGCCCACAGCCTGCTCCGCCGTGGCCACGCCCACAGCCTGCTCCGCCCTGGAGGCTTCCCGGACCTGCACCATGCCCTCGTCAGCCTCCAGGGCGCCCACCCTCCCACCCCTTTGGATGTTATACGGCGCGAGGACGCGCCTTTGGGGAGGGGGGGGTTCTGTCACGTTTTTGATGTGTTTAGTTCTGTTTTGTGATCTTGTTTTCCCCTGTCTTTTGTGATTTTGGTTCAGTCCTGTTAGTTTTCCCTCTCTGTCTGATTACCAATTCTCTGCACCTGTTTTCAGTTAATTATCTCGTTTGGTTCAGTTCATTTAAGCCCTGTGTTTTCCCTCAGTGTTTGTTGGTCGTCGTCGATGTATGGTTGTGTGTTTAGCCCTGAAGTCCTGGAGTCTGTTCTTTTGTTCCTGTTTGTTTTTGAAGTTTTAAGTTTGTTAAATAAATCTATTATATTGAAGCTCCCTTGTCCTCGTCTTCAGCTACCTGCACCAGCAACCCTGACAAATACAGTTATAATTTTTCAATGTAAATTATTTAAAGGGTACCTATTATGGCATTTAAAATGTTCCTAATAATGTTCTGGGAGTCCCCAACAACAGTTTTACATGCATGCAAAGACAAAAAACACTTTTGTTGTCTTATAATATGCATTTATTTTTACCTGATTTGCTCACCGACTCCCTAATGATTCGTTTGACGACTCATTTGTCCAAACCCCTCCTTTGCGTGACGCTAATCGGCGGTGATTGGTCAGATGACCCAGTCAGTTATATTTTGCGTTAGCCCAAAGCTTAAACATATTGATAAAGCACTGCAGTACTACAATACGCTTCACATAATTTCACATATTTAAAAAAACAAAAAAAATGACATTGGAGACCTAGAAGCTGCTGAGCGTAACTCTCACTCTCACCCACACACACACACACACACACACACACACACACACACACACACACACACACACACACACACACACACACACACACACCACACATAAAAGCAACAATTATTAATAGTATGCTACTTACAGGTTGTGATTCGGAGGAGGAAGCTGATCCAAATAAACTTGGTATTGAACGTTCCTTCAGTATCAGGCGACTCGCGAATCCACACTTGAAAGCATTTGTGTTTGTGAAGCGATCGTCATTAAAATAACGCGAACACAGCTCAAGGTGGCTATACTTGTGTGGTATAGTTGTAAATATAAACTCTAGCCACTGAGTCTTCACATGCTTGTCCCTGGGCAGTGAAAAAAAAGTTTGCTTTTGATTCGCACTTCAGAACAGAGTCTCGTCGACATGTTGTTGTCAGGTTTCTCTGTCTGCTCGGCGCGCGCACTGAGTGGGCGTGTCGAATTCAAATAACTTGTACAAGTGACGTACGAAAGTGCATTGTTCGTCTATCGATTCATATCAGCGACTCAGAGTCGACTCTTACTTTTGAGAGACAATAACTTTGTATACGGTGAACTTTCATATTTAAAACTTTGCAGGATGTTTTTGTTCACTTAGATCTATGTTACACACTACATGAAAGGTAATTTTCAAAATTCCATGATAGGTACCCTTTAAATTGATTGGTAACAGCCTAGTGTCTTATTATTTTAATTGAATGTATTGATAAAATGTTAGAATTTTAAATGAAATTTAGAGCATACATTAAATACAATTAGGGGGAAAATGCCCTTTATAAAGGTACAAAAAATTATTCCGATAAGAGTGTTTTCAAAAATGAAATATTGACAATAAGTTTAAAGGGAGTAAAGCCTCTGTTTAGGCTATAAAGAAAATGTAATTTTGCCAAAAGAAGAACTTTTAATTTAAATAAATGTTAATTGTGTGATATGTTACCATATTATCATGCTTAATTGAATAATTGTAATGTGATGATCAGATGCAGATATCTAAATCAAAGAATATGGGTGGTTGGCGGGTGGATTATTATTTATTTTTAACAACAGATTTGAGTGACTCAAAGTGCACCAGATTAATAAATTTATCTTTAAAATGTACAAAATTTTCTCCCGGGGGGGCATGCCCCCGGACCCCACTAGTGTTAAAATTTTACCACCTCCGCCTCATTTTGAGCCAGGAAAAACCCATAGATGAAACTATATAGAACACTTTTTGTGCATCGATTTTCATCCATTTTTGCTCATAGCTCTTAAATTTTAGCCAGTCTCATTACAACCTTTAAAGGTGCTCTAAGCGATGTTGGGTGAAGTCACTTCTTGTTGACATTTGAAGTATTGTCAAACAAAATGGAGGCTAGCTAGACCCTCCCTCCTCCTCATCCACGCACTAACCCCCCAAACCCCACCTAAATCCTTCTAGTCGGTTATTGGCTGGAACAGTTTGTTATGTTTCGTGGTGTTGGGTTAGCCCAGTTTGTTTTTGTTGCTGTTTTTGGAGCCTGGGGTGTCTGCAGAGACCACGTTTTTTTTACAGTGTGTTCAGGGGACCGGCAGCTAGCGGATAGTGAGGAGATGTTTGCTGTATGTGACAAAAAATGTTTTGGCCTAAAAAAGAGCACATTTAAAGGTAACTCAACACCAGGTCAGAGCCTGACTCCAGCCACTGGCAATATTCGAAAAATACTGGAAAAGTGGGCAGAGCCCAGGGGAGGGGAGACCCGCATCTCTCTGTGGGCAAGGGCGTGGTGAGCTGGTGCCTGTTTACGTCACGCAGTACCACAACATCCAATAGGAAAATTCAACTGCAGTAGCCACCGTTCAACCTAAAGAGGGCAGCACTCAGATGTTTTTACACCATAGATTGTAGAATTAAAATACTTTATACCAAAATGTCAAAAAAATTACCCGAATCAATGAACAGCATTAATAAAGCCCCAGTCTTACAGATCATTAACTAAAAAAAGTTATTTTAGGGTTTAGTTACCCTTTAAAGGGGTACTTCACCACTGGCAAAATGGGCTTTCAATAAAACTTGGCTGCCTATACAGTATAAAATTGATTTTTTTTAAAAAAAAGTTCTACCTGACTAGAGAAAAAAGGCAGTGGTCTTCCCTTTTGCCAAATAGGTAGAAAAACTTCAACATCCATAATGCACTGGGCATATTACTTTCCAAGGCCACTCCCACCAGTCTGCTATGGATACGCTTACCAGAGTCAAATACCACCTTGCTTTTGTAGAAAATACTCCTTAGCATATTCCTTATAACTTTTAGTCATAATGGTGTCGACTTTTACCTGGTTAAAATAACTCAAAGAGTAAACATTTAGTGGGTTACTTTCCAGTGAAGGATCCAGCGCGTTGTAGGCAGTGGCTAAAGGCTGCAAAGAATTGTAAAAAATGAAGGAAAATCCTGAAAATCTGAAAAACCTTAGTGTTTGTAGTCAACATTTTAAACTGGATGACTATAAACACCGTGTTTTATGCCAAAATGGAGGGGAAAAAACTGAAAGAAACTGCCGATCTGTCTGTTCTGCCCAACCCCTCGAAGGAAAACATTGTCATGTACAAGAAAGAAACTATTGCCATAGTGTTCCATTTTACCATAATGCTGTTTAAAGAGTAGACAAAGTACGATACAATTTTCAGTGATAAACCTACCCTTACAATATGTTCTGTTAACAACCCTTTGTCGATCCGACTGTTTGTGGAAAGGGATTCAAAAATGCAGAAGTATAATAGTAGTTCTTCAGGTCACTTCATCATTGTGTATCAGACAATTTAATTTAATTAAAATTCAGTTAATTCAAAAATTCACTTCTTCAGTTATCAAAGATTCAATTATAGTTGTGCAGAAAAAAAATACTTACACACCTTGGGTCATTTGTTAAATTGTTTATAATGAATTGATTGAGGAATACTAAGAAGGTTGATGTATTTTAAAAAATAAATGAGGATGAGAGTAGTGAATGACGTGAGTGTCACTAGACCCAATGTATATGTTTAAGGTTTAATGTCATAAATATTACTACTAAGTATCTCATGATTATGAGATTAGACTGTATGCCATAAATATGTATTTTATTTCATTATTTAGAATTGAATGTCATAAAAATGCCTTTTAATTCATAATTATGATTTCCCAAACATGACTTCCATAGAAACATGCACTGTACAGTTGCATACATTTCAAATTAAAACAGTGGGAGAACTCAGAACAGTCTGGCACACTTTGTTTCTTTAAATTTGCCCTGGAAGATTTTGTTCGGCTACCACATGGGGCGTTTGGAGCACATGGAGCACTGTGTATGTAGAGCGCATCAATATTAAACCTTACTCAATATTTCAACAACACGGCATATGTTTTACTCACATGTTACACTTTGCTCTGCAATAAACATGCATAATTAATATTTAGCATTGTAAATTATCCCCCTGTTTCTCACCATATGGTAGTGTCACTTTGTCTAAAACAAATTTTTGGTTAGAGTCTTGTTGGCGTGATGGCAACTGACATCGCAAGTATTATTATCATCATTTTTAAGTATTATAATATAGTTTAAGATACTTTATTGCAGACAAATGTAACACAATTAATCTTTAGTGTGATGTGGAGTTTTACATTTTGTGATTACTGTCTTTTTCAGGCCATATCATCTATAGATGAGCCAGTGTCCATTCCTGCAGAAACTGAGGTATGGTAATATGCTATATCCCATCAGTCCTCAGAAATTCAACCACTGTATATCTATCAACACCTTTGCCTTTGGCCATTCACACTAATGGGCTGGTAAAGGTGTGTTTCCTAATTACTAGGCCTCCAGCGCCACACCTTACCTTTCAGAGTGCATTTATGTGCCTTTTCTCATAACTTTGCTTTATGAGGTGTTAAGAAAACTTATTAACCACATCTTTTTTTATTTTATTTTTTACTAATAAAGACACTAGCTTTACACAAATACCCATGCATATAGAATGCAGATATAAATGAGGCTTTATATTGGGTTAGAAATTAAAATTAAGTTTTTGAATTAAGTATTAAAGGAATTTACTAAAGGAATCTGTTCTTTCTTTCTGTTCTTTTTTTTACTATGACCTTTTCAAAACACGCTATTCACAGATCCAGTTTGAGGACACTACACCTGTAGCCACAGAGGTATATATAAATGTGATAATTGTTCTTTGTTGGTTTCATACTATATTTTTTTGACTACAACAAAGCAAAATTAAAATGTTCCTTTATTAACAAAATATTATTAAATCAGTAGATACTAGATATGCTTCAAAGATTGTAAGTGCTATGCAAAATACATTTCTGTTGTGTTCAATAAATTATCTTACGCTACCGTTCAAAAGTTTGGGTTTAGCAAGATTTTTATTTCAATAAATTAATACTTTTATTTAGCAAGAATGTGTTAAATCGATCAAAAGAGACAGTAAAGACGTTTAGACTGTTACAACAAATCTGTTTCAAATAAAATAAACAATAATAAGAAATGTTTCTTAAGCACCAAATTACCAAATGATTTCTGAAGGATCACAGGAATAAATTGCATGTTAAAAAATAGGTCTATAAAAACAGGCAGTTTAAATCTTATTACCGTTTTAACATTTTTTTTTTTACATCAAATAAATGCAGCCTTATTGAACATAAGAGACTTCTTTTAAAAACTACTTTTTAATGGTAGTGTAAAACCTTGATGTATTGTAATATTTAAAGTACAGGAATTATAAACATGTGATCATTGTGCTTGTTTGTACATTATCTATTGTATGTTTTCTTGTCTTTATTTGATGTTCTGGTACAGACGCATGTTTTAGCTCAACTTGTCGTTGACACCGAGCAAGTTGAAGCTGAGCTTCCTGCTAAGGATCCTGTGGTAGAGGAGCCAGTGCCAGCTAAGGATCCTATGGTAGAGGTGCCAGTGCCAGTGTCAGCTAAGGATCCTGTGGTAGAGGAGCCAGTGTCAGCTAAGGATCCTATGGTAGAGGTGCCAGTGTCAGCTAAGGATCCTGTGGTAGAGGAGCCAGTGCCAGCTAAGGATCCTGTGGTAGAGGTGCCAGTGCCAGCTAAGGATCCTGTGGTAGAGGTGCCAGTGCCAGTGGAGACGGTGACTACAGCTGAAACTGTTGCTGCAGTTGAAACTGTGACAGAAACAGTTGTAACCGAAGTTGAGCCAGTTGCTGACGTCGCAGTGGAAGTCGACGGACATGTTGTCGGGGTCGTGGGAGAGCCTGCCATCGAAGCCGAAGCCATAACTGTTGAAACTGAGCCTGTTGAAGTCCACAGACTCGCAGAAGTCACGGAGGTGCCTGACACAATACATCTTCATGGCACATTGCAATGGACTCTTTGCATGAGTTAATTTGCATGCACAACAGGTGACTTTGTCTTGTCAGTTCTGTGCACTTGTTTGGATAATTGGGCATGACATGAGCCTCACTCTTCCCATTCTTTTTGAATTCCCTTGGACAGTTCGGTCCATGTTTTTCAGGCACACTAAACTAACTAGTGCTAGCAAATAGCAATTTTTTTATATGATTTCTCCTCCTTTCCTACAGGCTGTACATGTAGAGCCTGAACCAGAAGAGTTTCTAGTGGTAAGTTAATTTGATTTTTTTAAAAAAAACATTTTGTCTGCATTTTTGGTAATAGTTCAGCCAAAAATATTGGCAAATTCTGTCATTGTTAACTGTGAGGAACCAGAAGTGGGGGGTGGTTTTTTAAGAATCCATTTGGGGGAAGTTTATTAAACAAACAAAGACAAATCCACAGTTTGGATTAAAGCGTCTGCAAAATTAATAAACGTAAATGTAAATCCAAGACAGAGCGACATAGTCGACGAGGCAGGCAAAAGTCCAGTAACGTGTGGAACCGTCCAACCAGGCAAACAAAACAGAACAATAATCCACAAAACAGGCACAAAGGTAATGGAATGATAATAAAAACAGCAGGCAATGAAAACGCTTGGTAAGGCAGTGTAAAAACTGAATTCAGGCAAGGCAAGGCAAGGTTTTAATGGCCCCCTGAAATCAAAATTGAAGTTTTTTAGCTTTTAGTATGAACATATTAGCCTTAAAGTTATGAATAAGCTGGTGTGTTCCAAAATAATTACAAAATTCACATTTAGGAGATATAAGCGTTTAAAACTTAGTCCCTCATTTCTGCTGAAATGGATCACAGATTTTTATGACATCACTGCGTACTTCAGCTTCTCATCACATCTTCTGTCCAATCAAATGCTCTCTAAAATCGAAGGCGTCCTGCCCCCATGCTATGAATACCACCTGGCCAAAGCGACCGTTGACACTTCACGGAGCAATATGGGTTTGAGATGTGTGTTCGGTTGCTCAAACGCTCCAGTTTTATTACGTTTATAAATTGTATGTTGGTTAAGAATGAAATGACTAGAATTTATTCACACCTCTACTATTGAATCCAACGTATCTTCAGCGCTCGGATTCGCTTCCATGATGCTGTCAAGTACGACTTGAAGTCTGTGAAGTAAACTAAACGCTATTGGCTATGTGAAAAGGGGGAGGAGCCAAGGCACTTCAGTTGGCCTTTAATGACAAACAGGAGGCATAGAATAAATGGTACATGGTCAGTATACGTGAGAGGGCTCCCTCTGGTGGCCGGCTGAATGGTCCCCTAATGTCGTTCTAAACCTGTACACTAGAGTTCTCAACGGGCCTGAAAATTATAACCCGACCCGACCCGGCCCGTGGCTTTTAAAGCCTGGACCCGATGTAACCTGACACATCAACATGAATTATCTGCCCGAACCCGGCCCTCGGCCCTACTCGGAAGCGCTCTTCAATCTATCGCCGTTGCGGTGACTCTTTATTAATTCCGGTGAAATCACAAAATAAAATGCACACAAACTTAGAAAGATTTACTTACTAGTCCATCAACAAGATCGCCAGGTCAGCATCACTGTTGCATCCAGTGCTGCTGAGGGAAAAGCCCGACCGGTTTTTCACGCGGTCAGTTTCTCTTTTCCTTTTACTAGTCTAGTATCACGGCTAGCCGACCCGACCCAACCCGTTGAGAACTCTACTGTACACTACACTGAACACTAGGGCTTCATGATTAATCGCAATTTACATGAAATCGCTCTTAAACCGATTTGGCTTATCGTGATTATGAAAGCGCAGAGGCTGCAATATTTTTTTTATGTGCAGCTTGTCATTGATGTACGGCTCTGTAAACGATGCTCCATCTGAAAGCACTGTGAGTTTGAGTCACTTATAACGTGCATTTGAAAAAGCAACACGCGTCAAACATCTTTCCAAACATGAGAAGCATTTATGAACGTCGTCCAACAAAAGGTTGCAGTGTAGGGCTTTAGTCATAGGGGCTCAATGTTGTTTTGGCTCCAACCGACTTTTTACTGTAGGGACAAAAAACAGCTAAAACATTCTTTAAAATATCTTAATTTGAAACAAGAAAGTCATACCTGTATAACTTTCTTATGTGGAACATAAAAGCAGATGTGTCTCCTTGTTTTTGTCTATACAGTGAAAGTCAACGGAACCTATGTTGTTTGGGACCACATTGACTTTTACTGTATGGACAAAAGGCATTCGTCAGAACATTCTTCTGAAAATTTTCAAAATATCTTATTTTCTGTTCGGCAGAAGAAAGTCAGCCATACAGCTTTGGAACAAGTAACATGATGATGATTAAAAATAGCAGATTTTTCTCCTGCTATTTAGTAGTGTGTGTGTGGTGTGTGTGTGTGTGTGTGTGGTGTGTGTGTGTGTGTGTGTGTGTGTGTGTGTGTGTGTGTGTGTGTGTGTGTGTGTGTGTGTGTGTGTGTGTGTGTGTGTGTGTGTGTGTGTGTGTGTGTGTGTGTGTGTGTGTGTGTGTGTGTGTGTGTGTGAACTATCAATAAAGTAAAACGTTCCTTTGTAGTGGTGAAGAATTCACTTCAAGAGCATTGCACTTCAATAACATTTGCAATGCATGCCAAGGGGCATAAAAACAACTTGCATTCCTTTCATTAGGAAGCTGCAGTACCTACAGACGCTTTAGTGGAACCAGAGCCTGAGCAGCAGCAGCACACAGTCCCATTGGAGGAACCTACGGTATAAAACTACTTTTTATTAACTCCTTTTGTGGGATCATCTCAAGCATTTCTGCTCAGAATCCTTTTAGATTGAAGTTTAATTTTAAACATGGTCTTTTGCCTTCGGGTTTTCACATGCTGAAGCCTTCGGTCGAGTCCACTAGTGACCCCATCGCTGAAGAATTTGTTGTGAACGAGACAGTCGTAGCTGTTGCCACAACTGTTGCAGAGGAACAGGTGAGCAGTTGGACACACCTACAATGTGCACATCAGGCGTTAAATTCTATTACCTACTTGGATGGATCGAAATAGAAAATATGGCCTTTTCCCATAGATTCCTGAAACAACAACAGATGCCCCTGAGGTTCCATCAGAGACACTGGCAGAAACGATTGCTACTCCTGAGCCTCTGCCTGTGCCTGTAGCAAAGGAGATTATACAAGTGAGCTTTTAACTTTTAAAAACATGACTGCACACACACACAAACATACATAAATAAATAAATATATTTTAAGTACATTTTTAAAGAAAATTCAATTTGAATATATTTTTTTAATTTAATTTAGTCAGCATCATTTCTCCAGTCTTCAGTGTCACATGATAATTCAGAAATCATTCTAATATGCTGATTTGGTGATCATGAAACATTTCTTGTTATTAGCTAAGGTTGTGCTGCTTAATAATTTTTGGGAAACCCTGATAGGTTTAGATAGTTTTACCTTTTTTTTTTTACTGTCCCCAAACATTTGAATGGTATTGTGCATAATTTGAAGATGAAAATTTAAAAACAAGTTAAAGATAAAAGGGGGATAATTTTCCAATTGAGCTCCAGTTCCTCAAAGGACATTCTTGAATGCAATCACTCTAAATTGCTGATAAACATAATTTGAAGCTTTTTGTATTTTAGTGTTCTCGGACTATAAAATTCAATACTGTATACATTTCAGGCTCAAGATGAATTTATGGCACAAGTAGAAACTGAAACCATAAAGGTATTCTTCCCTCAGTATATTCAATATTTTTGTTGTTTAAAATACAATGTTACCACCACTACACCAATAAATAGTATTTGTTTTATTTAATGTTGTTTCTATTTACATAGGACTTGGCGGTGACTGGTAGCCTAACTGTGGATGTCATCAATGGATGTCTGGGAGCTACTGAAGTTGCAATTGAAGGTTAAAATGCCTATGGTGAGGATGAGAAGCTCTTAAATAATTTGAATCAATTTAAACATGAACAAATGAAATAAGGTTCATGAGCAAGGGAACAATAAACATCTGTTGTCTTTGTTTTACAGGTGGCTGAAACATCATGAAGCATTGCAAAGTGCCTTAATGTGCTGATCGTCATCTAAAATATGACAAGGTTGTGTGGCTGTTCTTCGCTGGTGGAGTTTTTCCGAGCTTCTAATATTCTTCAGTTTCCATATGCATGTACAGTAGATTTGCAGGTGTTATGCATTGCATACTTAGTAAAGTAAAATGAAGGGGTGTTGCAAATTTCTCTGTTTTTACTTGGATCATTTTGTAATGGGGAATGAATACTAGTTGTATTTGTTTCATTCAATAGAGCACAATTTCATGCTATACCATCACCACATCTTCTGTGCCCCCTCAACCATTCACATGTGCCTTTCTCCAAATGACAAATAAAGGGAGTTTGAAAAACGTTTGGTCTCCCCCAAAAATTGTTGCATGCATTTAGTTTGAAAATACAGATTAAATATGTCATGCACCTATTGCAACTGTATGGGATGCAAAATCTTATAAAGTGAAGCAAAATAGGTCAACTTTATGGTAATGAGCTATGAAGCGGTTCGGCGGCAAACAATCGGAATGTAGAAGCATGTGTAGAAGTCCTCCGCCTCCATTCCAGAGAACGCAGTGAAATTAATTTGATTAGAAGACACGCAACACTTATAGGCAACATTTTCGCGCTAGAACATTTGTTTTTCAGCGGGAATGCAACGTATGACGAACGCATTTGCCCAGCCCTGTTGGAACCGCAAGAGGAGTCAATTGCCGTCATTAAGTTGTGCAATCAAGTTCAAGGGTTAGGCCTACTCTTTTGGCGTCTATGCGTATGGCCGTCTGCCGGAAGCTAGTTATTTTAGTCAATAAAGTTTTAAATATGGATATTTTTCTTAGAAATAAGGCATTGCTTCACTTCAGAAGAACTTTATTAACCCCCGCAGAACTGTGTCGAGCATTTAAATCATGAATAGATGCGCTTTAATGGACTTCCAAAGTCATATAAAGCCATTCACTCCCATTATCAAGCTGGGAAGAGCCAGTACAGGACATTTTTTGTAATATAACTTGTATTCGATTGTATTCGTCTGAAAGAATAATGTCATACACCTAGGAGATTCAGGGTGAGTAAATCATGGGCTAATTTTCATTTTTGGGTGAACTATCCCTTTTATTGTTGAGGATGGTTTAGAGGCGCACAGGTTTGTATTCTTCGAACGCTGAGGACATCTGCTGGTCAAACACGTACATAAAGAAAGAGTCGAAACAAACCAATCCCATTTCTTTAAAATTTTCCAATATATATTTTCTGTGTCTCTCTTGTGTTGTATTTTTATCAAATGTTTGTTTGTGGTTATACGCTGAAAACTGTGCATAGACATATTTAAAATGATAATCAATATGGCTTATTGTATATTTAAGTAGGCCTGAAATTAATCATAATAGGGTAAAGTATGCTTTATAATAAATGCACTTATTACATGTGTACATTTTTTTTTAAAGAGAAAAATAAATGTACAAAAAGACCTATATTGTCAGTGTTAGGCTAACAATGATGGATGTACTAAGAACAGTTCTGTCATGACAACTCTCAGAGAGATTGGCATGGTAATACAGATTGGCATGGTAATAATTCGTTACATTTACATTTATATAGCGCTTTTTCTGGGACCTCAAATCGCTTTACATGGAAGAGAGGGAATCTCCTCAACCACCACCAATGTGCAGCATCCACCTGGATGATGCGACGGCAGCCATATTGCGCCAGAACGCTCACCACACACCAGCTTACTGGTGGAGAGAGGAGACAGTGATGAAGCCAATCAGTATGGGTATAATTAGGAGGCCATGATGGACAGAGGCCAATGGGCAAATTTGGCCAGGATGCCGGGGTTACACCCCTACTCTTTATCTAAGGACATCCTGGGATTTTTTATGACCACAAAGTGTCAGGACCTCGGTTTAACGTCTCATCCGAAGGACGGGTGCATATGGGTGCACAATGGGTGCATAACAGGTGCATAATGCATATGGCAATGTTAAGCAGTGCTGTAGATATAGGCCTAATGACATTATTGCTACCAAATGAGTTGGACCTATCAGCCTGCATCATCTAGAGTTTCATGCCAGACCCATAGTTCGGCCCAGATCTGACCCACATCTGCTAAACGTTTATTCCACACGGCCAAGATCTGGGCCGACATTATGTTTCTGTCTGGAGCTATAAACGTTTTTCTTCGCATTTTTCATGTACAGATGACACCATTGTCAAAACGATCCCCGTTCACACGGATCAGCGAAAACGATTAAAAACTCTGTATTATGCTGCCAGGCCAGTAGTTGGCGATGTCACTTTGTAAAGAAACACTACACGCATATAGACTGAACATGTAACAGGCTACGTGCAAGGGGGTAATCCACGAGCAGGAAACTGAAGTCTCCCCAGGGGCCGCCATTGGCTAACAAGCCTTCACCTGCTGTTATTGACTCCCATTCATTTTGGCGTCACTTTGACAGTGAATAAGTTTACATCTGAGGCGTTTAAAGACTCCATTTGTCCATTAGTAGGGAGGTTAAGTGACTTTTGACTTCAAGTCATGATGCAAAGGTCCCTTTTGGTATGGAAGTACCTTAGGGCCATAGAAATAAATTTATCCTAAGACACAAGTGAGATCACATTTTATATCTTATATACGCACATTTTTTAAAAATGGCCGCCGACCATACTTGAGAGGCCCATATCTTTGCTTCTGTTATAGCTATAATGACAAATTTGGTATCAACGGGTACATTTTTGTGGTCAAGGAGTCCAATAAAATAGGTTCCAAGACTAAAAAACAATAATGTTGTCCTTAACATGACAATTGGAGGTGAAGTATGCAATTTTCTATTAAAAAACACATGCCAAACACACAGTCCATTCACAACTTAATAATTTCTTCGTTTAATTCTGCTTCGCATGCACCCTTTACAGCACTGGCTGAAGACGCGGGTCCTGCGTCGAGCCTGGGCATCCGGTCGTTTACGTCTCAAGGTAACTCAGAACTGTGTCACAGCTCTGGAGCCCTGGAAGGCGGTCGACTGGTATCAGACAGGTGTAAACCTGGGAGTAATCTCTAAACTGATAGTGGTTTCGACAGATGCCTCCAACTCGGGCTGGGGCGCCCTCTATGAGGGCAGACCGACTTTTGGCCTGTGGTCAAGCCAAGAAAAGAGCTTGCACATAAACTGTCTAGAGATGAAGGCGGTCGAAAACGCCTTGTGGTTCTTCCTTCCCCTTCTAAAGGGCCACCATGTCCTTGTCCAACATGTCCAACATGTCGGTGGTTTCCTGCATAAATCGCCAGGGCAGTCTGAGATAACGGAACCTTCATGCACTGGCAGAACGCATCCTTGTATGGGTTCAGCGCAACCTACTCTCGCTGAGAGCGGTGCACGTGCCAGGCCATCTTAATGTGGGTCCAGACAGGCTGTCCAGGGACAATGTTCCCCCAGGGGAATGGTCCCTCCACCGTCAGACAGTTCAGCTGTTGTGGGACACCTTTGGTACAGCAGAAGTCGACCTCTTTGCATCTCAAGACAACGCTCAGTGTCCAATATGCTTCACAAAGAACAAGGACGCGCTGGCCCATCACTGGCCCAGCCGCCCTCTCTATGCTTTCCCTCCGATCATGCTGTTACCACAGGTAATCAAGCGTATAAGGGAGAACGGTTCCTGTGTACTTCTAGTAGCTCCGTTCTGGCCGAACCAAGTTTGGTTTCCGGAGCTGATGCAGCTTCAGAGCTTGCTTCCGTGGCCTGTCCCGTTGAGGAGAGATCTCCTCTCACAGGCCGGGGTACGATTTGGCACCCACAACCCGAGCTTTGGGCTCTGCATGTGTGGGCCATCAACGGGTACCCATCAGTCTCCCCGACGGAGTGTTAAACACGATTACGCAAGCTAGAGCTTTATGCTTCCAAGTGGTCAGTGTTCTCAGGTTGGTGCTCAGCTCGCAACCTGGATCCACAAGATTGTGGGGTGTCCTACAGGAGCTCTTGGATAAGGGTAGATCCCCCTCCATGCTCAAGGTATATGTGGCGGCTATTGCTGCGTTTGTCAAACATTTGCATGGCCAGTCACTGGGTAGGAACGACCTTGTAGTCAGCTTCCTCAGGGGAACTAGAAGGATGAACCCTCCTCGCCCCCCCTCGGACATTTCCTTGGTCCTGGAGGCCATGAAGGGTGCCCCTTTCGAACCTCTACAGTCTGTGGACTTTAAGTATCTCTCATTGAAAAACGCCTTTCTGGTGGCTATCGCCTCAGTCAAGCTGGTGGGTGACTTACACGCACTTTCTGTTAGCGCGTCGTGCCTTGAGTTTGGGCCTAACGACTCCAAGGTCATCCTCAAACCAAGACATGATTATGTCCCTAAAGTACTTGCCACTCCTTTCAGAGCACAAGTCTCTGTGGATCTGACAGCAAGTCTGACATTCTCTCGTCACAGATTTTTGAGATTCGCCTTCGAGGGCCAGGCATATCAATACACAGTCCTACCGTTCGGCCTGTCCCTGGCATCCTGTATATTATGATGTGCATGGACGTGACTCTCACGCCCCTGAAACTTCAGGGCATGCGAGCTTTGAACTATTTGGACGATTGGCTGATTCTAGCTAGATCTCATTCAGAGCTCATAGAACACAGGACCATATTACTCAAACACCTCGAGAATATTGGTCTCACAGTCAATTGGGCGAAGAGCTCACTGTCCCCCAGCCAGGAAATATCCTTTCTGGGCACAGAGCTGAACTCGCTGTCAATGACAGCGCGACTATCGCCAGAGCGCATACTGAAAATTGCGGCACTATAGTCTCGCTCAAGAGATTTCAGAAAATGCTGGGCCTCATCATCATCAGTACTCCAGCTGGGTCTGCTTCGCATGCGCCCACTGCAGTGGTGGCTGAAAGCACGAGTGCCGTCTCGAGCTTGGGCCTCCGATCTGTTTCACCTCAGGGTCAATCAGAAATGCATCGCAGCTCTAAAACCTTGGAAGGCGACCGACTGGTACTGGTTCCACCACCTCTTCAATCTGACATTCTCTCTTCGGATCTGACAGCGAGTCTGACGTGAATCTCCTTTGCCTGGTTAGGGCCCTTAGAATTTACGTGGAACGTTCGGCTACTTTCAGACGGTCAGGACAGCTATTTGTTTCGTTTGGTGGCCGATCTAAAGGTCTAGCTGCCTCGAAACATAGCCTTTCCAGGTGGATAGTGGACACTATCTCACTGGCTTATACATCTAAGAGCCTTCGTTGCCCTCTGGGCGTCAGAGCTTGCCTCTTCGTGGGCCTGGTCCAGTGGGATTTCCCTTCACGATATCTGTATGGCGGCAGGCTGGGCCTCTCTGTCTACATTTATAGGGTTCTATAACCTGTCAGTTTAGTTTATCCGCTCAGTTCTGCCGGACTCGGTTCCGCGGACTGCAAAGTTTTCAGTTCAGGCAGGCTATTGCCTCCCCTGACTGTTATACCATGTTAAGCACCCTCTATGCATTTAAGGTAACCACGTTTAACTTATCATTCTTATTAAGCCCATTCCCAATGTCGGCTTTTTATATCCCCATATCATATTAACTCAGGGCGCTCGTCCTTGGGTCAGTGTTGTAGTAGATTTAGCACGTACGCGTTTTAAATTGAATTCCCGTAGCGTAAGCTAGCTCTGGCTTATATTGGCATAAGCCATGCCCATTCGCCCACACGCCCACTCATTGGTGCTTACGTCACGAGCAGTGCCTCGATAGGTTGCAGCAGTTGCCGCATAGCATCCAATAGGCGCGCGAGCTGCCTCGCCTAGGTCTGCTAGCTGCAGCAAGTGGGTTTTAAATTAATATAAATTATAAGGATAATTTTTGGCTTCAGTATTCTCGAGGTTTTTTTCCCATAGTCAACTAGCTAGCTATTTATTAGTTATCTAACATTAAAAACATTTTTCTATTTAATGAGAAAGTCATACGAACCTCAAAGTGTTAACCTGTCACCTCTGACCTTCAACAGCTGTCACAGCTCCTGGTGCAGATGGGATGTGTTGTTGCAGGAACTGATATGCTATAGGCTACTCCTGACTGGTCGAAATATCATGCTACTTAGGACAAATGTAATGTACAGAAGTAGCTGCACTGCTTAAATACAAAATTAAACGAAACGAAAAGATGAACGAAATGAACGAAAAGATAAGTAAAGTCACTCTGATGACAATTTTTATGTGAAATGTGCATATTTACCCCCAATTGTCATGGTATGGGGAAAATTATTATTTTTTTAAACTTGAAACCAATTTTATTGGATTCATTGACCCCAAAAATGTACGCTTTGACACCAAATTTGTCATTATAGCGATAACAAAAGAAAAGATATGGGCTCTAGAGTATTTTTGGCGCATTGGCGGCCATTTTTGAAAAAACATGTTTATTTCTGATACAAAGTGTGATCTCACTTGTGTCTTAGGATAAATTTATTTGTATGACCCTAAGGTACTTCCATACCAAAGGAGACCTTTGCATCATGACTTGAAGTCAAAGGCCTATTTTTTGGGCTTAACCTCCCTACTACATTGTTTATTTCTAAAGAAACACGACAATGTATAAAATGCTCCATTACCTTGTGTCTTACGTTGGTGGCCCCGTAGAAGCAGCTTTTGTAAAAATAGGCTAACGATTGCGTCATAACACGCGACTCTCTGTCGCACAGAAGAGAAATTACCGAGAAATTAAGAGAAATTGCCGCGGATCAGTTATTCACTGCAAACGAAAGCAATATAGCACATGTTGCTCCTGCACCGCAACACGCTGCAAACGGAGTAGGCCTATGTGTGAAACGGCCGTTAGATCCACCTACAGTTTTTAGAAACTTAGATGTGTTTAAAAACTCTTTTTTTCGTACAACAGCAGCACTCGTCTTGTTTGTGTATTTATGTGTATTTACTAGGGATGGATGAAATGTACTGTACTTAAAAGTACATCACGATATTTTCTGGTATTTATTGCGACATTATTAAAGGTGCTATATGTATTTTTAGCGGCCTCTAGCAGTGATGTTTCAGATTGCAACAAGAGCGCTCGTGCTCGTGTGCGTGTATGTGCTCGATCTCAATAGCGAGCATTCACTACCGGCCACACGGAGACTTTCAATGCAACGGCGAAACCATCACACACAAGTTTGCCAGGTCTGCACAACAAAACCAGCCCAATTGCTCATTAAAACTAACCCATTCATGGCCAAAAATAGTCAAATAGCGTTCCCGGGTGTTTCCCCAATAACAATCATGTTCCAGTGGGTAAAACAATCACGTCAACCCGTGCACTACACAAACAACCCGCGGAAACAGTGCAGGCATACAGACCTGGCAACACTGACATGCTGGAAACTCATGTAAACTCCCACTGCAATGTTTCAATAATAGGCTACTTTTATCCGACTTTTATCAGCTTGACGTTGAACTAATGCTCCAAGCTCGTACCATGACAACGTTACATTGACTGCATTTAGCCGACATGTGATGTTCTCTTACGAGAGTATCTCTCGTACTGCGTAATATCTTACGCTATGCGGAAAACCTCTTTTCCTCGAGATATTGAAGCCAAAAAATTATCCTTAATTGTGTATTAATGTAAAACGCTTTGCAGCAGCAAGCAGACACAGGCGAGACAGCTCGCGCGCCTATTGGCTGCCCCGCGGCAAAAGCAGCAGCCTATCGAGAGAAGCTCTGAGTGACGTAATGACCAATGGGGGCACTTCGCGCCCATATCGTCACGTCCCACCAGAAAAGGCGTGGTCTCACCTTATAAATAGGCTCGATAGGCTGGTACAAGCTGATGGTACAAGCTGATACAAGCTGGATCCAGGGTGAGAAGCCGCGCCGTCGACGTAAGCCTTTCAGCGGGACGTGCCCTCGTGTCTGGAGTCGCTGGCCTCGCCGCCGGAAAGCGCAGCAGGTACGGCGGCTGAAGGCGGCGAGGCCAGCGACTCCAGACACGAGGGCACGTCCCGCTGAAAGGCTTACGTCGACGGCACGGCTTCTCACCCTTTTACTCTGCCTCTCATCCTTTTACTCTGCCTGAGAGTGTGTGTTAGCTTACGTAACGCAACTCACACTTCTCCCTCTACTAAAAGAGCTGCGTCTTTTTAAAGATGCCCTCCTGTGGCTCGTGCCGCGCCCAACTCAGCGGCGAGGACCATCATGTCATCTGCGTGTCCTGCCTGGGTGAGGATCACGCGGCTATCGCGCTCGCTGACGGTGGATGCCCTCATTGCGAGCTATTGCCTATGGTGACTCTGAGGACTCGCCTGGCATCTTTCTCCGAGCCCGCATCCCAGCGCTCAGCGCGCTCCCGAGCTCTCTCCAGCCCGCCAAAGCTCGCCGGTTCGCCCGCCGGCTTCGTTCGTGTCGCTCCCGTACGGACAACGGCCGCCGTCTGCCGCCGCATCCGCCCCCGAGTTTGATGAACCTACCGAGGCATGTTCTCTCATGGCGTCTGATAGCGAGGATTGGGCGAGCTCCGTGGACCTCCCCCGCTAACGTTTCCCGCCAACCCTCTGGGAAGAGAGCCGACATTGAGGCTGAGCTGATGCGTCTGCTCACCCAGGCCGTGGAAAGCATCAGCCTTGATTGGGAGGCGCCCGCGCTACCACAGCGCAACAGGCTGGACGGACGCTTTCTCAGGAAAGACGAAGCTCCGTCAAAGTCCAGGCCCGCGCCCTTCCTCCCTGAACTTCACGAGGAAGTCGCCAAGTCATGGAACGCCCCCTTCTCCACCAGGCTGCGTACCTCTACCTCCGCGGCATTCTCCACTGTCGACGGTGCAGGAGATAGAGGGTACCTCTCCATTCCCCCTGTGGAGACGGCTGTAGCGTCGCATCTCTGCCCGCCCTCCAATGGACGGCGTGTTCAGACGACGCTCTCATCCAAAGCCTGCCGGGTGACGTCATCCCTGCATGGGCGCGCTTACACCGCCGCCGGGCAAGCAGTGTCAGCGCTGCACATGATGGCTATCCTGCAGATCTTTCAGGCTGACCTTCTCCATAAACTGGATGAGGAAGGATCCGGAGCGATCTGCGTGGCGGACTTAAGAAGCGCTACAGACCTCGCTCTACACGCTGCTAAAGCCGCTGCACAGGCCATGGGGCGGAATATGGCCTCTGTCGCCGAAAGACATCTGTGGTTGACGCTGTCAGAGATGACGGAAGTCGAGCGCTCTGTATTCCTCGACGCGCCCATTTCCCCAGCGGGCCTCTTCGGATCTGCCGTCAAGGACTTCGCGGACAGATACACTGAGGTGCAGAAGACTTCGCTGGCCATGAAGCACTTCCTGCCGAAGCGCTCGATCTCCGCTACAGGTCGCCCTAAACAGCCGCCTGCTCGCAGCTCTCAGCCGCAGCCTGCACCACCCGCCGCCGTTGCTTCACAGCGCCGCCAGGCCCGAGACCAGAGACCACGCTCTCGCTCTGCCGGACGCCGCCCCCCTCAGCGCGGGCCCTGGCCGAGGATTGAGATCAAGGCCGAGGCCTCAAAGCTTTCCTAGCCACTCTAGGAAAGCGACGGTGTTCAGATCCCACTGCGGCCGGATTTCCACCAAAACTTCTTGTGATCGACAACTGTGATTGTCCCAGTGTATTTTGCAGTGAGCCAGCCGGTGTCTCAGCCCTCTTGCCTGCGCACAAAAGCCGTTTTTAAGGCTACCCAGATAAATCTAATAAAGAGTGTATTTTCTGGTGTTCCGGCCACGGCCGATGGTGTTATGAGTGTTGTAAGAATGCCCACGCCCCAGTGCCCATTCCCACACCCAGACACAGCCCGCCACGTGCAGGGCTAGCACACATAAAATCGACTCGATTGTGCAGACTATGTAGTGAACGCGCCCATACAATGCCCGCTTACACTACACGCTGCGTGTCCCTTGGTTTCTGTAAAAACGGAACCAACACACATTCAGTCGTCTCCAGCCGAAAGTGTTTTCAGTGCAGTAAATGTGCCCGCAGTCCCGCGCCCACATTCTCTCACAGATACGCCGAATCCCACGGGATTCGCCCCGCTCACTCTTTCTGCGCGATCCGCCATAGAGAGGCTGAGCGTGGCCAGGCTGCCTGCTGTGATCAGCGCGCCCCCCGCCTCGAACGCTGTAAACACGGCGTTGTGTTCCCAGTACACCGGGGCTCTCGAGCTGCCGTCTTGTCGTGGCCAGAGCCCGGATTTCATTCTACCTCTAGCTATTCATGCAGACGCGTGGCCAAAGCTTCCCGGGGTATCAGAATGGGTGCTGAACACTATAAAGAGAGGCTACTCGCTACAATTCGCTCGACGTCCCCGCCGTTATACGGCGCATGTCGAAACTACGGTGAAAAACGAAGTATCTCATCTACTTCGAGCCGAGATAGCGAAACTACTGAGCAAAGGGGCTATAGAACCTTTATCTCAGGCTCAGAGCGAAGGGGGCTTATACAGCAGATATTTTCTGGTACCGAAAAAAGATGGGGGTTTCAGACCCATTCTAGATCTGCGACAGCTGAACAGAGCACTTGTAAAGCGCCAGATCAGAATGCTTACGACCAGGAAAATCCTCGCGCAAGTGCGCCACGGGGACTGGTTTATGTCAATAAATCTGAAAGACGCCTATTTCCAAATACAAATAGCGTCCCATCACAGGCGATTCTTGAGATTCGCCTTCGAGGGCCAGCTATATCAATACACAGTCCTGCCGTTCGGCCTGTCCCTAGCACCCCTTACATTCACGAAGTGCATGGACGCGGCTCTCGCACCCCTGAGATTTCGAGGCATGTGAGTTCGGAACTACTTGGACGATTAGCTGATTCTAGCTCGATTACAATCAGAGCTCATAGAACACAGGGCCGCATTACTCGAGCACCTCGAGAAGCTGGGCCTTACAGTCAGCTTCAGGCCTATCCCAAATTTCTTTTCTGGGAACAGTGTTAGACTCGCTATCCATGACGGCACGCCTGTCACCGGAGCGCGGACTAAATATTCAGCACGTCGCGAAATCCTTCCGCCACGGCTCTATAGTCCCGCTAAAAAGGTTTCAGAAAATGCTGGGCCTAATGGCCTCAGCAGCCTCTGTACTCCAGCTGCCCAGATAAAAGGCCAACACGTCTTGGTCCGGTCGGACAACATGTCAGTGGTGGCATACATAAATCGCCAGGGCGGCACCAGGTCCCGAAACCTTTACAGGCTGACGGAATGCCTCCTGGTCTGGGCTTAGCACAATCTGCTCTAGCTGAGAGCAGCGCATGTGCCTGGTCACCTAAATGCGGGACCAGACAGAATGTCCAGAAACAATGTCCCAACAGGGGAATGGTCGTTGTGGGATACGTTCGGCAGAGCGCAGGTGGACCTGTTCGCGTCCCACGAAACGCTCATTGTCCGAAGTTTTTCTCGAAAAGCAGAGACCCGCTGGCCCATGTCTGGCCCCGCTGTCCCCTGTATGCTTTTCCCCCTGTCTCGCTCCTGCCTCAAGTGCTGGAACGAATCAGGAAAGACGGATGCCCAGTGCTGCTCGTGGCTCTGCTCTGGACAAACCAGATTTGGTTCCCAGTCCTGATGCAGCTGACCAGCACTGCCCCATGGCCTGTACCAATGAGGAGAGACCTCCTCTCTCAGGCGGTGGGCTCGATTTGGCATCCTCACCCGGATCTGTGGTCCCTGCACGCATGGGCCATCAACGGGTACCCGCTAACCTCCCGGAGGGAGTGTTAAACATGATCGCGCAGGCTAGAGCTCCGTCCACTAGACGACTCTACTCCTCGAAATGGTCTGTATTCTCTGCGTGGTGTCAAGCCCAGGGCTTTTCACCCGTAGACTGCGGGGTTACGGAAGTTCTTTCCTTCCTTCAAGAGCTGCTGGATAAGGGCAGTACCCCATCCACGCTCAAAGTATATGTGGCGGCCATAGCAACGTTTGCAAAACCGGTGTCTGGCCAGTCGCTGGGAAAGAACGACTTAGTCGTGCGTTTCCTTAGGGGAGCCCGGAGGTTAAACCCTCCCAGGCCCCCTTCAGTCTTGACGTGGGACCTTTCCACGGTCCTGGAGGCCATGAAAGGCGCCCCGTTCGAGCCAATCCAGTTGTCGGACATGAAACACCTGTCTTTCAAGACAGTGTTTCTCACGGCTCTCGCTTCAGTGAAGCGCATTGGGGACTTGCAGGCGCTCTCAGTGAGCGCGTCATGTATGGAGTTTGGGCCTAATGACTCGAAAGTCATTCTCAAACCTAGGCACGGCTACGTGCCGAAATCCCTCAATACACCGTTTAGGGCCCAGGTAATTTCCCTGTCTGCCCTTCCGGTTCTCAATGAGGAGGAGGACGCGAGTCTCCTTTGCCCCGTCAGGGCATTAAGAGCTTATGTGTCCCGCTCATCTGGTTTCAGACAGACTGAGCAGCTTTTCGTTTTGTTTGCCGGGCGTTCCAAGGGACTTGCCGCTTCAAAACAGAGCCTATCCAGATGGATAGTCGATGCCATAGCGCTGGCTTACACTTCTAAGGGCCTACAGTGCCCTTTGGGTGTCAGAGCGCACTCCACGAGAGGCGTGGCCTCTTCGTGGGCATGGTCTAGCGGGGTTACCCTGCAAGATATCTGTACGGCCGCGGGCTGGGCCTCGCCGTCTACATTTTTTTTTTTTTTTTATTTTACCTTTATTTTACCAGGAAAATCTCTCTGAGATTAAAAATCTCTTTCACAGGAGAGTCCTGGCCAAGAATGGACAGCAGTTACAGTCACAACTTACACATTGAAACAAAAAATATACAATTAAAACACTTAAAAACAATTGCAAATCAATGAGTCTTCCTCGAGTGTTCGAATAATAGATTTAAAATGTTCAATAGGCACCAGAGTTTGTAATTTCAATTTTGTTTGGAGTAAATTCCATTCAAATGGAGCTGCGTACATAAAAGCCCTTTTTCCCAGTTCAGTTTTCACAAATGGAACAGAGAAAACAAAACGATTGTCAGACCGAAGGGAATATTTCCCAACACTTTTCTTTTGAATTAGGCAACCTAGATACAAAGGCAACAACCCGAGAATAGTTTTATAGATAATTAGATAAAAATGAATTTTCCTTCTAATAGACAAAGATGGCCAGGATACTCTATTATACAATATACAGTGATGAGTTAAAGGTTTACAGTCTGATATAAATCTTAAAGCGCTGTGATAAACAGCATCCAAAGACGAGAGAAGTTGGGAGGAAGCAAATTGATACACCACATCACCATAGTCCAGTACGGGCAAGAAAGTAGCAGAAACTAACCTCTTTCTTACATTAAATGAAAAACAGAGCTTGTTTCTAAAATAAAACCCAAGCTTTATTTTTAATTTTTTCTTTAAATTAGTTATGTGAGACCCAAAAGATAATTTATCATCGATAGTGATGCCAAGATATTTATATTCTTTCACTAACTCAATCACCAATAGGAGGATTTATAAAATACTATAACCTGGAGGTACCTGCATTACAAGCTAAGCTTTTGGCGGTCTAGAATTCAGTGCTATCTGCCCCGCTGTGCGGCCCGGATACTGAGTTTGACCTGCGTATCGCTCACTGACCGGTACAGCAGCTCCATGTGTGTTGACACACGTTTGGCCACCCAGTTCAGGCTGATAATTTTTCACCCTGGCTGTCTGGTTTAGTTGTCATATGGTTAGATCCTTTGGATGCTATTTTATAAGGAATGATGCTCTTAGCCTCTCTTCCTCCACTCTCTGTGAGTTTATGGTGATTATGCACTATATGTGCCCCGGGCTTCGGCCCCTGGGACTTTGGTGTTGGATCCCCGTACGCACGGCGTTTTACATAGTGTTCCCCATAGCATAAGATATTACGCAGTACGAGAGATACTCTCGTAAGAGAACGTACTCGGTTACTATCGTAACCTCGGTTCTCTCTAGAGAGGGAACGAGTACTGCGTATCTTGCCGTGCTTGGAATACGCTCTGGTTCGCTTCGGCGATGAAAACTAGCTTGTTCCAGCCTATCGAGTCTATTTATAAGGCGAGACCACGCCCTTTCTGGCGGGACGTGACGATATGGGCGCGAAGTGCCCCCATTGGTCATTACGTCACGCAGAGCTTCTCTCGATAGGCTGCTGCTTTTGCCGCGGGGCAGCCAATAGGAGGATCTTTGTTGACATATTTGTACGCATGCGCGAGTGGTTGTGTGGCAAGAAAACAAACAGTATAGCGGGCGACGAGCACTTTCAAGAGAGTTAGCGGGCGAAATCCACAATATATAAACACTTTAACATCTGAAGACCGGAGGAGGTTTGGAGAGAAGCTCAAAATTTGTATTGGTGACAAAATCGACGTTATTCAAAGCCCATATGAGATCTGGGATGACAAAAACGTTGGTCCGACTCGCCCGTGTTAACCACCAATCTGCTGGGGAGACATTTATTCTTATTAGATAGAAACCCCTGGACCCTTCACTCATGAAAGATAAAGGTTTTTAAAAGTCTGGAGGCCTATGATTATTTTGTTTCTCGAAAAGTTGGGGCGATCTTTTCTGCCAAACAGAAAGCAGTGATCGTGTTAAAAGCAGAGTCACAGCGTGATTCGCATCTCCCGCGGGTGATCGCCAAAGAGAACGGTGAAATCACTGCTCACTGCGACTGCAAAGCCGAGCAAGTCTTTATTGATCAGTGTTCTTATTTATTTATTTATTGAAAATGTAGTGACTGTTGTACCAATTCAATTATGTTCAGAGTGAGACTGGGACTCCTGAATCAGAACGCGAAAACATATGACTCGGTTAATTTGACTCAGTTTTTTTTTTTTTTCAATCTTCTATAAATACATAGTCTCTAAGACTTACCATGAACAAAATGAGCCTCACAAACTCGATCAGAAGCTGCAGGAATCCAGCGTCCAGGTTCAATCGCCTATTGCACGCAACCATTTCTTTCGTTTTTCGCGATCCTTTTTGGAGGAAATTCGAAAAAACTTTTTATCAGGCCCCCAACGAGCCGTACAATCGACCACACAGCAAGAGTGAACCATCCTCTTCTCTAAATCCTCCTCCAAACGTGCAAAACAATCAAATTACAGGTATCTAGCGGTGTTTCCTGCCACACGATTCCCATAATGCAACGCGACAAACATAAACAATGACGTCACAAAAGATCCTCCTATAGGCGCGCGAGATGTCTCGCCTGTGTCTGCTTGCTGCTGCAAAGCGTTTTACATTAAGGATTTAAGGAATTAAAATTAAAATTTAGGATAATTTTTTGGCTTCAATATCTCGAGGAAAAGAGGTTTTCCCCATAGCGTAAGATATTACGCAGTACTCGTTCCCTCTCTAGAGAGAACCGAGGTTACGTTAGTAACCGAGTACGTTATCTAGCATAAGGCATTTCACTAACTATTCGTGTATCTTTCACAATCAGCAATGTCAACATAGGTGAATGTATAATATGATAACGAAAATGATGAACTAGACTGAACAATGTCAGTATAACAATAACAGTAAGACAGTGGGAAGTAGCATTACTGTAGCCTACTGAACGTGTCTGGATATGTTTATAAACAATATGATAGTAGTGGGATGAGTAACGTTAGACAGTAGATCTAGTACATAAAATAAGTTACACCTAGCTACTTTTTGTTATCCTGGAACAGTCTTCTGTATTCATTTCATGTCTCATGTAGTTTACCTTACTATTTCACTACGAGTTTACTAATAATTCAAAAGCTCTGCCGATGTTGATCCGTGTTTTCGTCCTGAGTCGATCAGATTCACGTTTGGCCTGACGAGCTTCAGCAGATAAAACCTTTTTTTGTTTTTTATATTTGTGGAGTTTGTGTTGGAGTCTGTGTTGTGCTGGAGGCAGGTCGTTTTGGGGTGTTATCAGACTCATGTAGTTACAGTAGCTGCAGTGCCGCCGGTCGCATAGACTGTATAAGGAGAGAGGCTCGGGAGCGCGAATGCACGTCACATCCGATGGATTTCGCGGTAAATCCGACCCGGAGACTTCACATATAATTATGAATATTGGCCTTCAGAGGTAATAGCAAAACCCGACAAGTGGATCATTGTAATGTGTGATTACAACCCCTTCACACACAGGCAATAAAAAAAGGATTCATTTTAGAAGAAAAGTTACATTTAGCACCTTTAACAATGACTACTGTAAACATAGTACCACCCAACACTGTTTTTTGTCTACAAGCGATAGCTGCATGCAGTCTTGAGAGCCTCAGAAACACAAACATGGATCTAAAGGTTAAACTTACCAATCATCAAATAGGCTCCTAAAATATACCAATTACATAAAAGAATAAAAAACAGTAAAACCCAAACACCAACCCTTGCAGAAAGTTGCAGATATAACCTACTTTTCTTCAGTAAAAGTGCAGATAATGTTCAAACTGTGCTGAAAACAATGGCACGATAATTTGAATAATTTAGAAGTTTGAAATGTAAACGTGCAAACAGTGGCAAAAATAGTGCAAACAGTAAAAAAAAAAAAAAATCTGCGGGTGTAGTTTTGGCGAGGATACACATGTACTTTTTTTTCTAAACAACTGATGTTAGAATAATTCATCTGGTGTCCCTTCCACCATGTGACGGGATTGCTCTCATCATCTGCCAGTGGATAATTCAACCTTCTTTGATGCACTCTGGAATTCTTTTGTTGATTCAGCCGATGTTTCAGGGGTAGCAGAGCCAGATTCCAGAAAGAGATTCCACTTCTCTGAGAACTATGGCTTTGATGACCAGGATCTCTTCTTGACTCATATACTGAGTGCGGAAGTGTGGATCAAGAATTGTTGCTATGTTGATCAGTTCCTGAACCTCTGGGTCACTGTATTTGGTGTTCATGCAGTCCAGTATTGAACTTTAAGTTGTCTTGGTAAGATCTGTGTCTTCCTCTTCCCCTGCAGCAGCTCACTGTTGAATAAGTGAATAATTAGCTTCAAGCATGACACTGTGACATAGTTTTTAGAAAAGAGGTCATCTGTGAAATGTGGCCCAAGTGCCTTACTGACAGAGTCCAGGATATCAAGATCATGCCATGTAAGCAGCAGATGCCTGGTTGAGCTGTCAGCAGCCAGGACTTGGGTGATGACCTTCTCTTGCTCAAGCAGCCGCTGAATCATCTTCTGCCTTGATCCCCATCGTGTTGTTGATTCATCACGAGTTTGTGTGGAGGAAGACCAAGTTCTACTTGAGCATCTTTGAGTTGCTTTTTCCAGCTGTGCGAGAATGCACTGATGACCTTCTTACAAACTACCACAGCTCTGTCAATCTTGGTATACCTCATACTTCTCTCTGCAAAACAATAAAAAAAATTAAATATAAAAACAATGAATGAGAGTTCTGTTAAAAATTCATCTTAAATGTACACAATATATCAAGGCTCGAAATTGCGACCATTTTGACTGCATATGCTTTTGAATTTGAATCTGTGCATCTCAGGCACAACAAGATCACTGTTCCCGATGCTCGAAATATAGGAAGAAAAATATAAATATTAAATTGGGGTGGAGGTTTATATGAATGTATTTCTGAAGGGACCTGGCTGTCTTCAGAATAGTCTCGATGGCATTTACTTTTCCTCATACCTCAAGAAGTCTTTTTAAGTGCAGCTGCTTTGTTTACAGCGGTAGGCTACCCAAAAAAGGGGCACAAAGCCAGACCATTATGTATTTGCTCTAAGTCTTGAAATTATGCAATCTAATTTACATTTAATATTTAATAAACAGTTGCTCCATGCTATGTGTGTAGCATCTTTGTGTGGATCATGATTAAAATCCAGTGGCTGCCTCTAATTTCAAATGGCTACAGATGTTTTTTTAAGGTCAGTTTGGCCTGTTATTGTTAGCAAAGTTGCAGACAGACAATTGAAGATCAGGGTAAAGTTCAAATGCCGGGTTTACTAATACAACAGGGCAGTCAAAATAACAGAAGGTTATAGCAACATATTCACAAATGCACTCAAGTCCGACGCTTTCGGCGGCCCAGGAAAGCTGAATCTTCATCTCCGGAGGACTCTAGCTCACCCTCCGATAGCAAAATCTCTAGGCTTTTCGGACTGGTATCCAATGTATCCAATGATATCGGTCCCTGTGGCTGTGAAAATGTTGCTAGTGGTCTCAGTGCTGTCAAGTCCAGTGGTCCCAAGTCTGGTGGTCTCAGCACTACCAAGTCCGCACTCAGAAGTCTTTTCACTATCGGATGTGCTTTCTGTGATGGCCACTGTTTGGGCCGTACATTGCTCTACAGCTCCTACCGAGGCTGTGGCGGTGTCCTCTACAGCGCCTCCTGAGGTGGTGGCGTCTGCTTGTGAAATCTCTGGGAGGGCATCTCTGAACTCTATGTCTGTCTGCCCTGTTACAGCCAAGAAGACCATGATCCACGGTCTTGGCATGTGGTTCCTTTGTCTCTCTCATGTGTCAAGTTTTGTTGGAAGCTAAACACTTTCATTGTGTTTTCAGGTGTGTCTTTTGTCATTAGTCCTCATATTCCCATTGTCTTGGGTCTAGCTTTGTTCTATGTTACTAGTTGTTGGTAAGTTTCTGTATATGGTTCATGTCCAAATATATTCTTGTCATGTTAAAGGTTCTCTGAGCGATCCTGGGTGACATCACTTCTTGTTGACGTTCGAACTATTGTCAAACAAAACGGAGGCTAGCTAGACCCTCCCTCCTCCTCATCCGCGCACTAACCCCTCAAACCCACCCCCAAACACTTCTTGTCGGTTATTGGCTGGAACAGTTTGTTATGTTTCGTAGAGCGGGTCGCTAGAGTTTGTTTTTGCAGCCGTTTGTGGAGCCTGGGGTGTCCGCAGAGACCACGTTTTTTTACAGTGTGTTCAGGGGACAGCAGCTAGCGGATAGTGAGGAGATGTTTGCTGTATGTGACAAAAAATGTTTTGGCCTTAAAAACGCGTGACATCGCTTAGAGCACCTTTAAGCTAAACTCATGTCATTTTTTGATTCCGTTTACACTGTCCCCATTGTCAAATAAAACTGCTCTTGGTTTCACTTCAACTCTTCTCGCCTTTAGGAGGAATGTTACATGCAGTATTTTAACTTTTTCAATTTATGGGTCTCGCTTTATACTTTAAATTAAATTGATCATTTGATACAATGCAATTATTACATGTTTTTACATTGTACTTCTATTTCAAAAAATTAATTAATGAAAATTTAATTAAAGTTTAATTAATTTATGTAATTACATCTAATTACTCTGTTGACCCTTCCCTTACATCGTAACCAACTTTAAACCTACCCATTTGACCAAACCTTTCCCTAACCTACCCGAATCCCACAACAGTAGCAGCAAAAGTGATTAGCAATGCAACATGAACACAATAACTACATTATACCTAACATTTTTATAAGTGCGTAGTATAACCCCATTTAAAGACACCTAATGTAAATGTGACTAATTTGAGTTTGATTAATTTTTTTTTTAAACATTACAAACATCTGAATCATTTATCCTACCTGACAAGGAAACAAATAGAGAGGTCATACAACTTGTATTGTGAGTTATTAGTTTCCTCCTAGAGTACAATAGTTTTAAGGCTTCACTTAAAAATTGTCTGTAGTCAGACAGTCAGCATGAATCTTCTCTCTTAATAAATAAAATATCACTAGCTGAAACTGGACACCAAATCAAGGTAAGACCTGGTTTATGCTCTTTTACATCTAGATACAGTAAGTTTAATCAAACAATCTGTCAATTATAATGAATGGTGGAGGAATATGGCGACTCTGTTAAAGATGTTATCTTATAATTGCTTCAACAATCAACAACGTAAGTTCCATCCCAATCATTTTATAAGGCAATCATATTATTTATGTGTGCATGTACAGCTATCACTGTCAAGTTTGTTTGCTTCAGAATAATCTGTTTACATTTCCATTTATTCAGAGGAAATAATATCATAAATAATGCATTTTTTAAATGCCACTAGCAGGTTAGAACTTTGTTAGAAAAAGTTAGAACGTGTTTTAAGTAATTTTAGAAGGCAGTGAATGGATTCACACAAGTAAACATGAAAAGTATTTTTCTTTCTCTTTTGCAAACTTATAACCAAATTTAAATTATTAATTCACCCTCAACATTAAGATCTATAAAGTTATCAGGCTTAAAAAGAAAGATATTAACACAACCAACCCAAAGTTTTCATTTTATTTTGTTATTTTCCTCAACACAGGCATGGAACCTGTTATGATGAAACTGAGAATCATAATCATGTTGTATGTGACTTCTTTGGAAATACAAAGCCTGAGTCATGCACTGACAGTGAGTGAGGAAGTGCTTGGAGTAAATAAGTTGCATATTATGCTGGTAAGTATGCTTGCTTAATGGAATGCAACACAGAACTGCTTTGTTTTCTTTATTTGCTTTTGGCACTGATAAACCACATTTTTAAACAGGGTGAAGTCAAAACCATCTTTGCAGTTATTTGACATATGCACTCTTGTCCTTATCTGAATAAGAATGTGTTGATTGAGACACATTTTGCTAGTGATAAACTTAAAAACCATTCTGTGTCTTTCCTCTAAATTCCAGCCACCTTACATGGATGGAAGTGGAAATAACTTAAAACAAGAAGGACAGGGTGAGTGTTAATGAAAGATGTGGGTGGGTTGCTCAACTAAGTTGCTTGTAATTGAGTGTAATTTGATTATTAAACAATTATGAATTGAAAGAACATTATATTTCATAAAACACTGTAAAAATAAATATTTGGTTAAAAAGCAAAGAAACAAGGCATTGAGATTTTTGTATAATCTCTATCTATTTTCAACTATTTGTAATTAATTTTGATGGGGGCCTTAAACAAAGTAAAATGAGATTTAGACATATTGTAAACCTAAATATAGACAGAGGAACAAAAGAAGAGAGATATAATCTAGTATCCAATATACAGATACTGTAAATAGATTTTTACTATGAAATTAGTAAATGCACTATAGTAACTCAGTGTTTGAAAGAAATATTAACATTTTAATTTTAGCTTTAATAGTAATTTTAACAGCATATTTGGCATGTTAATTACCACAAAAAAGTATTTCAATTTGAGGCCCAGATTCTGAGTACAGAAAATGTATGAATGTCTCTTTTTTATTAAGATTTCTTCTTCGTTTTTGGCAGGGAATTGGAAATCATTCAAATACTTGATCAGCATCAAAATAAATTCTTCAAGAGTAATGGTACAGGATCGCTTGAGGACACTTCTTCAAGGATACTCATTTCCATATAGAGTCAGCCAAAATGTCATCGTTACCAAAATGAATCTCAGTACAAGTGAGACTCTTCAGTAATATTGTTCTTTATAAATTATAATACTAAAATAGTAGAATACTAATACTAACTACAGTTTCTCTAAAAATGATATACGGTATCAATATACCATATACTGTACAGTATACCAGAAGAAGAAAAAAAAACAGACATTAAATATGTGCTATCAGGCAGCATTCCATAATACTATTAAATACTGATCTATATTTCCCAGCTACTCCTCTAAAACTGTTCAAATACACAACTGACATAAAATCAATGCTTCAAGAGAAGGAGTGATTGAACAATTGAGGGACCTGATGCGTGAACAGAAATTTCCTATGTTCATCAAGAAAAGCATGAAAATCTCCAGTGCAAATATCTCTACAGGTAAGTCAAGTATATGTGGACTAATGCCATTCTGTCTACATTAATCTGATACAGTACCTACATACACCTAATTCATTTTCAGTGTGCCTCTCAAATTTGAGCAAAACTGAGTGCAAGTGTGAGAATGAATACGCTTGGCCCTGTGAACAATGCTCTAAACATGGCGCTTGTGGCCACAGTCAAAATGGTAAATGTGGATGCATCGCTTCTCTTCCAACTGAAGGAGCGTTCTGCCGGCCACCACCTGGTAAAGAGTATTTCTATTTCAAATCCAACTTGACAACTGGTGTGCTCATATTTGATGCAGTTTATGACTGGTCTAATATTTTCATCTTTTCTTAATGTTTGCAGCTCCACTAAAGTCGTTCAAATACACCATTGACATAAAAATCAATGCTTCAGAAGAAGCCGTGATAGAGCGCTTGAGGGCGTTGATTCGTGGACAGAAATTCCCCATGTGTGTCAAGAAAGGCATGAAAATCTCCAGTGCAAACATCACTACAGGTAAGAGAAGTATAAGCAGAGTACGGTAATACCTTTGTGTTCACATTAAACCTATTAATTATTCCTCTGTTTCTCCTCCAAATTTTTAATAATTTGTTCCATTTTCAGTATGTGTCTCAAATTCAAGCAAAACTGAGTGCAAGTGTGAGAATGAATACGCTTGGCCCTGTGAACAATGCTCTAAACACGGCGTTTGTGGCCACAGTCAAAATGGTAAATGTGGATGCATCGCTTCTCTTCCAACTGAAGGAGCGTTCTGCCGGCCACCACCTGGTAATCAAATCCAAATTGACAACTGGTGTGATCCTAAAGTTTGATGCAGGTTTATGACTGGTCTAATATTTCCGTCTTTGCTTAATGTTTACAGCTCCACTAAAGTCGTTCAAATACAGCATTGACATAAAAATCAATGCTTCAAAAGAAGCCGTGATAGAGCGCTTGAGGGCGTTGATTCGTGGACAGAAATTCCCCATGTGTGTCAAAAAAGGCATGAAAATCTTCAGTGCAAACATCACTACAGGTAAGAGAAGTATAAGCGGAGTACTTTTGTGCTATCCAAATTCACCAGAATTTTTTTTTTTTCGTGTGTCCTCTAAAATCTAAATTATTTGTTTAATTTTCAGTGTGTCGCTCAAATTTGAGCAAAACTGAGTGCAAGTGTGAGAATGAATATGCTTGGCCCTGTGAACAATGCTCTAAACATGGCGTTTGTGGCCACAGTCAAAATGGTAAATGTGGATGCATCGCTTCTCTTCCAACAGAAGGAGCGTTCTGCCGGCCACCACCTGGTAAAGAGTCTCTATATTTCAAATCCAAGTTGGAGATTGGTGTGATCGTAATGTCTGAAGCAGTTTATGACTGGTCTTATATTTCCGTCTTTGCTTAATGTTTGCAGCTCCACTAAAGTCATTCAAATACACCATTGACATAAAAATCAATGCTTCAAAAGAAGCCGTGATAGAGCGCTTGAGGGCGTTGATTCGTGGACAGAAATTCCCCATGTGTGTCAAGAAAGGCATAAAAATCTCCAGTGCAAACATCACTACAGGTAAGAGAAGTATAAGCAGAGGCAATACATTTGTGTTCACATTAATCCTATCAATTATTCCTCTGTTTCCACCAAAATTTTAATAATTTCTTCCTATTTCAGTGTGTCTCTCAAATTCGAGCAAAACTGAGTGCAAGTGTGAGAATGAATACGCTTGGCCCTGTGAACAATGCTCTAAACATGGCGTTTGTGGCCACAGTCAAAATGGTAAATGTGGATGCATCGCTTCTCTTCCAACTGAAGGAGCGTTCTGCCGGTCACCACCTGGTAAAGAGCCTCTTTTTATTTCGGATCCAAGTTGACAATTGGTGTGATCGTAATGTCTGAAGCAGTTTTTTAACCCTCAATTATTTTTGTTTTTGCCTTATTTTAGCAGGCTCGCTGAAGTTGTTCAAATACACTATAGACATAAAAATCAATGCTTCAAAAGAAGCCGTGTTTAGAGCGCTTGAGGGCGTTGATTCGTGGACAGAAATTCCCCATGTGTGTCAAGAAAGGCATGAAAATCTCCAGTGCAAACATCACTAGAGGTAAGAGAAGTATAAGCGGAGTAATACATTTGTGTTCACATTAAACCTATTAATTATTTCTCTGTTTCTCCTCCAAAATTTTAATAATTTGTTCCATTTTCAGTATGTGTCTCAAATTCAAGCAAAACTGAGTGCAAGTGTGAGAATGAATACGCTTGGCCCTGTGAACAATGCTCTAAACATGGCGTTTGTGGCCACAGTCAAATTGGTAAATGTGGATGCATCGCTTCTCTTCCAACTGAAGGAGCGTTCTTGCCGGCCACCACCTGGTAAAGAGCCTCTCTATTTCAAATCCAAATTGACAACTGGTGTGATCCTAAAGTTTGATGCAGGTTTATGACTGGTCTAATATTTCAGTCTTTGCTTAATGTTTGCAGCTCCACTAAAGTCGTTCAAATACACCATTGACATAAAAATCAATGCTTCAAAAGAAGCCGTGATAGAGCGCTTGAGGGCGTTGATTCGTGGACAGAAATTCCCCATGTGTGTCAAGAAAGGCATGAAAATCTCCAGTGCAAACATCACTACAGGTAAGAGAAGTATAAGCGGAGTAATACATTTGTGCTCACATTAAACCTATTAATTATTCCTCTGTTTTCCTCCAAAATTTTAATAATTTGTTCCATTTTCAGTATGTGTCTCAAATTCAAGCAAAACTGAGTGCAAGTGTGAGAATGAATACGCTTGGCCCTGTGAACAATGCTCTAAACACGGTGTTTGTGGCCACAGTCAAAATGGTAAATGTGGATGCATCGCTTCTCTTCCAACTGAAGGAGCGTTCTGCCGGCCACCACCTGGTAATCAAATCCAAATTGACAACTGGTGTGATCCTAAAGTTTGATGCAGGTTTATGACTGGTCTAATATTTCCGTCTTTGCTTAATGTTTGCAGCTCCACTAAAGTCGTTCAAATACAGCATTGACATAAAAATCAATGCTTCAAAAGAAGCCGTGATAGAGCGCTTGAGGGCGTTGATTCGTGGACAGAAATTCCCCATGTGTGTCAAAAAAGGCATGAAAATCTTCAGTGCAAACATCACTACAGGTAAGAGAAGTATAAGCGGGAGTACTTTTGTGCTATCCAAATTCACCAGAATTTTTTTTTCGTGTGTCCTCTAAAATCTAAATTATTTGTTTAATTTTCAGTGTGTGTCTCAAATTTGAGCAAAACTGAGTGCAAGTGTGAGAATGAATACGCTTGGCCCTGTGAACAATGCTCTAAACATGGCGTTTGTGGCCACAGTCAAAATGATAAATGTGGATGCATCGCTTCTCTTCCAACAGAAGGAGCGTTCTGCCGGCCACCACCTGGTAAAGAGTCTCTATATTTCAGATCCAAGTTTGAGATTGATGTGATCGTATGTCTGAAGCAGTTTATAACTGGTCTAATATTTTCATCTTTTCTTAATGTTTACAGCTCCACTAAAGTCGTTCAAATACAGCATTGACATAAAAATCAATGCTTCAAAAGAAGCCGTGATAGAGCGCTTGAGGGCGTTGATTCGTGGACAGAAATTCCCCAAGTGTGTCAAGAAAGGCATGAAAATCTCAGTGCAAACATCACTACAGGTAAGAGAATTATAAGTAGAGTACGGTAATACCTTTGTGTTCACATTAAACCTATTTATTATTCCTCTGTTTCTCCTCCAAATTTTTAATAATTTGTTCCATTTTCAGTATGTGTCTCAAATTCGAGCAAAACTGAGTGCAAGTGTGAGAATGAATATGCTTGGCCCTGTGAACAATGCTCTAAACACGGCGTTTGTGGCCACAGTCAAAATGGTAAATGTGGATGCATCGCTTCTCTTCCAACAGAAGGAGCGTTCTGCCGGCCACCACCTGGTAAAGAGTCTCTATATTTCAAATCCAAGTTGGAGATTGGTGTGATCGTAATGTCTGAAGCAGTTTATGACTGGTCTTATATTTCCGTCTTTGCTTAATGTTTGCAGCTCCACTAAAGTCGTTCAAATACACCATTGACATAAAAATCAATGCTTCAAAAGAAGCCGTGATAGAGCGCTTGAGGGCATTGATTCGTGGACAGAAATTCCCCATGTGTGTCAAGAAAGGCATAAAAATCTCCAGTGCAAACATCACTACAGGTAAGAGAAGTATAAGCAGAGGCAATACATTTGTGTTCACATTAATCCTATCAATTATTCCTCTGTTTCCACCAAAATTTTAATAATTTCTTCCTATTTCAGTGTGTCTCTCAAATTCGAGCAAAACTGAGTGCAAGTGTGAGAATGAATACGCTTGGCCCTGTGAACAATGCTCTAAACATGGCGTTTGTGGCCACAGTCAAAATGGTAAATGTGGATGCATCGCTTCTCTTCCAACTGAAGGAGCGTTCTGCCGGTCACCACCTGGTAAAGAGCCTCTTTTTATTTCGGATCCAAGTTGACAATTGGTGTGATCGTAATGTCTGAAGCAGTTTTTAACCCCTCAATTATTTTTGTTTTTGCCTTATTTTAGCAGGCTCGCTGAAGTTGTTCAAATACACTATAGACATAAAAATCAATGCTTCAAAAGAAGCCGTGATAGAGCGCTTGAGGGCATTGATTCGTGGACAGAAATTCCCCATGTGTGTCAAGAAAGGCATGAAAATCTCCAGTGCAAACATCACTAGAGGTAAGAGAAGTATAAGCGGAGTAATACATTTGTGTTCACATTAAACCTATTAATTATTTCTCTGTTTCTCCTCCAAAATTTTAATAATTTGTTCCATTTTCAGGATGTGTCTCAAATTCGAGCAAAACTGAGTGCAAGTGTGAGAATGAATATGCTTGGCCCTGTGAACAATGCTCTAAACATGGCGTTTGTGGCCACAGTCAAATTGGTAAATGTGGATGCATCGCTTCTCTTCCAACTGAAGGAGCGTTCTGCCGGCCACCACCTGGTAAAGAGCCTCTCTATTTCAAATCCAAATTGACAACTGGTGTGATCCTAAAGTTTGATGCAGGTTTATGACTGGTCTAATATTTCAGTCTTTGCTTAATGTTTGCAGCTCCACTAAAGTCGTTCAAATACACCATTGACATAAAAATCAATGCTTCAAAAGAAGCCGTGATAGAGCGCTTGAGGGCGTTGATTCGTGGACAGAAATTCCCCATGTGTGTCAAGAAAGGCATGAAAATCTCCAGTGCAAACATCACTACAGGTAAGAGAAGTATAAGCGGAGTAATACATTTGTGCTCACATTAAACCTATTAATTATTCCTCTGTTTCTCCTCCAAAATTTTAATAATTTGTTCCATTTTCAGTATGTGTCTCAAATTCAAGCAAAACTGAGTGCAAGTGTGAGAATGAATACGCTTGGCCCTGTGAACAATGCTCTAAACACGGTGTTTGTGGCCACAGTCAAAATGGTAAATGTGGATGCATCGCTTCTCTTCCAACTGAAGGAGCGTTCTGCCGGCCACCACCTGGTAATCAAATCCAAATTGACAACTGGTGTGATCCTAAAGTTTGATGCAGGTTTATGACTGGTCTAATATTTCCGTCTTTGCTTAATGTTTGCAGCTCCACTAAAGTCGTTCAAATACAGCATTGACATAAAAATCAATGCTTCAAAAGAAGCCGTGATAGAGCGCTTGAGGGCGTTGATTCGTGGACAGAAATTCCCCATGTGTGTCAAAAAAGGCATGAAAATCTTCAGTGCAAACATCACTACAGGTAAGAGAAGTATAAGCGGAGTACTTTTGTGCTATCCAAATTCACCAGAATTTTTTTTTTCGTGTGTCCTCTAAAATCTAAATTATTTGTTTAATTTTCAGTGTGTGTCTCAAATTCGAGCAAAACTGAGTGCAAGTGTGAGAATGAATACGCTTGGCCCTGTGAACAATGCTCTAAACATGGCGTTTGTGGCCACAGTCAAAATGATAAATGTGGATGCATCGCTTCTCTTCCAACAGAAGGAGCGTTCTGCCGGCCACCACCTGGTAAAGAGTCTCTATATTTCAGATCCAAGTTTGAGATTGATGTGATCGTAATGTCTGAAGCAGTTTATAACTGGTCTAATATTTTCATCTTTTCTTAATGTTTACAGCTCCACTAAAGTCGTTCAAATACAGCATTGACATAAAAATCAATGCTTCAAAAGAAGCCGTGATAGAGCGCTTGAGGGCGTTGATTCGTGGACAGAAATTCCCCAAGTGTGTCAAGAAAGGCATGAAAATCTCCAGTGCAAACATCACTACAGGTAAGAGAATTATAAGTAGAGTACGGTAATACCTTTGTGTTCACATTAAACCTATTTATTATTCCTCTGTTTCTCCTCCAAATTTTTAATAATTTGTTCCATTTTTCAGTATGTGTCTCAAATTCGAGCAAAACTGAGTGCAAGTGTGAGAATGAATATGCTTGGCCCTGTGAACAATGCTCTAAACACGGCGTTTGTGGCCACAGTCAAAATGGTAAATGTGGATGCATCGCTTCTCTTCCAACAGAAGGAGCGTTCTGCCGGCCACCACCTGGTAAAGAGTCTCTATATTTCAAATCCAAGTTGGAGATTGGTGTGATCGTAATGTCTGAAGCAGTTTATGACTGGTCTTATATTTCCGTCTTTGCTTAATGTTTGCAGCTCCACTAAAGTCGTTCAAATACACCATTGACATAAAAATCAATGCTTCAAAAGAAGCCGTGATAGAGCGCTTGAGGGCATTGATTCGTGGACAGAAATTCCCCATGTGTGTCAAGAAAGGCATAAAAATCTCCAGTGCAAACATAACTACGGGTAAGAGAAGTATAAGCAGAGGCAATACATTTGTGTTCACATTAATCCTATCAATTATTCCTCTGTTTCCACCAAAATTTTAATAATTTCTTCCTATTTCAGTATGTGTCTCAAATTCAAGCAAAACTGAGTGCAAGTGTGAGAATGAATACGCTTGGCCCTGTGAACAATGCTCTAAACACGGCGTTTGTGGCCACAGTCAAATTGGTAAATGTGGATGCATCGCTTCTCTTCCAACTGAAGGAGCGTTCTGCCGGCCACCACCTGGTAAAGAGCCTCTCTAATTTCAAATCCAAATTGACAACTGGTGTGATCCTAAAGTTTGATGCAGGTTTATGACTGGTCTAATATTTCAGTCTTTGCTTAATGTTTGCAGCTCCACTAAAGTCGTTCAAATACACCATTGACATAAAATCAATGCTTCAAAAGAAGCCGTGATAGAGCGCTTGAGGGCGTTGATTCGTGGACAGAAATTCCCCATGTGTGTCAAGAAAGGCATGAAAATCTCCAGTGCAAACATCACTACAGGTAAGAGAAGTATAAGCGGAGTAATACATTTGTGCTCACATTAAACCTATTAATTATTCCTCTGTTTCCCTCCAAAATTTTAATAATTTGTTCCATTTTCAGTATGTGTCTCAAATTCAAGCAAAACTGAGTGCAAGTGTGAGAATGAATACGCTTGGCCCTGTGAACAATGCTCTAAACACGGTGTTTGTGGCCACAGTCAAATGGTAAATGTGGATGCATCGCTTCTCTTCCAACTGAAGGAGCGTTCTGCCGGCCACCACCTGGTAATCAAATCCAAATTGACAACTGGTGTGATCCTAAAGTTGATGCAGGTTTATGACTGGTCTAATATTTCCGTCTTTGCTTAATGTTTGCAGCTCCACTAAAGTCGTTCAAATACAGCATTGACATAAAATCAATGCTTCAAAAGAAGCCGTGATAGAGCGCTTGAGGGCGTTGATTCGTGGACAGAAATTCCCCATGTGTGTCAAAAAGGCATGAAAATCTTCAGTGCAAACATCACTACAGGAAGAGAAGTATAAGCGGAGTACTTTTGTGCTATCCAAATTCACCAGAATTTTTTTTTTCGTGTGTCCTCTAAAATCTAAATTATTTGTTTAATTTTCAGTGTGTGTCTCAAATTTGAGCAAAACTGAGTGCAAGTGTGAGAATGAATACGCTTGGCCCTGTGAACAATGCTCTAAACATGGCGTTTGTGGCCACAGTCAAAATGATAAATGTGGATGCATCGCTTCTCTTCCAACAGAAGGAGGTTCTGCCGGCCACCACCTGGTAAAGAGTCTCTATATTTCAGATCCAAGTTTGAGATTGATGTGATCGTAATGTCTGAAGCAGTTTATAACTGGTCTAATATTTTCATCTTTTCTTAATGTTTACAGCTCCACTAAAGTCGTTCAAATACAGCATTGACATAAAAATCAATGCTTCAAAAGAAGCCGTGATAGAGCGCTTGAGGGCGTTGATTCGTGGACAGAAATTCCCCAAGTGTGTCAAGAAAGGCATGAAAATCTCCAGTGCAAACATCACTACAGGTAAGAGAATTATAAGTAGAGTACGGTAATACCTTTGTGTTCACATTAAACCTATTTATTATTCCTCTGTTTCTCCTCCAAATTTTTAATAATTTGTTCCATTTTCAGTATGTGTCTCAAATTCGAGCAAAACTGAGTGCAAGTGTGAGAATGAATATGCTTGGCCCTGTGAACAATGCTCTAAACACGGCGTTTGTGGCCACAGTCAAAATGGTAAATGTGGATGCATCGCTTCTCTTCCAACAGAAGGAGCGTTCTGCCGGCCACCACCTGGTAAAGAGTCTCTATATTTCAAATCCAAGTTGAGATTGGTGTGATCGTAATGTCTGAAGCAGTTTATGACTGGTCTTATATTTCCGTCTTTGCTTAATGTTTGCAGCTCCACTAAAGTCGTTCAAATACACCATTGACATAAAAATCAATGCTTCAAAAGAAGCCGTGATAGAGCGCTTGAGGCATTGATTCGTGGACAGAAATTCCCCATGTGTGTCAAGAAAGGCATAAAAATCTCCAGTGCAACATAACTACGGGTAAGAGAAGTATAAGCAGAGGCAATACATTTGTGTTCACATTAATCCTATCAATTATTCCTCTGTTTCCACCAAAATTTTAATAATTTCTTCCTATTTCAGTGTGTCTCTCAAATTCGAGCAAAACTGAGTGCAAGTTGAGAATGAATACGCTTGGCCCTGTGAACAATGCTCTAAACATGGCGCTTGTGGCCACAGTCAAAATGGTAAATGTGGATGCATCGCTTCTCTTCCAACTGAAGGAGCGTTCTGCCGGCCACCACCTGGTAAAGAGCCTCTTTTTATTTCGGATCCAAGTTGACAATTGGTGTGATCGTAATGTCTGAAGCAGTTTTTAACCCCTCAATTATTTTTGTTTTTGCCTTATTTTAGCAGGCTCGCTGAAGTTGTTCAAATACACTATAGACATAAAAATCAATGCTTCAGAAGCCGTGATAGAGCGCTTGAGGGCGTTGATTCGTGGACAGAAATTCCCCATGTGTGTCAAGAAAGGCATGAAAATCTCTAGTGCAAACATCACTACAGGTAAGAGAAGTATAAGCGGAGTAATACATTTGTGTTCACATTAAACCTATTAATTATTTCTCTGTTTCTCCTCCAAAATTTTAATAATTTGGTCCATTTTCAGTATGTGTCTCAAATTCGAGCAAAACTGAGTGCAAGTGTGAGAATGAATACGCTTGGCCCTGTGAACAATGCTCTAAACATGGCGTTTGTGGCCACAGTCAAAATGGTAAATGTGGATGCATCGCTTCTCTTCCAACTGAAGGAGCGTTCTGGCCGGCCACCACCTGGTAAAGAGCCTCTCTATTTCAGATCCAAATTGACAACTGGTGTGATCCTAAAGTTTGATGCAGGTTTATGACTGGTCTAATATTTCCGTCTTTGCTTAATGTTTGCAGCTCCACTAAAGTCGTTCAAATACACCATTGACATAAAAATCAATGCTTCAGAAGAAGCCGTGATAGAGCGCTTGAGGGCGTTGATTCGTGGACAGAAATTCCCCATGTGTGTCAAAAAAGGCATAAAAATCTCCAGTGCAAACATCACTACAGGTAAGAGAAGTATAAGCGGAGTACTTTTGTGCTGTCCAAATTCACCAGAATTTTTTTTTTTCGTGTGTCCTCTAAAATCTAAATTATTTGTTTAATTTTCAGTGTGTCGCTCAAATTTGAGCAAAACTGAGTGCAAGTGTGAAAATGAATACGCTTGGCCCTCCGAACAATGCTCTAAACACGGCGTTTGTGGCCACAGTCAAAATGGTAAATGTGGATGCATCGCTTCTCTTCCAACTGAAGGAGCGTTGCTGCGGCCACCGCCTGGTAAAGAGTCTCTATATTTCAGATCCAAGTTGGAGATTGGTGTGATCGTAATGTCTGAAGCAGTTTATGACTGGTCTAATATTTTCATCTTTTCTTAATGTTTACAGCTCCACTAAAGTCGTTCAAATACAGCATTGACATAAAAATCAATGCTTCAAAAGAAGCCGTGATAGAGCGCTTGAGGGCGTTGATTCGTGGACAGAAATTCCCCATGTGTGTCAAGAAAGGCATGAAAATCTCCAGTGCAAACATCACTAACAGGTAAGAGAATTATAAGTAGAGTACGGTAATACCTTTGTGTTCACATTAAACCTATTTATTATTCCTCTGTTTCTCCTCCAAATTTTTAATAATTTGTTCCATTTTCAGGATGTGTCTCAAATTCGAGCAAAACTGAGTGCAAGTGTGAGAATGAATATGCTTGGCCCTGTGAACAATGCTCTAAACACGGCGTTTGTGGCCACAGTCAAAATGGTAAATGTGAATGCATCGCTTCTCTTCCAACTGAAGGAGCGTTCTGCCGGCCACCACCTGGTAAAGAGTCTCTATATTTCAAATCCAAGTTTGAGATTGGTGTGATCATAATGTCTGAAGCAGTTTATGACTGGTCTAATATTTCCGTCTTTGCTTAATGTTTGCAGCTCCACTAAAGTCGTTCAAATACACCATTGACATAAAATTCAATGCTTCAAAAGAAGCCGTGATAGAGCGCTTGAGGGTGTTGATTCGTGGACAGAAATTCCCCATGTGTGTCAAGAAAGGCATAAAAATCTCCAGTGCAAACAAACTACGGGTAAGAGAAGTATAAGCAGAGGCAATACATTTGTGTTCACATTAATCCTATCAATTATTCCTCTGTTTCCACCAAAATTTTAATAATTTCTTCCTATTTCAGTGTGTGTCTCAAAATTCAAGCAAAACTGAGTGCAAGTGTGAGAATGAATACGCTTGGCCCTGTGAACAATGCTCTAAACATGGCGTTTGTGGCCACAGTCAAAATGGTAAATGTGGATGCATCGCTTCTCTTCCAACTGAAGGAGCGTTCTGCCGCCACCACCTGGTAAAGAGTCTCTATTTTCAGATTCAAGTTGGAGATTGGTGTGATCGTAATGTCTGAAGCAGTTTATGACTGTATAATATTTTCATCTTTTCTTAATGTTTGCAGCTCCACTAAAGTCATTCAAATACACCATTGACATAAAAATCAATGCTTCAAAAGAAGCCGTGATAGAGCGCTTGAGGGCGTTGATTCGTGGACAGAAATTCCCCATGTGTGTCAAGAAAGGCATGAAAATCTCCAGTGTAAACATCACTACAGGCAAGAGAATTATAAGCGGAGTACTTTGTGCTGTCCACATTCACCAGAAAAACTTTTTTTCTTCATGTCCTCTATAATCTAAATTATTTGTTTAATTTTCAGTGTGTCGCTCAAATTTGAGCAAACTGAATGCAAGTGGGAGAATGAATACGCTTGGCCCTGTGAACAATGCTCTAAACATGGCGTTTGTGGCCACAGTCAAAATGGTAAATGTGGATGCATCGCTTCTCTTCCAACTGAAGAGCGTTTCTGCCGGCCACCACCTGGTAAAGAGTCTCTATATTTCAGATCCAAGTTGACAATTGGTGTGATCGTAATATCTGAAGCAGTTTATGACTTGTATATTATTTTTGTTTTTGCCTTATCTTTGCAGGCTCGCTGAAGTTGTTCAAATATACCATTGACATAAAATCAATGCTTCAAAAGAAGCCGTGATAGAGCGCTTGAGGGCATTGATTCGTGGACAGAAATTCCCCATGTGTGTCAAGAAAGGCATGAAAATCTCCAGTGCAAACATCACTACAGGTAAGAGAAGTATTAGCAGAGTAATACCTTTGTGTTCACATTAAACCTATTAATTTATCCTCTGTTTCTCCTCCAAAACTTTTAATAATTTGTTACATTTTCAGTGTGTGTCTCAAATTTGAGCAAAACTGAGTGCAAGTGTGAGAATGAATACGCTTGGCCCTGTGAACAATGCTCTAAACATGGCGCTTGTGGCCACAGTCAATATGGTAAATGTGGATGCATCGCTTCTCTTCCAACAGAAGGAGCGTTCTGCCGGCCACCACCTGGTAAAGAGTCTCTATATTTCAGATCCAAGTTTGAGATTGATGTGATCGTAATGTCTGAAGCAGTTTATAACTGGTCTAATATTTTCATCTTTTCTTAATGTTTACAGCTCCACTAAAGTCGTTCAAATACAGCATTGACATAAAATCAATGCTTCAAAAGAAGCCGTGATAGAGCGCTTGAGGGCGTTGATTCGTGGACAGAAATTCCCCAAGTGTGTCAAGAAAGGCATGAAAATCTCCAGTGCAAACATCACTACAGGTAAGAGAATTATAAGTAGAGTACGGTAATACCTTTGTGTTCACATTAAACCTATTTATTATTCCTCTGTTTCTCCTCCAAATTTTTAATAATTTGTTCCATTTTCAGTATGTGTCTCAAATTCGAGCAAAACTGAGTGCAAGTGTGAGAATGAATACGCTTGGCCCTGTGAACAATGCTCTAAACATGGCGCTTGTGGCCACAGTCAAAATGGTAAATGTGGATGCATCGCTTCTCTTCCAACTGAAGGAGCGTTCTGCCGGCCACCACCTGGTAAAGAGCCTCTTTTTATTTCGGATCCAAGTTGACAATTGGTGTGATCGTAATGTCTGAAGCAGTTTTTAACCCCTCAATTATTTTTGTTTTTGCCTTATTTTAGCAGGCTCGCTGAAGTTGTTCAAATACACTATAGACATAAAAATCAATGCTTCAGAAGCCGTGATAGAGCGCTTGAGGGCGTTGATTCGTGGACAGAAATTCCCCATGTGTGTCAAGAAAGGCATGAAAATCTCTAGTGCAAACATCACTACAGGTAAGAGAAGTATAAGCGGAGTAATACATTTGTGTTCACATTAAACCTATTAATTATTTCTCTGTTTCTCCTCCAAAATTTTAATAATTTGGTCCATTTTCAGTATGTGTCTCAAATTCGAGCAAAACTGAGTGCAAGTGTGAGAATGAATACGCTTGGCCCTGTGAACAATGCTCTAAACATGGCGTTTGTGGCCACAGTCAAAATGGTAAATGTGGATGCATCGCTTCTCTTCCAACTGAAGGAGCGTTCTGCCGGCCACCACCTGGTAAAGAGCCTCTCTATTTCAAATCCAAATTGACAACTGGTGTGATCCTAAAGTTTGATGCAGGTTTATGACTGGTCTAATATTTCCGTCTTTGCTTAATGTTTGCAGCTCCACTAAAGTCGTTCAAATACACCATTGACATAAAAATCAATGCTTCAGAAGAAGCCGTGATAGAGCGCTTGAGGGCGTTGATTCGTGGACAGAAATTCCCCATGTGTGTCAAAAAAGGCATAAAAATCTCCAGTGCAAACATCACTACAGGTAAGAGAAGTAAAGCGGAGTACTTTTGTGCTGTCCAAATTCACCAGAAATTTTTTTTTTCGTGTGTCCTCTAAAATCTAAATTATTTGTTTAATATTCAGTATGTTGCTCAAATTTGAGCAAAACTGAGTGCAAGTGTGAGAATGAATACGCTTGGCCCTGTGAACAATGCTCTAAACATGGCGTTTGTGGCCACAGTCAAAATGGTAAATGTGGATGCATCGCTTCTCTTCCAACTGAAGGAGCGTTCTGCCGGCCACCACCTGGTAAAGAGTCTCTATATTTCAGATCCAAGTTTGAGATTGGTGTGATCGTAATGTCTGAAGCAGTTTATGACTAGTATATTATTTTTGTCTTTTCTTAATGTTTGCAGCTCCACTAAATTTGTTCAAATACACCATTGACATAAAAATCAATGCTTCAGAAGCCGTGATAGAGTGCTTGAGGGCGTTGATTCGTGAACAGAAATTCCCCATGTGCATCAAGAAAGGCATGAAAATCTCCAGTGTAAACATCACTACAGGTAAGAGAAGTGTAAGTGGAATAATTCGTTATTCCTACATTTGAGCTCCACAATTGTAATCTTGTTTCAATTTCAGTGTGTCTCTCAAAATCTAGCAAAACTAAAGAAAGTCTGGTAACACTTTAGTTTAGGGTTCAATTCTCACAATTAACTTGTTGCTTATTAAAATGCATATTACTAGGAGATTGGCTTTTTATTAGTGCTTATATAGCACATATTAATGTCTTATTCTGCATGGCCATATTCTACATCCTTTAGTCACCCAATACCTAAACTTAACAACTACCTTACTAACTATTAATAAAGCAGTAATTAATTAGTAGGTTAAAAAGGCAAAAGTCATAGTTAATAGTTAGTTAATAGTTGTACTCCAATCTAAACTGGGTCTGAAAGTCTGTTTAAAAAAATGTATACTGACAATTAGTGTGATTGTAGAGTTTTTGACCAGTTGATTATTTTTGTCAGCCCCCTTGTAAAGAAGCCTCTCTATATTACTAGTCAAAACTGACAAATAATGTGATCGTAAAGTGTTGTGCAGTTTGTAGCTTTTAAGTCCAATTACATGAAAGCCATCTGGTAGTTTTTCACCTGGTTCCCATCATTGGGTTCTTTCATTTCTATGTTATTTTTCACTGTTTAGTGGAAAAACACTAATTTAGCTTTTACTATTACTTTTGTTAATATTACTGTATTTATTTTGATAGACAGCAGTGTTTACATTGATGAATAGTTTTTGACAATAAAAGTAATGTAATCATATTAATTGATATCTTTGCTTATCATAGGCTCAACCTTTATATTTATTTATATGTAAATATAAAAACGGTAAAAAACAGCTTAAAAACTCTTGTTAACGTTTTCTTACAACATTGATCCCAAACACAACTCATGAAGTAACATTAATAACAAGTCTTCCATCATCCACTCCAGTTGCAGAAACGACAAGTGATCATTCTATTTACCTGGCATATTCACCAACAAAATACAATTTTAAAGATGTCTTTAGCACTTACCATGTTTACATATTATTTAGTAGTTTCCTAGCGATATGAAATCCTTCTTATCTCAGTTTAAATTAGATTTTTGATTTTGTAGATGTCACAAGCCTTTCAACCCTGATCCCAAACACAACTGACAGTACAACAATAACAAGCGCTCCAGCATCTACTCCAACAGTACAAACAAGTAAGTGATCATATAATTTTATTAACATGGTATGTCACCAAAAACTAAAACCTTCAGAGATAGGTTTATCACTTACCATGTTTACTTATTGTTCAGTAGTTGCCAGAAAGTATGTACATTACCTCTTTTTTATTTTTTAGATGTTACAAGCCGTTCAACCCTGATCCCCAACACAACTGACAGTACAACAATAGCAAGCGCTCCAGCATCTACTCCAACAGTACAAACAAGTAAGTGATCATATAATTTTATTAACATGGTATGTCACCAAAAACTAAAACCTTCAGAGATAGGTTTATCACTTACCATGTTTACTTATTGTTCAGTAGTTGCCAGAAGATATGTACATTACCTCTTTTTTATTTTTTAGATGTTACAAGCCGTTCAACCCTGATCCCCAACACAACTGACAGTACAACAATAGCAAGCGCTCCAGCATCTACTCCAACAGTACAAACAAGTAAGTGATCATATAATTTTATTAACATGGTATGTCACCAAAAACTAAAACCTTCAGAGATAGGTTTATCACTTACCATGTTTACTTATTGTTCAGTAGTTGCCAGAAGATATGTACATTACCTCTTTTTTATTTTTTAGATGTTACAAGCCGTTCAACCCTGATCCCAAACACATCTGACAGTACAACAATAGCAAGCGCTCCAGCATCTACTCCAACAGTACAAACAACAAGTAAGTGATTATATAATTTATTCATGTGGCGTTGTCAACAACAACTAGAAACTTTCATGTTTTAGATTTTGTTTAGAAAGATTTTAGCCTTTCAACCCTGATCCCAAACACAACTGACAGTAAATCAATAACAAGTGCTTTATCTACTCCAATAACAAAAAACACCAGGTATGTGATCATACAAAGCTTTCAAGATGTTTGTTATATGTATGACAAGTTTGCTTTGGTTTAGGGATGGGCAACGATTAATTGCGATTAATCGCATTCAAAATAAAAGTTTGTGTTTACATAATATATGTGTGTAGTCTGTATAATTATGTTGTATACATACATGATACACACATATGCATGTATATATTTAAGAAATATTTGCATGTATATACATACAGTATATTTATACATCATTTATATTAAATATAAATATTTTATATATTAATAAAAAAAAATTCTAAATATAAACATGCATGTGTGTGTATTTATATATACAAAATAATTATACACACTACAAACATATTATGTAAACACAAACTTTTATTTTGAATGCGATTAATCACGATTAATCGTGATTAATCGTTGCCCATCCCTACTTTGGTTATAGTATGCAAGCCAGTGCAATAATCATGCTGTCTAATCAGCATCTTGATATGCCACACCTGTGAGGTGGATGGATTATTTTGGCAAAGGAGAAGTGCTCACTAACACAGATTTAGACCGATTTGTGAACAATATTTGAGAGAAATAGGCCTTTGTGTTCATAAAAAAGTACATAGGTAATACCAAAACCCCAGAGGTTTGTCACCTTACAGAGCATGCTGGATTGTAGGGCGATAAAAGATTGGTTAAATACACAGGACCTAACCGTTTAGGGCCTTATAGGCCAGTAGCAATATTTTGCAATTGATAAGGAACTTTAAGGTGCTGTATGTAACTTTTTTACTCTACTAAAGCATACAAATGCCATATTATGTTTGCAGATGTTTAGGAAACATGCTAAGTACACACACTCGTTTCTCTGAAAAACACTTCTACAGCCAGTTATCGTCTAAATGCAGATTTTGTCTTTGTTTTGGAGCACAAACATAATCATACTAACAGCCAAAAAACTTCAAAATTTTACTTTAAGTTTGAAATTTAATTTATGGAATGTACTTTTTTTAATGAAAAATAAACCCTCTATTCTTAGGCCAATCTACCACAACAAATCCACCAACAACAACTGTACTTACAAGAAAGCCATCAACAGCAACACCGGTAACAACAATACCAACACCAATGTTTGGTAAGTACTGATTACACAAAAGGAAATCTAAAGACAAAGAAATTTACTCCATTATGAATGTTATGAAAACATAATTCCTGAAATTAAAAAGATTTCTGAAATGAAAATTGGGTGCTTATGGTTTGTTGGTGCAGAGATTTTTTAATTGAATATTGATTAATTGTATATACATTTTTACACTCAGTTGTCTGACTGTGAATCTTAACATAGTTTAGGTAAATCTGGCAGTCACAGGAAATATCATAATCTAAGACAACCCATTTTGTGTCACGTTTGACTAAATGTTAAATATTTGTCATTGAGCAACATACAGAAGCATCACATAAGCCACTTTCTATAGCAAAAACCTAAGTGTAAAAAACCTGCTATTTACTTTAACGACTGGAATTAAGTTTTGTATGCAACATCTTTGACCATAATCCTGAGTGAGTATAAGGACAATATGTTGGGAAAAAAAATGTCTGCCATCGTTCAATCAGTTTCAACAGCTATATCTATGAGATCAATATGGTAAAGATCAATATTACATTTAATAATACTTGTTTGCAAATCCCAGATATAACTTATGGCCTAATGGGGTTATGGTCTTTTCATGCTTATAAAATCTGCTTGCATCAACATTTTGTAATTGCTTTTTCTTTTTCTTTTAATCCAGTAAAACGTAAGATATCGATGTCAATAGACGATATTTTTGACGCAAGCCTGGATAATCAGAACAGCGGCAAATTCAAGAAATACAAATCAGATATTGAGAAAGCAGTAAGTGTTAAATAAAAACATCTTGTACCAATTGCAAGTTGAATGAAATATAATCAATGTTCTTGTGTTAGGGTATATATATCAGCCATATAGTAAAATTCTCATGTGTTTTACTCCAGTGTTATTTGTCAAGAGACTGTAATTAGATGAATGTAAAGAGAAAAGTGCTTTAAATTTTAACATTTATAAACAAAAACTGTAAGAACATCATTGTAATAACACAATATTAAAAGAAAGTAATTTTTAAAATTCTGACACTGCTTTGTCTCATGTAGATCGATAGCAGCTTCAAGAATATAACAGGTTTCATTTCTGCTACTGTCACTGGTTTTAGGTATGATACTATTTCTCCCTAAGATTTTTGCTTTGACATGGTCATTGTACTTTTGTTAGTTCAAATGCATAATAGACATTTTCTCATTTTTTTTTTTTGTTTGATCAGGCCTGGAAGTGTGATCGTAGACTTCTTTATTACGTCAGCTGAGGTGATACAAATTTCTGAGGAGATAAACAAAGCAATTTACACCAACATGAATAAGGCCAATTTCAAAGTTGATCCAACTTCAGTCGCTGAAACTGGTAAAAGATTATGCTTTACTTTTCTGTAGAACAAATATGCAAAATTATGTCAGATATGCAAGAGACAAAAGACATGTTGTTCAATAACCAGTATATTTCAAAATAACATTTAAACACAGCAGTGTTTGTAGTATATGCTTCTTGGAGCTCTAACATGTCCATATCTGTCCTTGTATGTTCCAGAAAACGCAAACCTGCAACTAAGAAATCCTGTTTTTCCTGAACAAGATATAAACATTTCCTGCCCTGTCACCAACCACAGTGGAAATGTAACCTGGAAATTTCAAGGAAAAATCTTACAGCAAAGCGGTCATTATGAGTTTTTAGATCGTCTCTCGCTCAGAGTCAAGAGTGTTACCATCAGAGATAACGGTGAGTCTTTGCGCTCATGGCAGATCAAAGCTGCTGAAATATATAGTATATTATCTCAATTACAAAAGAAACAGCAACATAAAGTTAGCTCCCTCTCTCTTCCTCCACTTTCATCGCTCCTCCGGTGTGCTTCGCCAGTGTCACTCATTTGCACTCATTCCTCTGGTCTCTCTCTCACAGCTCTTGGCCCCGCTCTGCTTGGCCAACGCATTCTCATCCTTTGGCGTCATATAGGTGACGCCATATGACATTTCGTCGAAATCTTACGCACATGGCACCCTTTAGCGTCAATATAACACGCACTGTTATGGGTAGGTTTAGGTCTGGGGTAGCGTTAGGTTATGACGCCTTGGGATCTGCGTTTCATATTGACGCTAAAGGATGCCATGTGCGTCGGATTTAGACGCGCGTCACCTGTATGGCGCCTTGGGTTCTGCGTCTCATATTGACGCTAAAGGATGCCATATGCGTAAGATTTCGACGAAATGTCAAAAGCGTCACATGTATGAGGCCTTGGGATGAGAACGGGCTGGCTTGGCACAATTCAAATAATACTTTTTTTTTTTTTTTTCAATTTTAATAATTAGTAATTCTTGATTATTTTCCCATCTGAGTATCCAATTAATCCAAAAAAATAATCGACAGATTAATTGATTTTCAAAATCATTTTTAAATGTAGCTCTACTAGAAACTTTGAATGAAAATCTGTTTTAACCAACAAACTATGAAATGTATGTCTGTTTTTGCAGGTCGTTACGAATGTGTGTACAATACAAGCACAGGGCTGCATATTATTTGGGACAGGATTGACTACATTAAGCCGTATCCTAGTATGCAAGCATCTACTAATAAGACATACAAATGTGAAAATCAGTTGGTTGAGCTCTTCTGCTGTGTGCATTCAGATTACACCATTGAGTGGGTGCAGGACAAAAGAATGCTGAGCAGCAGTAAGTGTCAGAAATGGAAACAGTCCTTTTGTAATTTTACAAATTCAGTCTTAAAACCGCAAGGGGACAATTTTATTTATTTATTTTTAATTGAAGTATGTTACTAGCCACATCTGTGATGTCTTTCATCTGCATCTTGTATTTCCAGAAACGGATTCACTGAAATGTATTACACAACAGTTTAATATCTTGAGTGAAAGTTCATGTGGGAAAAAAACAATATTCACCTGCAAATTGGGCAATACAGATCTACATAAATTCTCATACAGCTCAAGGGCTGTGGAACTATTTGTTTACAACCCTCTACCCTCAGACAGCAGTAAGTTCAAGTTCTGTTTTCACCAATTCTGGGCCGTCACTGAAATTCACAGGGTCCAGAGTACCATGTGGTGTCTTAGTGGTGCTCGCTTTCATTCACCCACAGGGACGACTCTAGACCAACATGTTATCATATTATTAACTCATATAAAATATGATGTTTTATAAATCAGTTATTAGTAGGCCTATACATAATTTTCTGCCTCTTTTCATAGCTGTCACATGCTCTGATAAAGTCTATGGTTTTGGGAAATTTGGTGATCCGCCTGCATTGGGAGACTGTGAGAAAAATAAAGTTGGCTTCAGAGAAGGAGTGTGTCAATCCAATGGCTTTTGGAAAACTGTAAAGGACAAATGTGTTCTTCGTATCATTGATGCACTGGAACAGGAATCAAAGGTTTGCTTTTCAGTTTTACTGCCTGTCATGTTGCTTATGTAACACCTCCGGTCCTACTCGACCCGCTCCAAACGGGACTCGAACTGGCGGGTGCGCTAACAAGTACACTAAAAACTGCAGTCTTTAGTGTCAGTCTCTGAGATCAGGGGAGTGAGGTTTACACACACAGCTCTCACTAGCTGGCCTTTGTTACACTTATAAAGCACAAGAAGTCTATTACCCATGCAGTACCTTTTTAATACCAGTTATTTGGTGTAAAATATTAGAGAAATACATACAGTTTCACTGAGATTAAAAAAATTTGTTGTAGAAAGTTTTTTCACTCAGAAATTGCTAGTACATTTTACAAATGATTAGAAATAATTGGCAAGTGTAACATTGCATTAAATGTGAGATTCTGAAGTAACAAATAGCATTTTCTTGTAAAACTCCAATAATTTAATTTAATACATTTTATTTAAAACTTCTAAAATGTATTTTTTAAGTGTATCCAATTTTTGTAAATACTTGTATGTTAAGTAGATCTGAAAAACAAAATAGGGAAACTGATATTTGTTAATGACACAATTACCGGTCAATCCAGGAATTCAGGCTCCATTTGCACAATACAGCAAACCCTTTTTTTGTTTTCTTTTTCAAAAGGTTGTGGATCCTGCAACTTTATCAGATTTTGTGATTAAAATGAAAAATGCCGTCACACTCAATAACGGAGACATAGTTCAATCTCAAGCTACAGTTTCAACAATTGTGGGAATACTTAACAATATTGCAGGCGTCTCCCAAAATGTTATGCTGGATGAAGTTATGTTAACGGTAAGTTCAAATTTATTGTCGCTTTACTTTGTTACTTGCATGACTGTATTGCTGTAGTTCTATTTAGGCCACACACTAGTTGACATGAGCTTTTAAAGTGGAAGTGTCTATGAGTCTAGTATTTTTTATTTGTCTTTTTTTTTTTAAAGAGAAACTGCAAATGCTAAAAAATGAGCCTCTAATATGTATTTTTAGGTCGTCTAAATGTGATGCCTTTTAACATTTTCCAATCTTACATCATTTATCTTCCAGAGTTTCCTCAATATCGTGGATGTCATTTCATCAGAGTCAGCGAAACTTGTATGGGTAGAGTTAAATTCAAATGCCGCAAGCCAAGGCGACAGCTCTCAACTCCTGAATTCCATTGAAAATGTTATAAAAGCGACATCAGACACAAATTTCAACATAACGAGTCCATCCAACTCATTCCTGTTCAAAAAAGTTACAACATCTGAAGACTTTAGGGATGTATTGAGGCTCAACTCAACCGCTGAAATATTCATCCCAGTAACCACTCACTTAAATGTTACCATCACAGCAGTGGCCTTCTCTTCCTTGGGCAACGTTATGCCTGCAAGAAATCGTACAGATAACCTAAATAAGACTGAAAATGTCATCAATGGACTCATTGTTGTAGTGAATACAAGCAAAACTATCAACAACATAGAGCTGAGCTTTGAAAAACGCAGTAATACGGTAGCTCGAAACAATGAATCAGTAACATTAGGGAACCCTCAATGTGCTTTCTGGGAATTTAACCTTTTTAATAGGACTGGAGGATGGGACTCAACAGGATGTGAGGTCATACGGATAAACGGCATTGTCACTTGTCGTTGCAATCACACCACTTCATTTTCAATATTGATGTCCCCTTATGCTCCTGAAGATCTTGCCTTGTCTGTCATTACGTACGTTGGCGTTGCTATTTCGATAGCCAGCTTGGTTGTGTGCCTGATCATCGAAATGATCATCTGGAAAGAAATATCCAGAAACTCTACGTCATATATCCGGCATGTATCCTTAGTCAATATTGTGCTTTCTCTCCTGATCGCTGATATATGCTTCATTATCGCGGCTGCTATCGCAAAGCCCGGAGAGGACTATATTAACTCGTGTAGCGCTGCAGTGTTTTTCACCCACTTCTTCTACCTGGCCCTCTTCTTCTGGATGATGGTCTCAGCCCTTCTGCTCCTCTACCGCACCATCACGGTTTTCTCTCAGATTTCCACATCGGTAATTATGGTGGTTGCCTTCATCGTGGGCTATGGCGCACCTCTCCTCATCTCAGTTGTTACCGTCGCCTCCACCGCCGGAAGTCAAAAATACGTCACACAGAATGGGTCATGCTGGCTCAACTGGGACATTTCCAAGACCCTTCTGGCTTTTGTCATACCAGCTCTGGCCATTGTGGTTGTCAACATTATTGTCGTGATCATAGTCCTGGTGAAAATGCGCAGGGGAAGAGTGGGAGAGAGCAACAAAGATGAAAAGAACATCTTGGTGGTCATTCTCAGATGTGTGGCCATTTTGACACCCCTCTTCGGCATTACATGGGGTCTCGGATTGGGCATTATGATACAGCCTAAAGCTTTGGCCCTCCACTACTTGTTTACAATCTTCAACTCCTTGCAGGTATAAATGATCACTAAGAATCGAATCATTTAAAGATATTCTTGGTTCAGTAGTGAAGCTCAATTATCTATCTAGTGTTACCACAAAAATACATTTCAAGCTTACTGTGAGGCATGTACTGTGGAAGTGAATGGGCTAATCCATAAAGGTTCAAATATTCACAGTTTCAATAGTATAGCCACAATATGTAAACAATATGAGTGGTAAAGGGATAGTTCGGCCAAAAATGAACATTTTGTCATCACTTACTCACCCTCAAGTTGTTCCAAACTTGTTTGTGTTTTTTTTCTTCTGTTGAACCCAAAAGAAGATATTTTAAAGAATGTTGGTAATCAAAGAGTTGACCGTATCCATTGACTTCCATTGTAGTTAAAAAAAATACTATGGAAGTCAATTGGGCCCAGTAACGGTCTGGTTATCAATTATTTTTTAAATATCTTCTTTTGTGTTCAACAGAAGAAAGAAAGTCATACAGGTTTGGAACAAAGTAACATTTTTGGGTGAACTATCCCTTTAACATGATAGTGTGAAGAAATCTTTTGTGTGAAGTTATATCAAGATTTACACCTGTTGACATAACCTGATAATGCTGTAAACCCTACAACCATAAAACAACTGCTAAAATTATTTAAACAACTTCAATCAAAGTGGCATGCCTCTGTCCAATCAACAACCGATAGATTCAGTCCCCACACTACATTTTTTTCTATTTTCATAATTTATTACCCTAAGATGTCGCTTCATCGCAACTTTAAAGAATTCAACATTATGCCACGAATGCTTGTACTGAACCTAGAATATTTCTTCAAAGAGTAATTTCACATTTAAACATTATTAGAAGGAAAAAAAAAAACTAACTCATATGGCCTGTTCACTAATTTCAGGGCTTCTTAATATTGGTCATTGGATTACTGATGGAAAAGAGGGTAAGAGCTGAGTTTCTTGGTTCATGAGCTGTTCTTGACATTACGGTTTAATTATTTGTTGTCTGAGATATTTTATTTTTTCCCAAAAGGTTCGGGACACACTTAAAGCGAGATACAATAGACTCACTGGATCCCGTGCCGCATATGTAAACACATTTTCCTCATTTGTTTCCTTCAAATATTTCATGCAAAAACGTTTATTGAAAACACAATGTCATCTTTCCTATCATAGCGCTTTGACGCCCACAGCAGTTCTTCCAACAGAACGACTTTCACAGATGTTCTCAACACCATTCTGAGAAGAGGGAGGAGTAAGTTGAATGTTAATGTACTGCACTCTGATTTCTGGTGCATATTGCTTGAACTTTTTTTGTAATGATCTTTTGTTTTACAGATGCTGGGGCAAATATAAACTCCTCGTATAGCTCCCAACGGTTAGTGGACGCTTAGCCGGATAGACGGACGGACGGCTGGCTTAATTTCCTGTTTGAATGCTTCTCTATCGCAGTGCCTCAGGCACTACTTCTTACTGAGAGTGTTTGATTTCTGTCTAGACTTCTTTACAATCCCTTCCTGAATGCTACAACTTGAATATTCAGTACTTTACTGTTTTCTATTGGTCAACCAGATTGGCCAAGTTAGATTAAAAACATCTATTTTTAATCTGTACACACTGTTTTATGAAAATTGAAATTAAATTCTGGTTTCTGTTTGAACACTGTTTAGTGTACCAACACTTTATCCTTCCTCTCTATTAAATCCATCAATGAATAACACTTGTTTCAAATGTCATTATTAGGGGTGCTTGCCAAATCAAGCATCCTGATTATTTTAGGGGAAATCTGATTTGAAAGTTTTTCTTTTTGGAAGAGAGAAAAACATGAATCATACATAAAGTTTTTTTAATTAAAACAATAAGGCATTCTTTTCAATTTTTTCCTCAAGGAACTCACGGCATAACTTCTCTATAATACCAATTTGGTAACACTTTATAATAACTGCATGCTATGAATCATTAGTTAAGCATTAGTCAATAGTTAATTCATTATTTATAAAGCATTAATATAGATTAATAGACATTTATGAAAACAGCTATAAATGCTTTATTGTATTATTTTAATCATATTTACACTGAAAAAAATTACAGTATAAATGCAACACTTTTGTTTTTGCCCCCATTTTTCATGAGCTGAACTCAAAGATCTAAGACTTTTTCTTTGTACATAAAAGGCCAGTTTCTCTCAAATATTGTTCACAAATCTGTCTAAATCTGTTAGTGAGTACTTCTCTTTTGCAGAGATAATCCATCCAACTCACAGGTTTGCAACCCATTCTCACTCCCAAGGCGTCAACAACTGAAGCATGGTCAAGCGCCCGAGGCTTCACATAGCAGACGCCGAAGGCGCCCCTTGGCGTCACTCTAGATGACGCATTAGGAACTCCATTACTTTCAATGGGAAACCCGTGGCGGCAATAACAGACGCGAATTTTATCCGTAGGAAATAGCGCTGAAGAAGTCTCACTCCGAACACATCGCGATATTTGGCATCAGGACACGTGTGCCAGATGTTGGCAAGTAGTCCTAAATATGCTGCCCAAATAATGTTTGTTATAATGTCTTTTCTGTTTGTCGATATTAATCAGATTAGCTCTCTCATGTTCAGTCACTGCATTATATCTGTCATCTCCACGGACGCTTTGCGTTTCATTGGTTTCTAATTAAAAACACATTACTAAACTAACGTGATTAAACACTGTCTGTCACGTGACGTGCCTAGACCTTCAATCAGTTAACTTACCATGCTTTTACCACAGTATTTGCAGTTTTAATGTGTCATTTGTTGTAAATGCACAGTAACCACAACACTAATTACCATGCTTTTACCACAGTATTTGCAGTTTTAATGTGTCATACACAGTAACCACAACACTTGCCATGCTTTTACCACAGTATTTGCAGTTTTAATGTCATTTGTTGTAAATGCACTGTAACCACAACACTTACCATGCTTTTACCAGAGTATTTGCAGTTTTAATGTCATTTGTTGTAAATGCACTGTAACCACAACACTTACCATGCTTTTACCACAGTATTTACAGTTTTAATGTGTCATTTGTTGTAAATGCACAGTAACCACAACACTTACCATGCTTTTACCACAGTATTTAAAGTTTTAATGTGTCATTTGTTGTAAATGCACAGTAACCACAACACTTACCATGCTTTTACCACAGTATTTAAAGTTTTAATGTGTCATTTGTTGTAAATGCACAGTAACCACAACACTTACCATGCTTTTACCACAGTATTTACAGTTTTAATGTGTCATTTGTTGTAAATGCACAGTAACCACAACACTTACCGTGCTTTTACCACAGTATTTACAGTTTTAATGTGTCATTTGTTGTAAATGCACTGTAACCACAACACTTACCATGCTTTTACCACAGTATTTGCAGTTTTAATGTGTCATTTGTTGTAAATGCACTGTAACCACAACACTTACCATGCTTTTACCACAGTATTTACAGTTTTAATGTGTCATTTGTTGTAAATGCACTGTAACCACAACACTTACCATGCTTTTACCACAGTATTTAAAGTTTTAATGTGTCATTTGTTGTAAATGCACAGTAACCACAACACTTACCATGCTTTTACCACAGTATTTACAGTTTTAATGTGTCATTTGTTGTAAATACACAGTAACCACAACACTTACCGTGCTTTTACCACAGTATTTACAGTTTTAATGTGTCATTTGTTGTAAATGCACTGTAACCACAACACTTACCATGCTTTTACCACAGTATTTGCAGTTTTAATGTGTCATACACAGTAACCACAACACTTACCATGCTTTTACCACAGTATTTACAGTTTTAATGTGTCATTTGTTGTAAATGCACTGTAACCACAACACTTACCATGCTTATACCACAGTATTTACAGTTTTAATGTGTCATTTGTTGTAAATGCACAGTAACCACAACACTTACCATGCTTTTACCACAGTATTTACAGTTTTAATGTGTCATTTGTTGTAAATGCACAGTAACCACAACACTTACCATGCTTTTACCACAGTATTTGCAGTTTTAATGTGTCATTTGTTGTAAATGCACAGTAACCACAACACTTACCATGCTTTTACCACAGTATTTGCAGTTTTAATGTGTCATACACAGTAACCACAACACTTGCCATGCTTTTACCACAGTATTTGCAGTTTTAATGTCATTTGTTGTAAATGCACTGTAACCACAACACTTACCATGCTTTTACCACAGTATTTACAGTTTTAATGTGTCATTTGTTGTAAATGCACTGTAACCACAACACTTACCATGCTTTTACCACAGTATTTACAGTTTTAATGTGTCATTTGTTGTAAATGCACTGTAACCACAACACTTACCATGCTTTTACCACAGTATTTGCAGTTTTAATGTGTCATTTGTTGTAAATGCACAGTAACCACAACACTTACCATGCTTTTGATGACTGATAATTTAAAATCCACAAATTGTAAGGTTAATCTGTAATTTTTCCTTTAAATAATCCTATATATTATAGATAACGATATTTTATTTTCTCTTTTTTCAGGTGAAAAGACCAAAAGGGCCTTTCAGACTCAGTCAGCTCATTATTGTTTGAGGAGAAGTAAACAGAGGAGACGAAAAGCTGCAAAGGCAAATATTCACAATGGTATGTATGTGTTGGTTTTAACCCGTAATCATTTTTATCAACCATTTGTTGTTTCTTAAACCTTTTCTTACAAAACCCATAGCCCAATCAGTACAAACATAGTCTCTAAGTCTTAATAATTCACAAGATTTAAGAAGTTCTCAAATTCATACGATGCTCATACATATTTGTATATTCCTACATAATCCTGCGGCTTTTACTCCTACTGCTGTCATTGGCTACTGCCTCAATTCCTCTACATATTTATCGCGATATTTGCAAATCAGTTGCGCCCCATTCTTGGAAAGTAGTCAGAAAGTTTATATTAATTGCATGTATTATTTAAAATGATTACAAATTGGACCCTGTCTGTTCATGTTCCAATGATACATGATGTCTCTCCACACCTCATGACCTTCCTCTGTTTGCAAGAGTGGAAAAGCTAATCTGACTTGTCAGATCAGTATATATATATATATATATATATATATATATATATATATATATATATATATATATATATATATATACTGACAGATAACAGATCAGTTACACTGCTGATAACTGTTCCGTTTGCATGTAAATCGTTATTTTTAAACAAATTCATATGATTATTGCTTGCTATTAATGACATACTTTTAATCATGCCCACATATCAGTAAACTTATTTTATAAATGCATTTAACATTTAATTATCCAACCTCTTTACAGAAAAATATCCCACAGTTATGGATAAACTCACAACATCATCATCAAGTCCTGTGCTGGGCACATTGGGCAACAAGTGTCCTCCAGCATATTCGATCTGTGGCCAAGTTCTCCCCATCTTCCCATGGGACACTGACATTCTTCAGGTGTTCGTGAAACATCTGTCTCCATGTCTTCCTTGGTCTTCGCTGTCTCCTGATCCTCCTGGTGGTGTCCACTTCATTACTGTCTTTGGGCGGTGTTGTTTGGGCATGTGTAGGATGTGTACTTGATGTCTGCCTAATGCCTTTATCAAATAAGCATCAGTGCTCACCAGGAGTTTTGGTAAAGGACATATTCATTGCCATCCATTAGTTCTAGTTATGCAGCGACTTCATGATGCAATAGTCAAATGTATATTTTGGCAAGTGTATAGCAGGTGTTTGTCCGAACAATTGAAGATACTGAGGGTGTTCAAGAAAACCTTTTGAAAACAATCAATATTTATGGAATTCTGTTTGGTGCTGAATGAGTATTACAGAAATGACACACTTGACAACTGGACATTATTCTGTGAGTTTGCTACCTTTACATTTAGATGGACTTAATGTCTTGCATTTAGCTTCATTAAACCTGTTATTACAGTGGTTACTATAGTAAATATCCACCATAACTACATCTATGGTATCATTATATCACTGCCTGGTTAAAGTAAATGCAATTTACCCGTGAATGTATTTTATAGAAGCATTTTCTTGCTGACATTTATAATCATTAAATATTTTAAGTTTTGCTTTCATTTAGTTTCATTAAATAAAAGTGAACAATAATCACAAGGATATAAAACTAAAGTTGAGAATGTAAAATGTTGTGTTTAAGTTTTTGCCTATTTGTTCTTTAAAGGGAGGAAGAAACAAATATATTTTCACATAACAAAGTTGAATCTCATCTCTTGGTTTGTAAAAAATATTATTACTTCATCATAGCGATTTTTTTTATGTTACTGTATGTACTGTACTGTATTAAATATTGGAATATGCTTTCAAAATTGGGTGCATTCCATTATGCTTTTGTTACATTTATTTGAATTCCAAGAGTTCAGATGGTGGAGAATGGCATAAAGAATGTAATGTAACTTAAAAGTAAGTTTTATTTAATTAGAAGGAATACATATTTAACAGGCCAAATATTAAAATCTATTCCTGCAACCGGAACCAGCTGCCATCATTTACCATAAATGGGCAAGTAAGTGTGACGCATCTGTTCAGCTGGGTTGTCATTGGCTGTGACTTTGTCGCAGAACTTGCTGTGATTGGACTATCTTTTAACCCATATAAAACGGCGCTTCATATTATAACGTATGTTTTGGTGTTATTATTACGTTAGTTATACATTAAGTTAACTATAAAATGTCTCTATGTTGTGAGAAATTACTCCTTTACCGAGATCCCAACCCTAACCCTAAGCATTTCTGCACATTTCAATGAACTACAGCACCACGTTTCCTGTTCCATTGATAGAATGACAGAGATATGTGGGTAATGTAGTTTAAAACATTTAGCAATGAAACAATAAATGTTTAAATAAATAATATATTTAATGGACAACTGGATATCAAAATCTGTTCATTGTACAAACCTTTATGAAATATATGAGGGACAAGCTGAAATTGTATATTGTACTGTGAGCACTTTTAAAAAACCTTTATGCCAGCTTTTCATATATGTCTGAAAACTGTGCCCAACATTATTTAGTAAGCTTAGCATAAGCATTTGTCCTGCCGATTTTCTCTTTGATACACTAACCAGACTTTGAGTTACACCCATTTGAAATGTATATTTGTTTGCTCTTCCGGGGGCCGTTGCTGGGCCCCTGAGGGTGGAAGGGCAGTGCAATCTACACACATCTATTCTCTCATCATGGACAACAAACTTTGTTTAGTCACATTTAAATACCAGACTATTTTATCTTTCCCCCCTTTTCTATTCTAACATCATGCTTGTATTAGGTTTTGATGGGTATTGTGAGACCATCTGATATGGAAATATTTTAAAGAAATGCTGTAATATATAACAATAATAATAACTATGTATTTGCTTTTTTTTTATGTACACCAATAAATATAATGGATGAACCTGCAACAACTTGTCATTGTCCAATTTCCAGTGTTGGCAGTAAACAAAAATCAATTTATATATTTACACTTTACTATTACACAAGGATAATGCACCATTCAGTAAAACAACAAAAAAACAGTCCCAAAATTTCCTTTTCACCCCCTTTGATTGCTTCTTATATGCCTGACATCAGTAATATCTATGCTTTTATACTAAATGCAGTAGATGTACTAGAATGATCAACATGGATCATCTTCGATTATGATTGAATTGTTTGTAGTAATATAACCCTCTGCAGCCTCTTGTTATTCACACACCTTCCCTTTATGTCACTGAAAACTGGCATACTTCTCACACCATGCAAGTATGTGCAACTTTTAGTGCATTGTTGTCACAAATATCATTAACCAGATCAAAAATGTTTATGTCCTGTTTATTTTTAAATTATGAATTAAACTCATAAGAAACTAAAATTTCTCAAATAAAATATTACATGTAGGCTACTGTACCAAACACCACTTTCAATACACAATATTCACCATACTTTATTACACAATACTTTATTGGAGGACACAGCATAAAGTTGATAAAGTAGCATAAAGACAAATGAGATTCAAGATAAATAAAAATGGGTCTTCAAAATTACATTAACATCACATTAATCCATTCACAGCTGCTGAAGCCACAAAATGAGGGCCAGAGAATCATATTCAGTCACCTATGATACAGAAAACAGATTTGATATTGTGTTGGAAAATAATGACTCATTATCACAGCTTTCTTGCTCTTCCCTGTACATGTCTCTATCGTGTTCATGTTCTTCTTCCTCATTTAAACAGTTTGTTCAGTTGTACCCTACAGTACAACAGATGAACAGAAGATGTGATCACTGATGTGGTGTAGCTTTTTCTCAACCAGAGGAAGAAGTCTCAACATTCCATCGCCAGACGTTCTCCAGTCCTGGTCTGAAAGTAAAACAAAAAACACAAACAATTCAAATGAAGTTGTTTAATGGGCAGTCAGGTCAGCTTATGTTGTGTGTTATAGCAGTGATGGGCTACTCTGGCCCTCAGTGTCCACTGTCCTGCAGATTTAGCTCCAAACTCAAACCCACCTGCCGATTGTCTATAACTTAAGTAAACCTGAAGACTTTGGTTAAAAATTTCAGGTGTGCTCAATTATGGTTGGAAGTAAACTCTCCGCCTCAAAAAGGAGAACGCAAAAGGGCCAAAGTTGCCTGTTGTGTTCCTTATTTAAATTTGCAAAGCAGCAGTCAGTACATTATATTATATACACATTGAAGTATTATAAATATATATATATATATAAAATTGCAGCACATACAGGTGAAACTCGAAAAATTAGAGTATCGTGCAAAAGTTAATTTATTTCAGTAATTCAACTTAAAAGGTGAAACTAATATATTACATAGACTCATTACATGCAAAGTGAGATATTTCAAGCCTTTATTTGTTATAATTTGGATGATTATGGCTTACAGCTTTGAAAACCCCAAAGTCAAAATTAGAATATTGTGAAAAGGTGTTCATAGCTGTAAGCCATAATTATTAAAATTATAACAAATAAAGGCTTGAAATATCTTACTTTGCATGTAATGAATGAGTCTATATAATATATTAGTTTAACCTTTTAAGTTGAATTTTCTGAAATAAATGAACTTTTGCACGATATTCTAATTTTTTGAGTTTCACCTGTAATATAAGCTAAGTACTGGAAAAAAACTGTTTTACCCATATCAACAGCAACCTGTTTTAAAAGATATTTTAGAAAGTTATGGTCTCTTTTGAGCCTTTGCCACTGATGCTTGATATCCTTCAAGACAACATACTCTTCTGTCACTTGTTTCAAGAGCTTCACTTGGTCAAAAACCAGGTGACAACCTGTACAATGTAAAATTGTCAACATCAAATGATGTACTACATATTACAGTTTCAATACAAGACATACCAATGGTCATGCGCACCTTTGTCTTTGGGCACCGGATGTTCCTTCCTCACCCGAAACAAAGGACTTATTCGATTAGCTTGCGTTGATATTAGGACTGGTCTTCCTTCTCTGCTGTAAAACAAAAAAAGTCTCTACTTACTCTATGTGCAATTACTATTCTTTTTAAAACATATAAATTAAGACAGTTATAAGTAAGTTATTTTACCATACGATTCAGGAGAGAGCATTTGATGAGTAAATACTGATTGAAATATTGTAGAAACTTTACCTGGGAAGGGCTGATCATGGCAAGATTCGCTGCGACTCGCTAGTACTGGAGCTCTTGTGAGGCTCGGCTCTTAAAAGATCTGTTGAGTTTGATGTTGTAGAGATCTTAAAAAAAGGTAATCCTGCAAGACAGAAAGGAAGGTAATTTTATTACATTACATGCAAGTAGAAAGATTATATATAACTGTAGGATTTATTTCTGTATAGAGTGTTGCATAATTAAATGTTAAATGCATTTATGTAAAAAGTTTACTGATATGTGGGCATGATTAAAAGCATGTCTTTAATAGCAAGTAATAATCATATGAATTTGTTTAAAAAAAACATGATTTACATGCAAACGGGACAGTTATCAGCAGTGTAACTGATCTAATCATGACAAAATAATCGAGTATCTGATGTCATGTGACAAGTCAGATTAGCTTTTCCACTCTTGCAAACAGAGGAAGGTCATGAGGTGTGGAGAGACATCATGTATCATTGGAACATGAACAGACAGGGTCCAATTTGTAATCATTTTAAATAATACAATGCAATTAATATAAACTTTCTGACTACTTTCCAAGAATGGGGCGCAACTGATTTGCAAATATCGCGATAAATATGTAGAGGAATTGAGGCAGTAGCCAATGACAGCAGTAGGAGTAAAAGCCGCAGGATTATGTAGGAATATACAAATATGTATGAGCATCGTATGAATTTGAGAACTTCTTAAATCTTGTGAATTATTAAGACTTAGAGACTATGTTTGTACTGATTGGGCTATGGGTTTTGTAAGAAAAGGTTTAAGAAACAACAAATGGTTGATAAAAATGATTACGGGTTAAAACCAACACATACATACCATTGTGAATATTTGCCTTTGCAGCTTTTCGTCTCCTCTGTTTACTTCTCCTCAAACAATAATGAGCTGACTGAGTCTGAAAGGCCCTTTTGGTCTTTTCACCTGAAAAAAGAGAAAAATAAAATATCGTTATGTATAATATATAGGTTTATTTAAAGGAAAAATTGCAGATTAACCTTACAATTTGTGGATTTTAAATTATCAGTCATCAAAAGCATGGTAAGTGTTGTGGTTACTGTGCATTTACAACAAATGACACATTAAAACTCCAAATACTGTGGTAAAAGCATGGTAAGTGTTGTGGTTACAGTGCATTTACAACAAATGACACATTAAAACTGTAAATACTGTGGTAAAAGCATGGTAAGTGTTGTGGTTACAGTGCATTTACAACAAATGACACATTAAAACTCTAAATACTGTGGTAAAAGCATGGTAAGTGTTGTGGTTACAGTGCATTTACAACAAATGACACATTAAAACTGCAAATACTGTGTGTAAAAGCATGGTAAGTGTTGTGGTTACAGTGCATTTACAACAAATGACACATTAAAACTGTAAATACTGTGGTAAAAGCATGGCAAGTGTTGTGGTTACTGTGTATGACACATTAAAACTGCAAATACTGTGGTAAAAGCATGGTAAGTGTTGTGGTTACTGTGCATTTACAACAAATGACACATTAAAACTGCAAATACTGTGGTAAAAGCATGGTAAGTGTTGTGGTTACAGTGCATTTACAACAAATGACACATTAAAACTGTAAATACTGTGGTAAAAGCATGGCAAGTGTTGTGGTTACTGTGTATGACACATTAAAACTGCAAATACTGTGGTAAAAGCATGGTAAGTGTTGTGGTTACTGTGCATTTACAACAAATGACACATTAAAACTGTAAATACTGTGGTAAAAGCATGGTAAGTGTTGTGGTTACAGTGCATTTACAACAAATGACACATTAAAACTCTAAATACTGTGGTAAAAGCATGGTAAGTGTTGTGGTTACTGTGCATTTACAACAAATGACACATTAAAACTGCAAATACTGTGGTAAAAGCATGGTAAGTGTTGTGGTTACAGTGCATTTACAACAAATGACACATTAAAACTGTAAATACTGTGGTAAAAGCACGGTAAGTGTTGTGGTTACTGTGTATGACACATTAAAACTGCAAATACTGTGGTAAAAGCATGGTAAGTGTTGTGGTTACTGTGCATTTACAACAAATGACACATTAAAACTGCAAATACTGTGGTAAAAGCATGGTAAGTGTTGTGGTTACAGTGCATTTACAACAAATGACACATTAAAACTGTAAATACTGTGGTAAAAGCATGGCAAGTGTTGTGGTTACTGTGTATGACACATTAAAACTGCAAATACTGTGGTAAAAGCATGGTAAGTGTTGTGGTTACTGTGCATTTACAACAAATGACACATTAAAACTGCAAATACTGTGGTAAAAGCATGGTAAGTGTTGTGGTTACAGTGCATTTACAACAAATGACACATTAAAACTGTAAATACTGTGGTAAAAGCATGGCAAGTGTTGTGGTTACTGTGTATGACACATTAAAACTGCAAATACTGTGGTAAAAGCATGGTAAGTGTTGTGGTTACTGTGCATTTACAACAAATGACACATTAAAACTGCAAAATACTGTGGTAAAAGCATGGTAAGTGTTGTGGTTACAGTGCATTTACAACAAATGACACATTAAAACTGTAAATACTGTGGTAAAAGCATGGTAAGTGTTGTGGTTACAGTGCATTTACAACAAATGACACATTAAAACTGTAAATACTGTGGTAAAAGCATGGTAAGTGTTGTGGTTACAGTGCATTTACAACAAATGACACATTAAAACTGCAAATACTGTGGTAAAAGCATGGTAAGTGTTGTGGTTACAGTGCATTTACAACAAATGACATTAAAACTGCAAATACTGTGGTAAAAGCATGGCAAGTGTTGTGGTTACTGTGTATGACACATTAAAACTGCAAATACTGTGGTAAAAGCATGGTAAGTGTTGTGGTTACTGTGCATTTACAACAAATGACACATTAAAACTGCAAATACTGTGGTAAAAGCATGGTAAGTGTTTTGGTTACTGTGCATTTACAACAAATGACACATTAAAACTGTAAATACTGTGGTAAAAGCATGGTAAGTGTTTTGGTTACTGTGCATTTACAACAAATGACACATTAAAACTGTAAATACTGTGGTAAAAGCATGGTAAGTGTTGTGGTTACTGTGCATTTACAACATATGACACATTAAAACTGCAAATACTGTGGTAAAAGCATGGTAAGTGTTGTGGTTACAGTGCATTTACAACAAATGACACATTAAAACTGTAAATACTGTGGTAAAAGCACGGTAAGTGTTGTGGTTACTGTGCATTTACAACAAATGACACATTAAAACTGTAAATACTGTGGTAAAAGCATGGTAAGTGTTGTGGTTACTGTGCATTTACAACAAATGACACATTAAAACTTTAAATACTGTGGTAAAAGCATGGTAAGTGTTGTGGTTACTGTGCATTTACAACAAATGACACATTAAAACTTTAAATACTGTGGTATAAGCATGGTAAGTGTTGTGGTTACAGTGCATTTACAACAAATGACATTAAAACTGCAAATACTGTGGTAAAAGCATGGCAAGTGTTGTGGTTACTATGACACATTAAAACTGCAAATACTGTGGTAAAAGCATGGTAAGTGTTGTGGTTACTGTGCATTTACAACAAATGACACATTAAAACTGTAAATACTCTGGTAAAAGCATGGTAAGTGTTGTGGTTACAGTGCATTTACAACAAATGACACATTAAAACTGTAAATACTGTGGTAAAAGCATGGTAAGTGTTGTGGTTACTGTGTATGACACATTAAAACTGCAAATACTGTGGTAAAAGCATGGTAAGTGTTGTGGTTACAGTGCATTTACAACAAATGACACATTAAAACTGTAAATACTGTGGTAAAAGCACGGTAAGTGTTGTGGTTACTGTGCATTTACAACAAATGACACATTAAAACTGTAAATACTGTGGTAAAAGCATGGTAAGTGTTGTGGTTACTGTGCATTTACAACAAATGACACATTAAAACTTTAAATACTGTGGTAAAAGCATGGTAAGTGTTGTGGTTACTGTGCATTTACAACAAATGACACATTAAAACTTTAAATACTGTGGTAAAAGCATGGTAAGTGTTGTGGTTACAGTGCATTTACAACAAATGACATTAAAACTGCAAATACTGTGGTAAAAGCATGGCAAGTGTTGTGGTTACTATGACACATTAAAACTGCAAATACTGTGGTAAAAGCATGGTAAGTGTTGTGGTTACTGTGCATTTACAACAAATGACACATTAAAACTGCAAATACTGTGGTAAAAGCATGGTAAGTTAACTGATTGAAGGGGTAGGCACGTCACGTGACAGACAGTGTTTAATCACGTTAGTTTAGTAATGTGTTTTTAATTAGAAACCAATGAAACGCAAAGCGTCCGTGGAGATGACAGATATAATGCAGTGACTGAACATGAGAGAGCTAATCTGATTAATATCGACAAACAGAAAAGACATTATAACAAACATTATTTGGGCAGCATATTTAGGACTACTTACCAACATCTGGCACACGTGTCCTGATGCCAAATATCGCGATGTGTTCGGAGTGAGACTTCTTCAGCGCTATTTCCTACGGATAAAATTCGCGTCTGTTATTGCCGCCACGGGTTTCCCATTGAAAGTAATGGAGTTCCTAATGCGTCATCTAGAGTGACGCCAAGGGGCGCCTTCGGCGTCTGCTATGTGAAGCCTCGGGCGCTTGACCATGCTTCAGTTGTTGACGCCTTGGGAGTGAGAATGGGTTGAGGTTTGGCATATCAAGATGCTGATTAGACAGCATGATTATTGCACAGGTGTGCCTTAGGCTGGCCACAATAAAAGGCCACTCTAAAATGTGCAGTTTTACTAAAACTGTCCGAAAACCAGTCAGTATCTGGTGTGACCACCTCACGCACATCTCCTTCGCATAAAGAGTTGATCAGGTTGTTGATTGTGGCCTGTGGAATCATGTTGGTCCACTCCTCTTAAATGGATGTGCGAAGTTGCTGGATATTGGCAGGACCTGTATTGTAAAGATATTTTTATATAGATTGCAGAGGCTTAGTTTCAATTTACTGCACGGTTATGTTTTCTGGAGGTGTACAGGAAATTTAATTTTCTATGACATTGAAGGTGTTTATTTTTCATTTTATATCAAGTTACCAGTTGTACAGTTTATTTTTGCATCTTCAAATAAATACTTTTTATATTCTGTTGTGTTTGTTGTCTTTTTCTGTTTATAAGATATCTGAGCCTTTAAATCTCCCCTGTAAAAGCTTTACGAGGCGTAAATAGTCCTCACTTTAGATTAGCTCAAAAAAGTTAACTGACAACTAGCCTACTAAATGTTTTATAACTACCTAAATTAATCATGAATTACAGTATAGGAATGCGTGCTAATAAAGCATTTATTAACACACTAAGTAACTATTATTACGTCTAAATAATAAGATAATAAATGTGCCTTTTAATAGTTTATTAATCATACTTACACTTTCTAAATCATTTTATGAACCACGCACGGACAACTCCTAAATAACTGGTTTGTAAATAATGTAATACTTAATTTAGAAATGATAAATTGATCATTAATAAAGTATGAAAATACAATTATTTAACACATTATAGCTTATAAATCAAGAATAAAGCATTTATAGCTGTATTTATTTACTGTTTATTCATTTCTATTAATGCATTATAAATGTTGAATAAACTATTTACTAATGCTTAACTAATGATTCATAGCATGCAGTTATTATAAAGTGTTACCCACAATGGTAGAGTTTAATGTGAATAATGATTGAGCAAAGTTCATCTCACTTAATACAACAGTAATTTCAAACAAAATACATTTGCATTTCTTTTTTTTTATTTTAGGAGCAAATTTTATACAAATCTGTCAATAAATAAACATCTTATACAAATACATTATGGTTTATATTAACCTATATTTAGCAGTATGCTTATATAGTTGTGAAATAAATAGCTATAAACTATGTGTGCTTACACAGTACATTCATTACTGAGGCAGCGTATGACATTTGCTTATGGATAAACAGAAATTCATCTGATATTTCTACATGCAGTTTCTTTTAACCATTTTAAATAAAAGTAAATGATAATCAATATTACAGTGCCCATGTTATAGTATAATTACAAGTATCGAGTAGGACTCGACGCATATTTAATAAAAAATTACGTTGTTGAACAACTTGCATTTTCCATCTTGAATACTATTTTAATTTATTACATTAATAAGTTATTTAGAATCATGGAAAACGTAACGTGTCACACAGTGTTTATTTGCCGTTCTCGCGCTGTCCTCTAGAGGGAGCTGTGCCTATATGTCAGTCTGGTCTTCTTGCTTGAAGAGTTTCTTGGTCCTAAATTTAGCTAATATCTAGCTTAATAAAGTTCTCGGAGCCATAGTTCTTGTATGGTGGTGATGACTTCCGACACCTGTCAGGTACAAGAAAATAACATTTAATCATCATTCATACAGTGAATACGCTATAGTTTCGTCATAATATTGCAAATAAACAAAGCATTTGTTAACTTTAGGCCTAGCCTAGCTACTTGTTGTATGATAAAAGACTAAATGCTGTATTCCGGATTTTACCTTTTCTGTAAGCAGAAGTACATCAGTCCAATGATGGCACCCAGTAATAAAATGACACCACAGGTAATTCCAATGAGTTCCTCGGGACTTGAAAACGTGTGGCTGTCCAAAAGTAAATGTTCACAGCGCACACCACTGTACATCCGGTTGCACCTAAAGACAGTTAAAATCATGTTTGTCAGGAAGGTCTCAGGATGTAGGAATCATTTAGAACAGTATAAAAGGGATTGTTGACTAGAATTATTGTCTTTACACTAAAAAAAAGGATTTTTTACACAGAATTTGCTGGTAAATTTCACAAACAGTTAAAAAGAAATAGCAAGTAACACTGAAATGGTATTTTCTTGCAAACATGCACCAATAATCTGCTTTATTTACATCTTCGAAAAACCTTCTTTCTTTTTTTAACAGAGTATGTTGATTCTTAGTATAAAAAGAACATTTGGGTGGGACATGTCAAAAGGTACATCCCATTTTGTAAATATCTACAAGGCTGTATTTACATCACAGCCACAACCCAAGCTTTGCAACTTGCTAGTTTGCTAATTAAACAAACATGAACCAGAAAAACAATGGTTCATCAGGTTCAAATTGATGTGGTCTTTGATGTATGATTATTGATGAACTGATTTTGGTGGCTGGTCTCACCGGCAGATCGGGGTTTCCAGTTCGGTGGAGTAGGAACACACACCATTGAAACAGAATCCCTCATGTTCTGGACTGCAGGGCGTTTGAATAGCCAAAACCCGTGGTTGCTCTTCACTGCCTACTGATAGACACACACACCCAGACAGTTTTACTGGATACACGTGAAAGGATTGTGAGTTTAACTGATAGGTATTTAGACTTGTGTCCACATGCCAAAGAACCTGCATTCTTAGCATTTAAATGACATGTCTGCATATTTCATACACTAAAGTTCTGAAATAACAGTATTTTGAACAATTTAGCACCTGAAATATTAAGAACGTCTACAAAGGAATGAATATATAAAAGGTCTTTTAATAATATTTCACAATATTACTGTTTTTACTTCTTTCTTCTAATGGACTTCTTTAAAAAACTTAATGGTAACACTTTACAATATGGTTAATTAGTTAACTACCTTAGTTAACATGAGCTAAGAATGAACAATACCTCTTAAGCATTTATTCATCTTAGTTAATATTACATGAGAAAACTATGAATAGCTGTATTTTTTTATTAACAATTAACAACAAACACTATAACAAATGTATTTTATAATTGTTAGTTAATATATTATTAACTATGGTTACCACATTAATATATATTCTTTTTTAGGGGTACCTACCACCATGTGTTGTGTTGTATTGGAGCACATCATCTGAAATCTCCTTAGTGTCTCCAAGTCCAGAGAAGAGTCCTAACACCATCAATCCAAGTACTGATGGAGTTTTAACAATACATTGAAGTAACTATAAATGTCACCTTTATTGTTTTATCTTTAGTAGAAATTCTAGAAGATCCTAAAAAGTATATTCAAACTCACCCTGATAGTGCAAACTCTTTTTACCCACTTGTGTCATGCTGTGGCCCAAGTACTGTTTCGATTTGACTGGAGATTCTGGGTCTGCTCGGCTTTCGTCAAACTTCTGCTACTCTCCGGAGGAAAGGTTTTCCCTCACAATTTATATCATCCTTATCCTTTTGTTCGTCACTAATGGTAGCCAATCATTTGACCAGGTTACAGGAAGTGCAGGGAATGCAGACTCTTTTAGGCATACCTAGCTCTGCATCACTTCCTTGTCCAAAGGCAAGCAGCGTGCACAGACATGTTTTTTTTCCTTTCTTTTTTTTCCTTTTAGTGACCAAAGTATTTGCCAGCAGCTGCAAAGACTCTTAGCTACTTATACTGGCACAAGATACATTAAAGAAAAGTCTAATAACAGATACAAAGTATTATTTTAAGTGTTAAATCTGTTTTACTGACTGTCATGTCCCATTACCCTCCTGAAACATAATGAATAGTGTTACTCTTTTTTTATTATTGATTATTAATTCATTTGTATCTTTCTAAACACTGCAGTCTACATTATATTTGACTGTTACTCGTAATTAGACATCATATTTAGCTGTTGGACGAACAAAATTGTCAAGATCCTTGGAAATTGAAAAAAAAAAGCATGTTTGGTCTTTTTTTTTTTACTGAAAAGCAGAAATTTATTATTTTAAAGCACTTAGTGGGAGGACTCAATTTAGCAATGATTAAACGATCATGATCATAAATGATCAAAGCTAATCAAGAGTATCTTCCATCTCACCAGCAAATTAGATGTTAAGTATAACTCTAACTTCTAATTAAATTAAATAAAACTATAATCAGATGAGGATTTGATATGTTTGGTACATTGTCCATCGCAATGTTTTCACACATGTTTTCACCCTATTGTTCATCTTTTAGGTTACACTTTAAAGGGAAAGTTCACCCAAAAGTGAAAATTATATAATCATTTACTCACCCTCATGTCCATCAAAACCTTCTTTCTTCTGCTGAACACAAAATATATTTTGAAGGATGTTTGTAACCAAACCATTTTTTGTTATCGGCTTCCATTTTGTGGACAAAAAACCCTCAATACCTTTTCAAAATATCTTATTTTTACAGAGAATAGTCCCTATATAGTCCCAGACTAAAATGCATGTTTGACCTGTTTTTACTGAAAGCAACTTGAAGGCATATCTTGAAATATATCAGTGCCATTGTTTTGTCTCAAGATGCACATCAGTAGTTTTCTTTTGTCTAAGGCACGTTTAAAAAAGCTACTTAAATCCCCAAACTGAACTAAGGCCTAATCCTGGCTTAATCTATCTGTTTGAGAAACTGGGCCTTCATGTTCTACATACAGGTTCTACAGATACAGATACGAGTCATACAGGTTTGAAACAACTTAAGCGTGAGGAAATGATGACATGAATGTAATTTTGGGGTGAACTATCCCTAAATTTTCCAAGCTACAAGAACAGTTTCAGTAACACTTTGTTTTAATGGTCCACTTTAGAGATTCTAACTGTAAGTAACTTTGCAACTACTAGTCATCTTATTCTACTAACTCAAACCTAACAGTCTACTAATACTCTAATGAGATAGTTGACAGTTGAAAAGTTGGCACAAACTACTTTGACATTACTTTAAATGCATTTTTATGTTTCACCGCCTTTTTATGGGGCAAAATATGTCCACCTTATAAAATGTTATAGGGAAGCATCAGATATATTTAATTCAATGTTTTGTTTTATTGTCAGGCTGGATGGAAAGGATCCAAAATGCAAAAAAACTGAATAAAGAAATAAAATAATATGAAATATTTGATGCCGATAAAAATGATAAATATGAGCTACAAAAACACCAATTTCTGCATAATAAACCATATGTATAAATAATACCTTAAATAGGTAGATGAATAAATGCATATTAAATACAGCAGCATCCTTATGTTATTTTTTGCCATTTTGTTGTTCTGAAATGACATTGTTAAAATAATTTCCTAAGAAAACGTGTTAATATCCTTTATTACCCCAGGCCTCCCTCAGTGTGGACAGATTCATCTGTGGGATATCTGAGAACCAACTATTACCCTGCCATGAGGCCACCTGTTGAGCAGCCCATCAAGTGCTACCGAAACTCTAAAAGACTTCCGTCTCCATTGATGCATTGTGAGGGAGGTAATATTACACTGGCACGATAAAACCCATTTTCCTCGGCAAAATAATAACACTGTAGCAAGGGCAACAGCGTGGAGGCATCTCTCTAATCTTTCCAGGGGTAAGAAAAGAATTAGGGTGTAGTTTCTGTCATGGACACGCACGGCTGCCGAGCCAGCTAGAAGAGCCTGTTACAGCTTGCAGATGGGCAGGGAAGGAAGTAGTAGGGGAAGCTTGCAGGGGCTTGTGTTTATAATCAAGATATGGACAAATAGTGCCAATTAAAGTATCTAGACGGTGAAGTGCTTGCGTCTTGTCCACCTATAATGACAGGTTTTGTGTGTGCTCAGTATGGTGGGGCATTTTTGGCAGCTGTGACTGTGTTTTTCATCACCATGGCTATGGTCATTGGGCCGACTCCTCCAGGCACAGGAGTGATGAATCCAGCCTTCTCCTTCACAGCTGATTAGAGAGACAAAAAACAAACCACGTCTTAAATAACACTGACAACTCTGGCTGAGCCAAGTATTTCTTTTATACTTCTAAGAGAGAATAAACTATAAATTGTGTTGCTAAGCGGATACTGCCGCCAACGAACACACAATGAGCTCGAAACTCAGAGCCTAGAGGGATTGAGAAATTATATTAGATACATCGAATGACGTCCATACAGAATTCCACTTCATTTTAAAGGAATAAATCATTCAAAGGATGATCGAAATTCTGTCATTCCATTTCCAAGCTCATTTGACTTCCTCACTTCCTTTTGAAGAAAGCTTTGTGTGAGGAAAAGTCTGAATTATAAATGTTATTGACAGCATCTTGACATCCACCATAAGTCCTTTTAAATCAGATATTTTCAAAATAAATCAGCTGACGCACGGTTCACTGCATTTGAATGGTTCAAATCACCTATTTCCTTCACTTCAGGTGAAGACAGGCATGTACTATTTCACATGAAGCCACATACACAATAATGAAAGGGTGTGCTCGCTTAGGCAGTTGGGTGATTTTAAGCTTTATTTTTATATTTTTTCTCTGAAATGTGTCACTTTGGCTTTCAGTGGCATTGCATTTTTACATTAAAGGGGTCATGAACTGCATGTTTAAGGTCCACTTATGATGTATCATATTTTTTTACATCATAATTTAGTAATAGTAAATATAGTTCATCATTTTCGATAAAGTGAAAAACGTATACATCGTCATTTCCAGTCTTGTGTAATGAAACATGTTGTAATGTTGTCTTACTGATGACAAAACAGAAGATGTCGCTCACGGAAGCTTTTATTCAGGCTTACAGCGAACGGCTTTGATCAAAAGCAGCTTTCTCTATGTGCTTTCTTCCTTATCCGGTAATCCAATGCATTAACCCAAGCAGAAAAGGAAAGAACAGCAAATCACAACTATTCTGTTTAACAGTGGCACTACAGTATAAATACTTAGTACAGAATCGATCTGTAACAGACAAAGCAATGGTGAAAATAAACATTTACTCACACTTGTGTGTTGCGACATTACCGTCGTAATACCGTAGGATAGTCGCTGCATCATCTTATGAAAAGTCTGCGTCGAACTGTGTCTTTGATTAAAAACGAATCCGCATAAGCGAGCAAACGAATAGTGTCTTATTGATGCAGGAACTTCATTAAAAATATAGTTTGTCTATGTTTTCTTAATGTTAGGATCACAAGGATGGCAATGCAAAGACTGTTTTTCCACAACTTGGCCATTTCGATACGTCTTGTAATCCTCAGCGGCATCTCTATGGTTTTGTTGCGGAGTAATCCTGTGTTTGCATCTGTCTCGTATTTACTGTGGGCGGGGCTAAAGAGGCAATGATGTAGAAGTAGGTGTTGATCTTCTTCTTTCATTGCGCTATGACGTAATAATGTGACAAAATCCGAAACGAGCTTTGAGTTGTTTGACTATGAGAAGTTTTAAATTCTGAAACTTTTTTATTGTACAATGACCTCTTATTTGTCAACAGATCTTTGAAAATTGATCGCATCATGACCCCTTTAAAGTTGAAAAAGTTCTGATATGATTTATCGGGTTCATTTTTTACATCACAAAAAAACAGCTGTTTTAACAGGGGTGTGTAGAATTTTTAAATCCACTGTAACTGAAATAAAATAAGTAGAAATACTAAAAGGACTTAAACTAAAATAAGAATCAATTAAAGATAAAAATAAATATTAAATTAAAATTACAAAAATATTAATGCTATAATAGTATTTAAATAATTCTAAGAAAAAAACAGAACCAAATTTTCAAGCAGTCATGTGTCATATACCTTCAAAATCCACATCTCCAACCAGACGAATTTACCAGTGACAGGGTCCTGCATGCGGTTGATGCCGACATCAATAACCGCAGCTCCTTCTTTTACCATATCTGCCGTTATTAAGTGAGGAACACCTGTTGTTACAAATTTAAATAGGCTGTTAAAAAAGACACATTCTTTAAAAAAATACACACTATTTTCTTTATCTTTTTAAAATACTCATATTTATTCATAGTCTACATTTTTAAATAAAATACAGATAATGTTCAAACTCATTCCAACCTCATTAGTTTTGTAATTCTGTAAAAATAAGTGCACATCTGACTTAATATGTTACATAACCAAAGTCTAAGCAAGGGATAATATAGTCCGCTAGTCATTATTACAAAATAATGACTAGCTTAATACACGACTACTTACCAAATAAATAAATACATGGTCGTAATAATAAACTAACAAATTAAAAAGTTTAGTAGTAATTACACAAATGCAGACTGCAGCTATTGACCAATAAAATCAAGTATTCTAGACGGCCGTGCAATAATATTACAAAAAAAACAGACCTGCAGCTGCAATCACAATGTCAGCCAGACTGGCAAGTTCCTTCAGTCGTGGTAGAGGAGTGCATCTGTGAGCCATGATAACTGTGGCATCACCTGGGAGATATATACACATCAGAATTATTTCATCACAGAATGCACTGTAGTAGGCCTTAATGTGAACATTACATACTATAACATCATAACTGTGAATGTGGGCTTTGTTTCCTGTACATCATTCGTGTATGTGTATTAAGCAAATAATTAAAAGTGCAGTCAATTTTTTCCACATTAAAGTGCCCCTATTATCCTATTTTAAAGGTTCCTAATTTTGTTTTAAAAGTGTCTCCTACAATATATTTATTTTATATGCATCAAAGGTAAAAAATAAAACACTACTTTTCTCATAATATACCTTGTACATCATCTTATTTCTCAAAGAGTCTGAAAACGGTTTGTTCGAAGATTCAGTCTCTTTTCCACGGGCCAATCAATTTCCTATAGCCAGTTAAGACCATAGGCTGCCACTATGCAAATCTGTTCCATTGTTACATAGGTATGTAACAGGAAGTGAGACTGGAATTGCTGATGACTAATTTTGGCAGTTCAGAATAGATTCTTCTTTTTAGGAGACAATAACTTTAATGTTCATGCACTTTGATCTTTAAAACTTTGCAGACCTTTTACATTGACAAACCGCTATATTACACACAGCATGAAAGGCAGGCCTAATATTTTGAAAAAAATTAAAAAATAATAATAGGGGCACTTTAATATTTAAAAGTCTTCCTAATAAAAGCTGTTTTATTTTAAATGGAGTTGATCATGGCGTGACTAGTACAATACTAATCACTTTATCTCAGTAAACCCCTGTTATTAAAAATCAGATTTCACTAGTAAATACTACTTTCACTAGTTTAATACTGTAGTTCTGATCTAAAACCTGACTGCCAAGCACATCATTCCACCTATCTAAAATCAATGTTTTAAACATTTAATTATTCATACTATTAATTATCCAAGAAAATTCATACCACTTACATTTTTTTGGTTCATGACACATATTTGCTTTAAAAAATGTAAATGGTGGGTGGTTTCTGTACGAAATTCCTAAGAAGACATTCCCAGAACTGTATTACCACATAAGCCAAAAGCTTTGAAATTTGCCTAATTGCAGGTTTCATTCTGTGGAATCGACTACTACCATGTGCAAATAAGCTTATACTGCATTACTGTATAACTACAATCTTAATTATAATGCAATGATCATCACTGTCACAGGACCTCATCATTAGACATTCTGCTCAAAAAAAAGAAAAAGTTCTTCAGGTATCACAATTTCAATTTTTTACTCACAGCCTTACTTACTAAGGCTGTGAGTCACACATAAAAAGGAAGCAAAACTTATTCAGGGCTGCTTCTCTCATTGTGTAAAGCATTTCTTACATGTTAGGGCACAAACCTACTATCAAAATGATTGATTTCACAACTCAATTGAAGCATACCTGTTGAAATCGTCTTGCACAAACATAGCCTTAATCTTTGATATCTAAATAAATGATTCCCTTCTAGCAATTATACAGTTCGAGAAAAAAAAGCATCCGGTCACTCCTTTTCCTTTATTCCAAGAAGCATTATTTTAAAAATGTTAAAACTTTAAACAAGAGTTTAAACCTGAACTGACCATGTTAATGGAGATATGCTAATGCTAGTGATGATTCAATATATACAAAAAATATATTAAAATGTAAAAACTGTATTTTTTTTTAAACTACTCAAAACTATTTAAGCATAAATATGTACAATATTTTTATTTTATTGTATTGCAAAATAATAGACATTTAAAAAAAAGAAAATGTCTTTATTGCTATTCTATTTTTCACATGAAGTATAAGAGTTTTAAAACCTATTATATATTTGGTAACACTTTACAATAAATGTATCATTTGTTAACATTAGTTAATGCATTAATTACACTGTAAACCCGAATTGGCAAAACTCAAAAATGTAGGTAATCAGATACATCAAAACTTTTAAGTTAATAAATGTACACTTTAAGTAAGCAGAACTGGCAGATTATTATTTTGTACTCATACATTTGAATTAATCTTAACTAGAAATATTTGAGTAAGCTAATGCATACATTTAACTCAAACCCTTTTAAACATCAGATCTATTAGTAACAAAACATTTTAATTAATGATCTTATCTCTTCACGCGATCTGGACTTTTTCTTAATGACTGAAACTTGGCTCAGCGATTGTAATCGTGATTCCCTCGTTGAAGCTACACCTAGAGACTATAATGTTCTCAACACTCCAAGGAGTGGGGGTCGGGGGATTGTGACAATTTTTAAGAACTGTTTCAAATGTAGACCAGTAACAGTCGATAAGCATGTTAGTTTTGAAGTGTGAAGTGTTCAAAGTGTTCTTCTAATCAGGATGTAGAGGAGCTTGTATTTGATTTTAATATGGGGTGTAGTCATATCTTGGATTATATTGCCCCCTGGAGACAAGTGAAATCGAAGACTGTACCTCAGCCCTGGCTCAACGATGAGAATCGGTTGCTTAGACGAAAATGGAGGCAGGCAGAGAGGAAATGGAGGAAAGACAGACTAGTCTATATAATTTTAAGAGAATGTATGGTGTCTTATCAACAGTTTGTAAAAGTGGCGAGACACTTCTCTGATTTAATTTTCTAAAAACCAGCGTAGTCCTAAAGTACTATTTCGTGTGATTAACACTGTTCTGAATTCTGCCTGTACTAGTATTTTTGAAAATCCAGGGAGAGCCTGTGAAGAATTTTTGCAGTTCTTTATGGCTAAGACCATCGCTATTAGAGCCAGTATCCCTAATTCTGTCCGGGATCAAAGCTTTCTTCAACCGCCGCCCAATTTGTTTACCTCGGGTCAGCTGAGTGTATTTGAGCCGGTTGCTTCTTCTAACTTGTTAGAAACTGCCCAACATCTGAAGCCATCTTATTGCTCGCTTGATATCTTACCTCCTCGATTGTTATTTCAGGTTTGGGAGGTGGTGGGACCCACTGTATCAGTTATAGTGAATCAGAGTCTCAAGGAGGGGCTGGTGCTATCCTATTTTAAGCACACTCTTGTGCAACCTCTTTTAAAGAAAACGAGTTTAGACCCTTTTGTGTTAAATAATTACAGACCAATTCAAAGGTGGCATTTTTAGCCAAACTGTTGGAGAAGGTGGTTCTTAACCAACTTTCTATATTTCTAAATAAAAATAATATTTTAGATACATTTCAGTCAGGATTTAGATCTCAGCATAGTACAGAAACTGCCCTTCTTAAGGTGACTAACGACTTACTTTTGTCAGTAGATTCTGGGAACTGTACAGCGTTAGTGCTGCTTGATCTTAGTGCAGCATTCGACACAGTGGATCATGGGATTCTCCTTGATCGTTTGAGTCAGTGGGCAGGGATTAGGGGGACTGTATTAGAGTGGTTTGCTTCATATTTACAGGGGAGAACCTTTGCAGTGGAAATAGTGAGTTCTATTTCCTCCGCACATCCAACTGTTTTTGGGGTTCCTCAAGGTTCGTGTCTCAGACCTGTTTTGTTCTCATTATATATGCTCCCTCTGGGTTTAATCTGTCAAAAACATGGCGTGGCTTACCATTGTTATGCAGATGATACCCAACTGTATTTTCCTTCAAAATCTAGTGACAGCTCTAAAGGGTCAGTTCTGCTTGAGTGTCTGGATGAGATAAAGCAGTGGATGGCATCAAGTTTCCTTCAGTTGAATGAGTCGAAACATGAAGTGGTGATCTTTGGCCCACCGAAGCTAGCCAAACAGTTGTCCCCTGATTTGGGCCCTCTAGCCTGTAATATTAATACTCAAACCTTGGTGTGATCTTTGACTCTGAATTGAAATTTGATAAACAAATAAATGCGGTGGTAAAGGGCAGCTTTTTTTCAATTGAGGGGTATTTCCAAATTAAAAGCTTTTTGTCCTATAAAGATATGGAAACTGTGATCCATGCATTTGTGTCATCTAGATTGGATTATTGCAATTCCTTATATTTGGGGCTATCTAATAAGTTGCTTTCACATCTGCAGCTGGTGCAGAATGCAGCAGCCAGACTGCTGACCGACACTAAATGTTCCAGCATTACTCCTGTGCTGGCCTCTTTGCACTGGCTACCAGTTTAGGGTGCAATATAATAGTTTTTAAAAGGCCTTCATAGGCTTGCCCCCGTGTACATTTCGGGTCTTTTACAGCAGCATTGTGCCGCTAGACCATTATGGTCTTCTAAAAGTTTGCTTTTGATGGTTCCAAAATCTCGGTTGGAAACCAAGGGAGATCGATCCTTTGCGGTGGCGGCACCGAAGCTGTGGAACAGTCTCCCTGTTTACATCAAATCCTGTGATTCCATTGAGTGTTTTAAATCTATGTTGAAGACTTATCTATTCTCCACTGCTTTTAACTGTTCTTAGGCATTTGTGGTATTGAGTGTTTTGTTGTGCTCTTTGATGTTTGTGTAACTTTGTGTTGAAATGTTGAGTTTGTAAAGCACTTTGGTCAACTCGTGTTGTTTTTAAATGCGCTTTAGAAATAAATTATTGATTCAAATTATAATGCAATCTCAACTTAGATATTATTATTAGTAGAAACTTGACTAGCTTTAACTAGCTAATTAAGTAAAATGCTAACTTTCTAATTGGCAATATAAGCTTTGATAGCATTAACATAGCAGATCAATTGCTGAATAAGTATGGTAGTATAGAACATTTCACAAATACCTGTTCTGAAACCAAGCACACGCTACACTCTTCACCATGATGGTAACCCCCCAAAATACCCACCATAACAGAAACTCTTCTAAATTAGCATAGCTAAACATAAACACTACTAAATTATAAAACATTATATAACACTTAATTTTAGCATTTACTCAAACCAATTAATTATTTTGATCATTAGGGTTTGCAGAACTAACTAGAAATATATATTTTACAGAATTTATTAACCTTAATATGTTAATGTTAGTTAATAAAAACACAATTCTTCTGTGTTTGTTCATGTAAGTTCATGGTTCATTAACTATTAACAGACACAATTGTTAATAGATACTAGGCTAATGTTAACAAATGAAACCTTAGTGTAAATCTAGTTTATATAATATATTATATAACTAGATGGTTAAGCACGAAACCGGTTAGTTTTCCATTAATGCATGAGAAGGCTATTACAGGTTACTGGTAAAATGTCAACATTTATTTTTGATAGTAATGACGTGACTGCTTGCATCACTAGCAGCTACATCCAGGGTTCATTCTGTGAATTTGTCATTTGCAAGGATCTTGGTTTATTGATCGAAATTCTGAAAATGTGCCTTTTGAAATCGTCACAATGACAAAACAGCTTAATAAAAATAGACCATTTTGCTTTTTCGCAGAATGATCAGTTCTGTTCTCCAAATGATCAGTGTTTGCAGTAACTACTTGTACTTTCAAACCAAACATGGTTGATAAATAACAATGCTACAGTCTAGTCATAAAATCTAGCTTTGAAAAAGAGAATCTCATAGCAACTGGGGCATCTAGGGCTTTCTCTTGCAATCTTATATTTGTGAAATGTAATTATTTGTGTATTTATTTAACTTAAAAGTTCATGAATCTTGTATCAAGGAAAATGATTGCTTATCAGGTTATCATTAAAGCCGGCATGAAATGAAAGTTTGTGCAGGGTGCGTTTCGATCAGCTCACTAGCTTCCCTAGGTGGTGATTAATGAATTTGGGCACTGGTAAGGACGGTAAAGACCCTAGCTCTCTACACATTGGGACACTGATGACTCTATTTCCAGTGACGTGACAACCTCCTTATTCTACATTATCACTAGTACTGGCATTATGAACATATCTATGAACTGATGTCTTTCTGAATTTCTGATTTAAAGACTTTATATATTGATTTCATGGCTTTAAGTATAATGGAATATAAATTGTAGGATGCTACTTGCCGCTTAAAAACCGCAAGTACAATTCAAGAGTGTGTGTCCACGGCACATGTATTTATATAGAAAACAACAATAAAAAATACCTGTTTATCTGCAAGCAATTACAAAATAAAAATATGGAAATGACACTAATCTCACCTCCCGGCCGCTCATGGTTTCTATCCGAATGCAGAAGCATTGCAATAGGCATTCCTACATTCTTGGAGCGTCCAACAACAAGCACATTTCTTCCAACTGTTTCAATGCCTGAACAAAAAAAGAGACATAGAATTTGAGTAAACATTATTAACTTACTTTTCACAAATGCCTATGTCATGTAAAACCCTAAAAATACAGATACAATTGCAAAACAATATTTTCAAACGTGTAAGTAATATAAACGGACATCAGGTACTGTTTTTACACCTGCTGCTAACTAATGTAATCATATACAGCCCAATAACATCTCTGCTAGGTATGCAATACGAGAGGCCTGAGAAACTGACTGTATTTACATCTTGAAGAAAATTTGAATCTCAATCCTGTGAAAGCTGACCCGTTCTTCTGATGATTTCCCACACTGCCGCTGCTGTGGCTGGCACCATGCACCTCTGGTCCAAGCAGAGTTTCCCAATGTTTACTATGTGGAATCCATCAACATCTTTTTCTGGGGCAACAGCATTGCATATGGCTCTCTCGTTGATGTGCTCTGACAGAGATACATTCAAGAAATTGATCACATTTGCAAATCTGAATCAGAAAAATTCAGCATGATGTTTTTATTATACCAAAGGAAATAACTGTAACATTTTTGGGAAAAGCAACACGCACGGACAGGAATTCTCTAAATAGACTTTAATAGCACAACACTTTATATAAGATAATAACCGACAAGGGACTAAACAAAACAGGGAGTTTAAATACAAGACTAACTAAATGACTGACAGGTGATAAAGAAACAAACGAGGAGATAACCAGTAACCAAAACAGAACGGAGCAGAGAAATAGAAACTTATCAAAATAAGAGTCCTAGTCCATGACAATAACTGTAGCACTTTTACCATTAGGTTTTGTTTGTTTATAATTACTGGACAATTATTTACCATTTGCAGTTTCACACAATACCTGGAAGAGGGAGTTGAACCAGCAACCCACTGATGCTTTTTTCTCTGTTGAATTTGTCAATCAATTCCAACATCTCATCCTGAGACACTGATGATGGCCTGGAGATTGTACTGCTTGACATGCCTTTTAAACAAAGTACCATTAGTATGGAAGAAAATCAATGCCAAATGTATTTGAAACAAAAAAGCTTGTTGTTGAATTGCACTAATAAAAAAATGCAATGCATTAACCGAGCTGGCATTTGAATGCACCCTAATATGAATGCACCTTAAACACTCTCGGTCTTCCGCACTTTCGTGACATAATGCCGCTTGGACTGTTGGGAAGAAGTCTGCTGCGGAGCTCACACCAGTGCGGGCTCGACAAAAGTGCACATCGAGGGCGCATATCGACCACTGAGCACACTTTTAAAACCTAAAATGACTAAATGCGACTAAATGATACTAAATGCTGCACACATGGCAGCCATTGTAAGACCGAAAGTGCATATGAAGTGTGCCAATTGGGACAGGGCCATTTATTCATAAAAACAGATTTAGAGAAATGGAGCAAGCTGTAAGTATATGTGATGATTATCAGTCTCTGGATGAACTGTCTCTAAAGTTACATACGTACGCATTTGAAGAGAATGATTTACAGTAATAAAACCAATTGTAAAGTGTTCATGTAGGTGTCAGGCAATCTGTTAGAAACTGGTATATCCTTTTTTGTGAATGAATGACTCTCTCTAACTGTTGCTTTGGTCTTCGTCAACACGTGCTGGTGAGATCGGCTAGCAGCAGAGATAGATCATGCATCTGTACTCTCCTGCAGTTCCCGGATGTGCAATGCTGAATTTTCTCGAATTTGAACCACTGAATTTCTGGAAGTGAATTTGTAAAAGCGAAATAAAATGGAGATGGAAAATTAATGCAAATGAAATCTGAAAAGTGGATATGGATTATTGAATTTTTAATAATGAAAATGTGTGTGAAATATTTTGAATTGAATATAAATTGAATATGCAACCCTGAATGTCAGCCCATAACAATTCAATGCCTATTTTTATCAATAAATGCAATTCAACAAGCTTTTTTTTTGTTTTCAAACAGCTTTGGCATTCATTTTCTTCCATAGATTTGAAAAAGACATTAGTGAAATTATGCTTTATATTGTAATCACAGTGACTTCATTTAACAATCTATTTTCAAACATCAAAAAATTACATTTTTGTCTACTTTTGAAAGACACTCAAATTCCTTATATCAGTGGTTCTCAAACTTTTTGACTCAATATTTTTTAGTCATTTTTAAGATGTGGCTGCAAGAGGGAGGAGAGGAGAGTGTATTTTAATTATGAGGGCACATGAATTGTAAAAAAAAAAAAGAATGATGTGCAGTTGAGCACGGATGATAAATATTGCAATATTACGTTAAAAAAGTTGGGGCCTCCCCCTTCTGGAAATGTGACCGGCCCACTTGGTCCTGGTTGAGAACCACAACGCTAAAGTTTACGCTGACTCACCAAGCAGTGAAGCCGTCCGGGTTTTGTTTCTCACATAAGTGTGGCTGGCGTGATCATTTCCCACCAGGATAACACTCAGATGGGGTCTCCTGTTTCCTTGAGCCACTAGTTTTGCTATATCACTCTGGATTTCTTTATGGATATCCCGAGCAAGTTCTGTCCCTGAGACCACCGTGGCAACATATCTATGTGACAAACATAACATATGTAACAATACACCGCGCAAGGCATATGGAAGAGGAATCCACTCAATTAAACCCGTTATAATGCATGATCTACAATGTATTTGAAAACCTGCTTGAGTATCAGTAGACATGTCTGTGACACCCACATGGTGGCGGAATATTCAAACGTACGAAATGTATTTGCCGAATGAATGACCTTCTGAAACAATGACTATATGCCATGTGTGTCCTGTTTATATTGATACAGGCTATAAAAAAAAACATGTTTATGAGCTGCTCGGTAAGAACACACGCGTGCTTTGTTTATAAACGCATGCAACCTTTGTTTATCTGAACCAGGGGGGAAATACAGTCCTAACCTTTTCAGTGACTGACAAAAGGGGCTTCTCCGGTTGACTGTTTTCAGGTTAATCCATCGTTTTGATCGCCGACAATGCTGAAAATATGATGTTAAAGTCTGTATTCTAATATAATTCACTGTTAATGCAGTGGGAGCTGCCATAGTAACTGATCACCTGCTCCTCCTCACAGGCAGCTCGCGCGTCTCGACGCGTCACACTAACAACAAAACGATTTCCGGTTCTGTGTTAAACTCGTAAAACGTCTGCAAAACACAATTTATGCTTGTGTACCTTTGTGGTATAAAACTCCAACATCAAATTAATAATTTAATGAATGCACGTATATTAACCTACCAGGAAATTTCGTGAAATCTGATCTAAAAGCCAGCACAGATCTTTACACAGTCAGAGCTGACAGAAAGCCAGGCATGTGATATAAAGATCGTGTATTAAATATCCTTGTTCTTTTTAAAGATTAGAATATATTCTGAATATATTTTATCCCCAAAGAGATACAGGTTTAAGTCAAGTTTTGTTTTGTAGATCATTTCAGTCTTAAATTAGATTATTTAGCCTATTAATTTAAACTTAGATTATAACTTCATTTAAATAGGCTAGGCTACTATGGGTTTTAAATATTTTATCATTTGCGTGACATGGAGTTCACAATTTTAAAATTCTCCCATATTTCCATGTTTTCCATGACTGTGGGAAATTATCATTTTACTTACACTTTAACACTTTTCTTTTGCTGTCTTGCACTTTTCCTTTAAGAAATCCAAATCTGGAATGTATGTGTTAAAACTGAAACTCAATAGGCCTTCAGTGTTCACTTTCCAGGCCATTTACCAAAGAGTAAAACATTGCATGAAACAAGGATTAGTAGTCGAACTTTTAACTGAGTGTTAAATACTCAATATTTTATAGAAAATGGGAAAAATAGAATGATCCAGGTTTGTACATATGTTTGACCTGTAACACTAACCCACACTAACACTAACTTATGTATTGTTGCATAACAGGGCAAACTGCAATATATCCCCCTGAAACAAGCGTGTTGTGCAATGTTATTTTAGAATTGCAGATTTTTTTAAATAAAAAATAAATTATTTTATAAATGATCATTGAGTTTATTATAATTTTATTCACATTTTAAATCAGTTTTTATTTATATTTTTATTTTAATTTTAGTTAAAATTTTAGGAATCATGTTGTGTTTTTGTTTTGTTGTGTGTCGTTTTTAATTGTTTTTTTGTCTATAGTTTTAAATTTTTTTTTAGTTTTTGTTATTTAATACATCAAGTTAAATTAAATTAAAATGAGAAATTTTGTCTTGGCAACATAGCTAAAATAAAATAAGTTTACGTTTTTTTTATATTTTGTTTTATTTCAGTTAATGTTTATTTTATTTCAAGTAATAAACAATGTTATGGCTTTAGTTTTAGTTAACTATAATAAACATGGTGCACAGATTCATCTGTCACATTCTATAAGCTTGCATGAGATACAATTAAACATAAAGAACTGTTGCAGGAAATGGGTCAATGTTTTTGATGTCAACATGTCCAAATGCCCAACTTCTATATGCAGAAAGTGGCCGGTGAATGATGTGTTTTTGTTAAGCTCTATAGCTCTTTAGTATGCAGCCCTTGTCTTATGCACAGGCTTCATCGGGGCGTTTTCTAAAAGAGAATCCACTATATAAATGGAGGGAGGGGACCAAGCTTTTTATGACCCACTTGGATTCCACCAACATCCAGTAGCCTAGCTAGGTTCTAATTTTGTGTTTGCCAAAATCATCTAAGAAAAAGTTTGTCATCTTGACACTTCTGGCCAATAGTTGCCCTGTAATGTTTCATCGCATACGACCTTTGTTGTCCTATGATGAAGAAATTAGTCTTTTAGCCTAAACAACTTGTGAATGTATATTTTGGAAATGTCAAACTCTTTGACTTTTCCCCAGTGTATATTTCTCAGAGAAGGTTTGTTTTTCAAAGTTCTTAGAAGTGTTGACAACATATAGACCTAAACATTTCCAGCATTACTGCCTAAGAAAAAGAAAAAAAAAATCATTGAATATACTCATTGACCACCATCTCAAAGAAAATAGTACTGTTTATTGAGAAGATTAATAATAATTAAGTTAAGAAGTGTTGTTAATGTGGAAGATAGTTTTTTTAATAGCCTATGATAATATTTAATCTTCTCGCCTATATAAAAAAAAAAATCTCAAAAGTGAAATTCAATTAATAGCCTCCTTTTTGAGGTAAAAACCCATAGGTAAAACCTCAATAAAACGCCACTGCCATAAATCCAGTACAATTTAGACCAAAAAAAAGTTTACAAATATATTTTTTAATAAAAATATACGATCATATTGCAATTTTAGCTTGGCGTGACAGAATTCAGGACAGTTTTGAAACAACGTTTTTGAAATAACAACCAACAAACATTTATCCCAAAAAAGAGCCCCGCCTCCCCTACATTGTAAAATCCGAACAACAACAATTGCACCCAATAGACTTTGAAACATAAACATCGCATGTTGGTCTATATTTGTAAACAAGCACAGTCATGTGCAGTGCTGATGGCTCGTTAACCGTTGGTATGGTATGCTCCGTGCGTCAGTCAGCACGAGACCCGGGATGCATAGGGTTAATATCATACAAGCAGCGTGAGAAAGAATGTGCCAGTCTCTTTGACAAACTTACAATTCATTCAAAGGTATATGCCACGCCCCTCCGCGTAGACGCAGCGCAGGGGCTTGACCAATTAGAGAGAAAGAATTTTTTCGTAGATATCTGCCGATGGTCAGATGACTGAAAAAAACTATTTAAAACTCTAATGAGCAACCTGATACAGGTTCATACACTTTCCTGGCACCTCTCAGTGAAGGATTAATTCGTATAACTCCCCCAGTTACTAAAGTTTGTCAAAAGAATAACTAAAGTATTTTACAGCACTGAACATTATGGTAGACAAATCAATAAGAATTGCAATTTGCTTGTGTTTTATCCTGTGCCGTTCATTCATTGCCATAGCTGCTGCGGCCGGCGAGAACGCTCACTCGAAAGGTAAGAACTATTTTAAGTCTTTAGTTTACTAAATAAATGCTGTTAACGGATTTTTAATACTAAGCGTTTACTTTAGTGAGCAAAAATTCCTCATTGATTTATATTTTTAAGATTTTCTGTTTACAATCATTCTCTTCGCGGACAATGGCCAACAGTCCCAATTTCTTTAAAACTGTTGAGAAACACATTCAAAAACACGTTTTTCTCACAATCTCAAAATGACTACATGAATGAAAATGTTGATGAAAAAAAGACATGTACGTTTAAATATCCGCTTTCTTTGACGTGTCGGCGACTCACAAAAGCAAAACCCGGCAATCCACTTTCTTTTGGATGTGCCCTTTAAACAAACGCCCAGATAAGTCCACGTTTTATAAACGGTCTGCCTCGTTGTCGACCGCAGTGACTTTGTGCTGGAAACTAGACTTGTCTGCATGAGCGGTGGATTTAAAAATAAATAAATAAAGCAATTATTACTTTAACGTTTGTGAACAATGAACGTTTGGAATACCGGTGAGCGCCTTAACAGAATTTAACTGTAAGGCTAGTTTGATTTAAAATTACCATGTTTTGTCAAAGTTAAGTTAACAGTAAGTTTTAAACATTAACTAATGTATTACACACACACACCCCTTTGTGAAAATTAACCATGGTTTTATTATGTTAAAGTGTAGTAATGTTTTTTAGTGGATCAATTTCCATTTGTATAGCCACAGTTTTACTTCAAATATGGTTAGTGGATCAAAACCATTAATTTGTGGTTACCATGGTTTAACTAAAAAAAAAAAAAAAAAAAAAAAAGTGTGTGTATACAGAAGTCAACATTTTGAAGTGGATCGAACCCTTTCATCAAAGTTATACATGCATTTTGAACAACCTGATCTCGTCTTAAGACAATTTTGATTAACTTTTTTTATCGTTTGTGTGTTAACTACGAATAAAACCATGTTACATGGATAGCTACCAAAACACAGGCTAACTAGTCTTTAATACAAAGATGCGATTTACACAAAGACATCAACAACTTCTATCACCTCAGGAGGATTGTGATTTTCATCCCTGTAGCTCATTTCTAATTGGTTAAACTGATGGTGTTTCAACACACCAGCAATTTTTCAGCCCAAGTAAGGTAAGGAAGACCATGGTTTCATCCTCTTGAAACTGCTGAGACTTGAAGTAAACTTGCATCCCCAAATCAAGACTATATTTGGCATTCTTATAATGGTCAACATAGAAAACAAATTCTGCTTTCTCTACTGTAGCTCAATTGTTCAAGCTAGTCATTAAAACGAGATGTTGTCTACAAGACTTGCTATGAATGAACTCAAGCTCAACACTTATGAAACAATTAAGCTCTTTGAAATGCACTATTGAGTTTGGAGATTTTACATAAACCTAATTAATAATTTTACTCCTTTTAGATGATGCAAAGGACAACTTCTCTATGGATCCTGTACAACTTCATGACCGAATCAAGTACAACATGCGAAAGTCTTTTGATCTTGATGACGACGGCTGTTACCTCCAACCTGGGAAAAAGGAAAGCATTGAGGAGTGTGGCTTCAATGCCACAGTCAAGACCATACTGATCATCCACGGCTGGACGGTGAGACATTCCAGATTGTCCTGTGCCTATGGTTTTAATATTGGATTTGACTTTTTAAGATTTTGACACCGTGTAGCAATACATTCACTTCTCAGGTGTTAAGCAAATTTGGTATTTCACACATGATTGCTGGTTTGGTTTGGTAAAGGATGTGTAATCTTTTACAGATGAGTGGGATGTTTGAGAGCTGGATGCACAAGCTGGTGGCTGCTGTTCAGAGGCGAGAGTCTGAGGCTAATGTGGTGGTGGTCGATTGGCTGGGACTGGCCCACCAACTTTACCCTGATGCCGTCAACCATACCCACCGGGTTGGACAGAGCGTCGCTACCCTTTTGGACTGGCTCCAGGTACGTCTATATTATACATCCCGCTGGGTGTGTTTGTTTCTCTTTGTGTGCATTTGAGAGAACTGGCAACCGTGAAAACTCTGCTTGTCGTCTTCTACATTGGTTCTTTGTTGGTATTATTCATCTTTTCTCAGGACCGCAGATGTCCTGGTGAAGTACAATTTGTCTTTTCCAGATGGGTCTGTTTAGTTTTGTTGTTGTTTGAGATGTTGGGAATTAGCCCATGGCATTATGGGTGTTCTTCTCATGAAACAATACATATTCATGCATCAACGCTGGGTTCCTTAAACTCTGAGGAGCTTTATACAGGAAAGATGCAAGCAGTGTAAATGAGCAGCTGAACGTATTAACCCCCCAACACGCGCACACGGATGCCCCAGCTGGCACTGAGCGTGGCACAGCAATCGTGCAAAAAACATAATGACTTTTTTTTTTTCATCTCAAAGCTGCTCTCATCAGCCTTGTGGCGTCTAAAGCATTTTTCCCTCAGATAAAGTCTTTTCTTTTATAGCACATTTTGCATTTTGAAGTTCGATAAGCAAACAAATGATTTATATTGAACAATAACATTTATTATTATTAATATCTGTTTTGCAGGATCTAAAAAAAAACTGTTTAAGTTTACCTATTGCATAGTAATTTCTTTTTAGAACGTTTCACCTTCTGAATTTAGTTAGACGAAGCAAGCAAATAAATATTTTGCCTTTCATTTTAATAATTTGTAGAACTTTGTAGTTACACAAAACAAATAAGACAAATAATTAATAAAATTATAAAATTCTATTAAATGTTTATTAACATGCATTATTATTACTGTCTACTTTTGATAGGAGGAAGAGAAGCTACAGCTTGAGGACGTGCACGTGATTGGATACAGTCTTGGGGCTCATGTCGCTGGATATGCTGGAACGTTTGTAAATGGAAACATTGGACGTATAACTGGTGAGTAGTGTTGTTTTTTTAGGACATTTTTAATTTTTGAAGCAAAGCTTTGGAATTGCTTGGTCTTTTTGCACACATTGAGGCCTAAATATCTAAATCTCTGTCCTTTTTGAACAGGCTTGGATCCAGCTGGCCCCATGTTCGAGGGGACGGAGTCCCATAAGCGGCTTTCTCCGGATGATGCAGACTTTGTCGATGTCCTGCACACATACACACGGGGAGCTTTGGGAGTCAGTATTGGGATCCAGGAGCCAATTGGGCACATTGATATATATCCCAATGGTGGGGATGTACAGCCCGGCTGTTCTTTAGGACATGTGCTATCCACTGCTGCTGCAGGAAGTAAGTACTACAGTTTTGTTGCTGTTTTGGCAATTTCCGAATCTTTTCATGGTTGCCAACCATCATTTTACCACATCTGTCTTGTCACCACACAGACTTTGTGGAAATCATGAAGTGTGAGCATGAGAGGGCAGTGCACCTGTTTGTGGACTCCCTCATGAACAAGGACCACGTGAGCTACGCCTTTCAATGTACCAGCCCGGATCGCTTTAAGAAGGGCATTTGTCTCAGCTGCAGGAAGAACCGCTGCAACAGCATTGGTTACAACTCCAAGAAAATGCGTAAGAGGAGAGAAAGCAAGATGTACCTGAAGACTCGCGCGGACACACCTTTTGGCGGTAAGTAATTATAGCGTCCTTTCAAAGTCACATGCTGTAATGATGAGTCACTTTGCTTGTTGCAATATTAAACTGGTTATTTTCTCTACAGGTTACCACTACCAGATGAAGATGCATGTGTTCGACAGGAAGGATGTAGATTCAGATCCCACTTTCTACGTCAAACTACACGGATCCCATAATGATACCAATAACCTCAGCGTAGACATGTAAGCAGCTCGTTATTAAGATTATATTGCAAAAATATTGTCCAATTAACTGGTAAATATTTTTATGGGCTCTTTTGAATGGGAAAGCAAGGTTAAAATCTGACCTGGCTTCTCTTTTTTTCACAGTGCTGAAGGAGTTGGTCTGAACCTCACAAACACATTTCTCGTCTTCACGGAAGATGACATCGGTGACCTGCTAAAAATTTCCCTTCGCTGGGAAGGTCCTTCCGATTCCTGGACGTCCGTATTGAAACACTTCAAGTCATCATTCTGGTCCTGGCCGAGTAAACAGGACAAAAAAGTTTTGGAGGTTCGGAGGATCAGAGTCAAAGCAGGAGAAACGCAGAAAAAGTAAGTCTTGGAGCTCATTGCTTGCGAATTTGTGCAATCACTCATTTTACACTTGTTTTTTTGTGTGTGTGTGTGTTTGTTAATGTTGTAATTGGTTCTTTCACAGATTCACCTTCTGTGCTGAAGAGACTGAGATCTCACCAGGGCAAGAGATTACATTTGTTAAATGTCGTGATGGCTGGGAAGTAAAACCTAGGAAACGGTATGTATGCATGTCGACTATTCACATTATGCATTATAGTGTGTGTGTGTATATATGCATGCTGCATGTGTGTTTATATGCATGTAAATATGTGTATGTTTATATTCCTATTTATTTATTTTTGCAGATTGCACTACTGAGAGGAAGCACTGTTACCCAGGGACCCAAGGTGGCACAGGGCCTGAGCACTTTTGTTTGAGTTGATACACATTTGGTGGGTTAAGACACCTTATTGGTTTCGGTGGGTAAAACACAACTCGTGCTGCTCATGGCCAGCTCAGATGGGGGAGGATGGCTGGTTACTGGACTTGCTCAGGGCATTTTCTTTTTCTACCAGTGGGCTGTTTTGGATGGTTTGAGATTCTAGGTCTTCATCTTTTGATACAATTTGTATGTTTTATAATGTTGCATTCAGAACATCTGTTTTATGGATCTCGGACTCTTCCTTGACAACGCAATGCTTGTTATATATATTTTTGTACGTTTTTAATTTATGAAGAAGGAAAAAAAAGCACTGTAAAACCAAGCTTATTATCAACTTAATGCACACTGTACAGCATAATTAATCTCCAGTTATCTGTGACACTTTACATTTGCATGTGTCTGTGGATTTCAATAGAAAGATGGATTTTATGTGAATTCACAGTATTATTTATGGTCTGAAGAATGGAGAGAGCCGCTCTGTTTGTCTTCGTAAAAATGTTGCACATTTTTGTGCCTTGTTTTGTACATGTTTTGTGTATATAATGTTTATATAAAATGTACGAATAATAATTTGTAATAAAATTACCTTGGATCCACTTGTCATTTCTAGATGTTATTGGTATGATGCATTCTATTAACAAACCTGTTTTGAAATGATGGTGTGGTATTAATACTATTCATTTTGAATACATGAATGCTGAGTTGTACTTTTGCTTAATAGTTTTGTGTAACTTACAGTAAGCTGATTTGCATTTATGCAACTTGAGTAGGTTATAAAATATGCTACAATCCAGAGTCTGTCAATTTGCTTGCCTAAGTAGCCTCTGTGATGAAATGAATGTGACATAGCAACTTCAGCTTGTAAATAATCTCATGTCATTCCAAACCGGTATGACTGACTTTCTTCTGTGGAAGACAAAAGAATTTATAAAGCTTGCTAGTCGCTCTTTGTCATTACAGTGAATGTGGATTCAAGACTAAAATCTTCTAAAAGATTTAAAAGCATCATGAATGTTGTTCACATCCAGATTCTTGCTTTATATCAGTTAAACTTGGATGGAGCTAAAATCTGGATGTGAACCACATTCATGATGCTTTTAAATCTTTTAGAAGATTTTAGTCTTCAAAGAAAGTCAGTCATACCGGTTTGGAATGACATGAGATTATTTACAAGCTGAAGTTGCTATGTCACATTCATTCCGTCACAGAGGCTACTTAGACTGGTTCTGTCCTGAAAAGATTCAACTCAAAAGAATTTGTTCATGAAACAAACATTTACTATACTTTTATGGTGGTTTAGCTTCCTTTTTGATACTTGAAATTTCCAGACCCCCATTCATTGAAACCGCATGGAAAAGAACCGAGTGGTTGTCCAAGTTTCTTCTTCTATAGGAAATTAAGTCGTGCATGTTTGGAAAAATACGAGTATTAGTAAATATTACAATCTTTTTTTAGAAGGAATAAATAGACTAGCAAAAGTAGAGTTTTACAAGAAGTTTCATTCTCTTCAGAGGAGTGATCTAGAATCTTCTTGCAGTGCCGTTTGTGTGCGCTGCTTTCAGGAATGCTAAACCAGTTAAGTATTTCTGGTGAAAAACCTCTCAGAAATGTTGAAATCTTTCCAGGCGATTCATCATTTACTAGTGTAAAAGGAAGCGACAAGACACCAAAGAGATAATCGTGAATGTGATCAGAGCCATGAAATGTCTGGTATCTGATACAATGGTTTCAGTGGATAATACTGGTACATTACAGTAGGAACATTCTCACAAGCAAATTACGTATAATTTAATCAATAATCAGCGTAAAAACAATGGCTTTTCCTATATGCTACTTAGGAAATACACATGGAAAGTCAAACTCTGAACCTAACCTTAACCCATAGTTACCTTGTATTACCAAGTATTTATACATGTAAGTGCATGTACTGTAAAGGGGTTAAGCAATTAGAACAGTTTGGCCCAACGGAAAGGAAAAGCACTGTATGGCTCATCAAGCAGTGAACGTCACATGGGGAGAGCGGTGTCACAGCTGTGTCTCAGTTTGTGTAAACCTATAAAGTTCAGAGTATTGTTTTTTTTCCTTCATTAATTTCACAAATACAATTGTGTGGGTTTGTTTCATTAATACAGTGTATACTTTTTTCTTGATTTACCCCAAAAAATAGAAGTGAACGGTGACAACATGCCCCATAGGTGGGGTACATTGTAACATGACCATTATGACAGAATCAAATGTCATCTGATCTAATAAAAAAATTATACAGACAAACTTAATATTTTCTCAATAAAATACAATTATTAACTTTTTACATAAAATGTCATTTTTTAATCATTTAAAAAAAAAAGTTTTTTTTGAGTTTGACAACAAACACACCGCAAAACACAGCTATACAGCTAGTTTAATACATAATAATAATTAATAATTTCTGAACATTGACTCTCAGTCTTTATTCCCCTTTCTCCTCAAGGTTTCTCAATAGAGAAACTACTTACAAATTACTTTTACTATGGTTAAATAAATGTTCAGTGACTGAAAAAATAATTATATATAGTATTGACATGGCAACTATACACTAAGTTTCATAATGCTAGCATGTGTGGAAGTATTTAAAACAAGTGCATTACAGCTAGCCTGCATTAGTTTGTGCCCAGCTCACACACGCGATCTCAAAATTCTGGCCAGTTGATAATACCTAGAATATCAAAATCGACTGCTGGCGGAAGATCCTTTTCTTAGCACCAAAACTTTGGAACAATCTTCCTAACATGGTCCGGGAAGCAGACACACTCTGTCAGTTTAAATCTAGACTAAAAACACATCTCTTTGGCTTAGCATACACACACATAACACATTATAGATTTCTATAATTCAATGTTAGGCTGCATAGTTTAGATCAGCCGGAACCGGGAACACTTCCCATAATTCCTGATTGTACATCATAAGAAGGATGGCGTCTACGCTAATATTAGTCCCTCTGTTTATCCCGAGGTTTACCGCAAACTGCAGGATCCAGGCCATATCCAGATCTGAGGAAGGACCATCACATGGACACGACGACAACGCATCCCTGAAGTGCCAGCCTCATCAACACTGTGAAGGCCTCATGGACACCTCAACATACTCATCCCCACACCGGCGTGATGACTCCGACCTTAACCAGATGAACTGGATAAATATCGTGAAAGTTCTGATCCCATCTGACTCCTGACCTATTATGCTGCCTAAATCATAATCATACACTGTTCGTTCGTTGGCCAAATGATGACTGGCCCCCTGACTGAGCCTGGGTTCTCCCAAGGTTTTTTTCTCCATTCTGTCACCTGGAGTTTTGGTTCCTTGCCACTGTCGCCTTTTTCACCTCTCTTTGCCTTTGTCGCCATTGGCTTTTGGCATTGCTTAGTTGGGGACATTTAACATTTAATTTTGAATATAACAATACTATTAGGCTACAACATTATTTTCCTGTTATCTCTGTAAAGCTGCTTTGAAACAATTTGTGTATAAAGCGCTGTATAATTAAAGGTGACTTGACTTGACCTATGTCAGCGGTCAGACAATTTCCAGCACCCTTGAGATAAAGCTTGCACTTCCCAATATAATTGTTGACAAAACATGCAGTGCTCGTGTGATTATGTATAGGTTATAAGCAGAACATGCTCCATGACTGTACCCTTTAATGTCAGAGAGCAGAATGTTCCATTCAACCTTCTCCGAATGCTTGTCACGTCATGCGGCAAGGCGTTGTGCAAACACAACAAGAGACCTCCTTGTCCAGCTGTGTGCAGCATGTGCCTAAAGCAGAACTGACCTGCCGAGATACACACGTGTTCTCATTGCCGTTTTAAACCTGTGAATGTGTACACAACAAATATTGATTGACTGGTTGTAATGCTATAGCCTACTCAAGTAGCTATTCGAACACAATGCACTTGGGATTTACCTTTGCTCAATGTACAGTATGTGGGTGCAGAATGATGTATGAAGGAGATTATTGATGAATAATTAATCTTTGTGCTGTGTATATTACATTTGATGGCTGTAATAAAGTGCACAATGAAAGGAATAGGGAAACAAGAGTGTCTTTATTAAATCTTCACAGAACACTCAGGAGCTAGAAGCAGAAGGACGTAACTTAACCGCATAAACAATGACGACACCGGACACAGAACTAAGGAAACTCTGGGCTTAAATACATGCATGAGGAACGTAATCAAGGTGAACAGAAACAGGTAGGGAAACTAACTAAAACTCAGACAGACAAAACAGGAACAGAACTTTTTTTATGTGGGTTGTGCCTCGACATGGCACAGCGTGGATGAATCCATGTTTTTATACTGTCATTCAGAATAACAAATTCTACTTTTTGGAAGTATGACCTTTTGGAAGGAAAATGTCATCTGAACAAGTAACATCCACTTTTGTTCTGACCAACTAAGGGGAAAAAACGCATTGCTGTTGCAAACGGTGCTGTCTCTTTTTTTTTTCTGTAGCCACTCCAAAGTCTTTTGCATTTTACAACGGGTGAATCTCCAGTTGTCACTGGTGATTGTCGTTTGAACCTTTCTGGATCCGCCATAAAATGAATACGTTTAAATATCAAGTGCTGTGAGAAAAGGCTATAAATCTCCACCTCCAATATAGCCTACTAGCCGGACTCCTTGACGTAATGACACAAAGACATGCTCGAATTTCCCGCGGAAATCCACCAGTACCACTAGAATTAAAAACATTATAAGCTTACCGTTTTGAAATGAGCTAAGGCAAGCAGAGAGTTTTGAACACTGGCTGGTTGTGTACTTGCTCAAAAACTTAATTTTGGGATTTTGGATTATTTTTAAACCAAAAAAGTTACGGACTGCAGCTTTAACTCAACTTCAACTTATTTCAGTTTATTGCCAATGCAACATTTCTAATTTATGGTTAGTTAGTTAATTTTGATTTAATTTTATTTCAGCTTTATTTCAATTAACAGAATTGTTTTTAATAGTTTTACTTTTAGTTTCAGTTAACGATAATAATCCTGCTGTATCAGATCGTTTAACTTACATGTACAGTGGCCCCAAATTATGTTTGGAAATTTTTAAAAATTGAAATGAATCAGTTATGGCCCAACAGAAAGCAGAACAAAGATATTCCAGTGTCAAAACGAAATTTCCACTCACTCACTGACTAAAAAAGAATTCGGTGGCTGAAGTGGCTCTTATCACCTCATTAAGGAGATAAGTGAAAGGAAATCTTATCTGACAGAGGTGTCACCTTTCGGATAAGACTGATACATTGCATCATTGACATTAGTGTATTGTATCTCCATGTGAATTGCATAACACAATATACTGTATGTAAGTCAATAACTTTTGTAATAATTTTTTTATAAATTTTATTTTAGAATTAATTTATTGACATTTTCATTTAAAAACAACAACAATTAAAAACCATTTACATCAAATCTTAATTTAATTAGGTAATTGAAATGTGTGTATAAGCCATCATTAGACTGGCCTAGAATAAAATATGAAATAGATGAAATTTTAGATATGAAGAATTCAACCAACTGATGAGCTTTAGAGCACTTTTATTGAAGCTGGCTAACATAAATCAAATAAAATACTTTTGGAGAAATCTTTCCTGTAAGAAAGAGATCGCTTTTATCCCTTTTACTCTTTCAGAATTTTTTTGGACTGTCACTTTAATATCACTTGTCTTTTGTAAAATAGATTTTGGAATGTGGGTGTGTGAAAAAGAACCTGAATGTCAGTAGGGTGTGAGAATTATATATGGATTTGTGCACAAAATACTTGTCTCCTTTGTACCTCTATACATATAATGTTTCAAACATTTTTTATTTACTAAAGAAATAATAATGAAAAAAAAGGTGAATTGTTTTAATAAAGTGAAAGTATGGATTGTTGGAAAGTTTTCTTGCGAAATAGCCAGTTTCTTCAGTTCATTGAACCCACCTGAGCGGTTCTCGAAACTGTATAGAAGTGTTCCAGCCATGGATCATGTTGCTTTCAATAAGTCAAGTACAAACAAGCAAATATTTAATTCCTCTATAAACTTTGGAAATCACAGCTGCCGTCTCCCCCTCACCAGAGGGCTTTTATTTGATTTTCTCTGACATGCTTATACCTATGGCCCAGCCTTAGATTTTTCAGATGGCGAAGGTTGATTCTATTATCCAACATGGTGTAAATTTCAAAAGAGTATCTATAAGGATATTTTGTACACTTATCATGTTTTGGCCCCCGTATTTAAAATCTAACTTCCAGTTAACACTCCTTACAGTGATTCTGTCAGGTCAGATTGAGTCATTCTCTCACCTGGCTCTATAACACTTCCTTAAAGTCATGCATTATTCTCTGCTAAGAGTTGAATTACATGCATTCATAAAAGGTAAAAAAAAATGAAGAAAGTAAATGGCAAGTATCACATTAAATGAAGTGTGAAATCTTGAAATAGACAGACACTGTAAAAATGATCAATAAGTTATGACAACATATTTTATAATGCTTAAAACTCATCAAAATAAGTTAAGCAATTTTCAACTCATTTTGTTTAAGTCAGTTTTAATGTAATTGAAATTTTAATTACTTAAAAATCCAAGTTGTTTGTAGACAGCAGCTTTTTTTACAGTGTTGAAAAAGATTCTAAAGTAACATTTTAAGATGTAAATTATAAGACGGAAAGCTTTGATTGGACGAGCACTTGAAGCTATAAACTGAGCTCACTAATATGCAGAGCTGCTATAGTGCTTGGCAACCATAAACAGCCTAGTATTAGAATAATATTGTCAGCTTTTTACTTTGACAAAAAACATAAAAAAGGCAAAAACGCGGCAGAAAACAAAACCAACAGATTTGCACACATTACAAAGAAAAAAAATGAACAAAGGTCTAAACTAAACTCACGGCTTAAATACACAAGATAATGAGTTACTCAACTAGAAACAGGGATGAACATAATCAGTAACTTTGGTAACAAATAATGAGTGGGAACATGGGAAACAATGGAAACAGGAACAGATACAAGGTGATACAAACTAAAAGTACATAAAACAGAATGAAAACCCATGGCTGCGTTCTTCCCCAAATTTGAATGCCCTTAACTCGCTAAGTTCCCTCCATCTCGTGGACTCGAATGTGTTGTTTGTGCACAAGTGGCCACTACTGGTGGAACTCTTTCATGAGGTTTAAATGTAATGCACTAAGCCCTTGATCACTTGGAATTCACTATGGAGCTGATTTATTATTTAAACCCCTTTTAACTTATGAATTTGTTTTATGCACCATTCTATACACATATAAGTTGTTTGAGAAATAACTAAAATCCTGTAGAAATGTGAGCTGTTAGAGAAAATTAAAAATTACACAAATGGAAAAAATATATATCAATAGTATAAACTTTGACTGTGAACATAAGATGGCTAAAAGTATTATGCGATAAATTCTCAAAATAATTAATATATCATACATTTTAAGTGCGATCTGCAGTGACGTCACAATCAAGTTGAATTGTCGGATATAGAGCTGCTTGAAGTGTACATCAGAGTAGACTCGCTCCCTCTGTCCAAATTGAGGGGTCGAGGGTCTATCCACCTAAACATCCCTCACCCACCTGACAAAGTGGAACAAACTTCAAAATGGCGGGGATTCCCCTGAGGCAAAGTTGGCTAGTGTACTGTATGTCTAAGCGAAGTGGAATGCATCCTAAAACTCATCCTTCCCGGAATGCCATAAACAGAAACTAAACCTAAGTAGATGGAGGGGGAAAACAGAAACAAAGTTCATTGGAGAAGATGAAAGGGGAAGAGTGGGAAGAGTGGGAAGAGTGGGTGTGTTTATCTCAACTTTCAGACATACACTTAGCCTGACGTGGCCATACTCAGATTCTAGTCAGAATATGAGTCTGATACTGCTCCATTGGGCTGTGATTATGGGGCGTGTTTCAACCGAAGGAAAGAAAATATGCCTCTGCACTCAATTGGATAGACCTACAACCAATCAGAGCAATGGAGTAAATGACGTTTCAGAGAAGAATAGTTGTCAACATAACTCAACTGCACGCACGCTGGAAGAAGATGAGTGTAAACTATTTGCTGATGTTCTAAAAAGGATTTTCAGATACACAGAGTGTACACGGAAACAACAATGACCACAGGGTTTTCATTGCGCCCCATCTTCTAAGCGACCATCGGGGACAGCTGATAAATTAAACTTTTGTCGAATCCCGTAGGAAGGACGGCAAAAACATCTTTCCGATCGACAAATGCCATGATCGCGGTTCTCTGTTCCTCTTTTAAAATGAATACGATGTCTACATCTTCTATAACAGAAGCGATGGCTGAATCTACACATCTAAATTCTCCAGCGGCAGCCATTCTTTGTTGTAAACGAATTCAACCCAAGCGCTTTTTGGTGACGTGGATGATACGTTACTGTAGAACATCTGTCCATCGTCATGTAAAGCCCGCCCTGACGATTTGATTGGTCCGAACAGCTTTGGTTCGGGCATACTTGCCTGTACCAGCGGACAAGCAGCTAGCGGATAGTGACGAGATGTTTGCTGAAGGCTATGTGACAAAAAATGTTTTAGCCTATAAAAACGCGTGACATTAGAGCACCAGTCCTGCTGTGACATCACATTGCATTGTGATCTATGGATCTGCCTAAAGTATACATGTTGAGTCTAGACTCGAAGGGGTTGAGGGTCTGTCTAATTTCCCTCACCAAATTGACAAATTTAAACACACTTTAAAATGACAGCCGGGATTCACCGGGGAAGTATTTAGGGAAGTTTGCGACTGTATTGCAGTGTCCCAATTCAAAGGCTGCAATTTTTCCCCAGACCTGTTGCTGGCTGTGTTTCCATCGCGATCTAAAGTACCCATACCTGCCAACTTTTGCGTTTAGCTTTGCGTGAGATTTTTCTGGGGGGGCGGGGGGTGTAAGTAAACAAACCTTATAATAAAACCTCTCCAACCGGGTGGGAGGGTGGGCGCATGCGCGATACGCAGTTTGGAACACAGTCTTTCTCTCGCATCAGCGTGAGAACTCGCCCGTGTAAGCGTGTGAAACCACTCAAATGCGTGTGTCTCACGGCCAAAGCGTGAGAGTTGGCAGGTATGAGTACCGTGTGAAGATATGCAACTCAGTCTGGTGACGTAGGCCTGCGCGCGACTTTAGTTGCATTTTGTCCTCCGCATAACGCTTAATAAAGCCTGAACCTCATTGTTGGTCCATCGGTCATATTCAACTCCATTGCTGATTCAATGTCACGCACTGCAACAGATTTGAAATTAAAATGCTGCGTGGAGTCAACCAATCAGCATGTTCAGCACCCAAGTCCCACCCCACGAAAGTTTCTGAACTTCGAAAAGGTACTACCTTGCGAGCAGAATCTTTCTGAGGGGGGTTTCATGTTGTCCCCCTGTTGTCATGTGATTCCTTGTTATAGTCATGCGACCCTGCCATGTGTTCCCTTGTCTGATGTGTCATGTTGTCATTGGTTCATTGTTTCATTGTTCACAGGTGTCCCATGTCTAGTCATTAGTCCTCGTGTATTTAAGCCCTCATGTTTGCCATGTGTCTTTGTCAAGTATTGTTTGTGTAACCACTGTTGGTAAGTATTCTGTTCATGTCAATGAAGCAGAAGTCAGCTTCAAGACTCACAGGAGTTCGTAGGCCGCCCCGCTTACGGTTACAAAGATCACAGCAGTTACACCTTACACCAAGGTCTAAGCTACGTCCTTGCTTCAAGTTGCAGTTTCGGATTGGCTAAGAAATAGATAAACATAGTCATTTTCCAAACACATACAGATAGATGGAAGCATATCTCCATTGGTTATGTAGGCAGCTGACACTCTGACCCTGAAGTTAGGCATGTCATGACCTTCCAGTTCTCAGATTTGGGTTGCTGGGCGCCAACATGTCCAGAACAACAGCTCAGTCAATCTCCAATAATGCCAGTGGTTCCTTAACCTGTACCCCAAAAGACTAACACACACACCGAAACACAGCTTTTCCAAGGTTGGATTTGGCCAGGCTCTAACTGTAAACAGGAGAGTATTCTCAAAACATCAAGATAATGCGTTCTTTCTCTCAAGGATAGCTACACTTTAGTCTAACTGGAAAGTAAGGCTTTAACAAAGAAATGGTACCTTAAACTATTGGCTTCAATGACCCCTATATGTTTTAACACGTTGAAGACCTTTCTCAAACACAAAACAAGTCCATATTTAATTTCTGGAAGCTTGGCTAAATAAGCCAGCACTGTTACTGCATTCAGATATCAAATTAAAGAATACATGAAAAGAACATTTCAGTAATCACACTGGTAACTTCTAAAACAAAGTAAAATCTCCAGAGAAGTCATTCAACTCATTTAGAAGGAAAAATATCGATTAATACCTTGATTATAATAACTCATTACATATACATTGAAGCAGCAGTGGATCCCAATCCACCCCCTTCAGTAGTTGACAATTCAGTCCAACTCCTTATCAAAGATATTCCCAATCAGTTACAGCAGATTGATTAATGCAGATTGTATAAAAATTAAAGTGTGTTTTTTTTACCTTTAATGCATGTAACCTGTTGTAGGAAATCTCGAAAACAAAATTAGGAAACTTTAAAATAGCTGTAAAATTGAGCCCTGAACATTATTTTCTAAGACTGTAGCGCTATTGACGCCATTTTATAAAAGGTGTTCACAATGCAAAACCTCTTACCCGTGTTACAATCTTTGTAGTGAAGAGCCTCTTGTGGTATCACTTTAGTTATGCACCACACCTGTGACAAGAGTCAGTAAAGGCCATTATTATGTTGGCAATGCATAGTTTAAAATCCTGTATGTCTTCATGTCTTACGAAAGTAAAAATTCTTAAGATTTTATGTGCGAAACATCAGTTGACTCCTAACAGTGTTACAGAGATCTATGTGTGAGTCTGAACAATACCAGATTCAAAACCATCTCTTTGTTCATTCAAACGAATGGAGTCTCCCAGGCTTCATAAAACTACATTAAACATTGTCCCATTTGTGCTGTGAGACTTTCTCATGGGAAACAAGTGGAGGACATAAAGAATGTTAAAAGAAAGCCTTTTGAATAGAAGATGTCTTGGAATGATTTAGATAAACAGGCCTACAATAACTATCATAAGAAACAAAATCCACAATTTTAACTCTTAAATGTGGTTGAAATATGGTAAAACTGCAAAGACTTAAAATTAACTCTGATTAATGCATTTAAGTTTTAAAGGAGATATTGCTTTAGAAACCTTAAGAAATTGCTGACAACAAGATAAAATATACTGTACAGTATACATTCTTGGATCAAATGTCTAAAGTTGCATTAGAGATAATAGAAAGGTTCAGTTCCAGGTAGGGGGTGGCAAAGGAAGTACTGATTACTGATAAAGAAAACCCTGCTCAATCACTTTCAGTAAAGCATTTAACCATGAATACAACAGAGGCAGGTCTGTGTACTGAGTGTAATAAATGCACATGGAGTGTACATTTAAATGCACGTTCAAAATCATACCTAGCAGTAACAAAACATTTCAGGAATTTCTCAGGTATCCGTGGAATGCCTGAAATAATCATGTGTAAAAAGAAGTCATAATGATGACAAGTGGATCCGTGCATCATTTTGTCATTTTATTTCTTATTGATGATGATATATACATTATATATATAATATGTGTGTGTGTGTGTGTGTGTGTGTGTGTGTGTGTGTGTGTGTGTGTGTGTGTGTGTGTGCGTGTGCGTGTGCGTGTCGTGTGCGTGTGCGTGTGCGTGTGCGTGTGCGTGTGCGTGTGCGTGTGCGTGTGTGTGTGTGTGTGCGTGTGCGCGTGTGAATGAAGTCTGCATTTATTTAATCAAAAATACAGTAAAAACAGTCAGAGAGACTATTGATTGGTTATAGAACAATAGGTATCTTGCTCAAGAAGTTTTGGTTTTCAGATTTTGTGGCACATGCCCACGGTTGATGTTTATGTAGGAGCATCCGGTAGATGATGTAGAATGAGGTGTAGATGAGGTAGAAGATTAACACCTTTGGTTAATCCACCTACGAAAGACCTTTTAAAAAGTTGGAGGTAAAAGAAAGGCCCCCCTTTTCTGAAAGATTTTTTCAGAGAAAAGAGAAAGGTTTGATACTGTACCGTGCAATAAAACCATGTTCATATTTATATGTTTACATGTGAATTATGTTGTATGCTTGTTTTACACTTTTAGAGGGTGTTGTTTTATTATTTAGTATTATTTTGAAGAACTTTACAAAATGTGTGATTACTCTTGAATGTTTGATGAGTGTAAATGATTATAGTGGGATGAACTGATTTTGAGATGTGTGAAATATTTCTGTGGTTTTAATGCATGCCAGCAATTAGAAATGCATGTATGAACTGTGAAGAAAAGAAAGAAATACCCTCTTAGCTGTAAATGTGAATCAGCATGGTAAGATAATACAAACATTGCCTTTCATGTAACGAGCCAAAATACAAGACTCACTCAGAGTCCCTTCTGAATTAAACGACTATCTGTGGGAGCCCATTATGGAAAATAATTGCCACATGAGATGGTACAGAGTAAATCACTATGAATCACATTCAAAGCAATCACTACTCAGATAAGCGATGTTGGGGAGTCAAATCGTTGTCTTATGACTCCTCTTTACTGTAAATCACAAGGACCTAAATCCCACTGAAGGTAGACTTTTCCCACAGACATCAAAGTGAGATTGCCCCTTCTCACCCTAGCGTGGCGGGACAGTGAAATACTACGGGGTTACAGCAAGCTTTCTCATCTGAAAACTGGCATGGAAACTGCAGACTTCTCCAGAAAGCTCAGTTACAAGGGAACCGTTTTGCACTTGTTGGAATGCATGAATACATACAAGTGTTTTATTGTTTTAGGACATTTCATTGTGGAACAGTGTACAATGCAGCCTATTCTGAAGTTCTGCAGAAGTGAGATAGTGATAGATAGATAGATAGATAGATAGATAGATAGATAGATAGATAGATAGATAGATAGATAGATAGATAGATAGATAGATAGATAGATAGATAGATAGATCGACCGATAGGTAGATAGATAGATAGATAGATAGATAGATAGATATAGATAGATAGATAGATAGATAGATAGATAGATAGATAGATAGATAGATAGATAGATAGATAGATAGATAGATAGATAGATAGATAGATAGATAGACTTTGATAGTGTCATACTGCCTATTGCCTTATGTGTACTACACTCACCCCCCTTAACCTCACTCCCATCCGGTCACTGCACAAATGTAACACCTCAAGTCCTACTCGCCCCACTTTGTGTGAGCCTTGAACCCAGGTTGCAGGCATGGGAGGCGGGCGAGCTAACAAGGACGCTAAAGACAGCAGCCTCTTGTCACTATGCGCCTCTTGAGGCCAGGCCAGTGAGGTTCACACGCACAGACTGGAGGCCAGCGAGTACAGCCATAAGGTTTGGTATAAACGTCATTTAGAAGGTCTACATTCTGTAAGCATCCTTCATGTCCACAGAAACACACATAATAACGCATGTTGGGCACCTTCCCCTCAATTTAATAATCTAAAAAAAAAGAGTTTTGAAGTTCTGGATTCACTTAAACTCTCTTCATTTTAAAACAGTAAAAACACAAAAGTAATTTTTGTATAATGGTGTCAGAAGACATGGTTACCTCAAGAGTGAATATGTAATGAATTTAGATCAGGAGCAGTTGAGACTGTGGCATATACTCCCTCCTCCTTCATCCTTAAGAAATTCACTGTACAGTCAAATACAGCAGATTATTTCTGAGTTCCAGTCACTCCATGAAAATTATGAATTTAAAATGTTATTTGGTGAAGGACCATAAATGCTACAAACTAAGAGGTAGGCCTATAGTGAACACATCTGCATTGTACTATTAATATGTTTTTATTATTTGTTTTTGTTTTGCTTTGTGCAATGCTTTGGAAATTTGTAGCCTATAAAGCAATATGAATTGAATTGAAGATAAAAATGAAAGAATGAAAGGAAAAATGAAGCAATGAATGAAAAAAAAAAAGGCCGAGAGGTGGCTTAACAAAGCGTCTTCACGTACGTTAACCGTTTCTGTGGGTGTGAAGTGAACTATTAAAATAGTATTTACAAAGATAATGTGAGCCGGAAAAAAAGAAATGCTGATTGGTCCACAGCAGCTGCATGATTCTGCCTTGATTCTGATTGGCGGAGAGTGAGATGGTCTCACCTTAAACTGGGTTACTTGAGTTCAGTGACATACAACAAACGTGGTGTGCGTGGCTTTGCGTTTTACGAGCCGCCCTGTTTATGGAAGGATTTTCTTCGGAGAAACACGCGTCTCTTCCTGCCACGAGGCTGGCGCACATATAATAGAGTTAGATTATTGCAGAGCTGAATTTGATCTCATCAGTCCTCAGTCTGTTGGGCAGCATTTGCCTTCTCTCATCATAGTAAATTCTGCTGAACTTGGACATTCTCGCGCAGTTGCCATGGGCCGTCCTCAGACCGGACACCTACTGGCGAGGTCACCGTTAAAAAAACCCTCTGACCTGCTCATAAAACAGCAGGCTGGCACATGTGTAGCACATTTGGGCAACGCGAGGAGCTGCTGAGTCTGAAATTAAATTTTAAATTAGAGACAGCATCAGGTGTCATGCCAATTAACGTTCAGTTTGAGCAGAAACTTGGCACACTCTTTATGGCAATATATACATTTTTCTTCGACTTTTTCGCTATAATAGCCTAAATGGCATAGTGGTAATTAAAAGAGTAGCCTAATATATATATATATAGCCTATATATAAACCTACCCCGCCCCTAATATATAGATGAGTAGTATTTATTAGATGGTGTTTTTAAGCCCCATATGACATTTGATTTTTCTCTCCAAGACATCTTTCTTTCTTTCATCTATATCTGGAGTTTTCCCTGTATCTTTGATAAATTGATCAACTTTATGTAACAGTGTATATAATAATAATAGTCATGTTCATGTAACATCAAGCTTAAGTTGAACAATTGTATTTTCAGCAATTCACCCAGATTCAGGCAGGAGATGTTCTGCTGTGATTTTGGTATGTAGCCTACCCACACGTTCTCATACAGAAAATACAGAAAAGAATTGGACTTTCCCCATTTCTGTTAAAAACAAGCTGTGGGTTATCACATGGCTCATAATTTTTTCATTTAATTTCCCCTCTCTCTCTGTAGTAACAATATTATTCCAAAACAATATCAACATGTAGGCTATTGATAATATTATTAATACATCTAACATTATTTTTAATAAAAGAAAGTATAATTACACAGCTCTTGCATGAAACTATGATGCAGGCTGATAGGTCTTTAACTTACTTGGTAGCAATCATGTCATTATCTTGCACAGCTGATTGGTTGCTGTTGCTTCAGTGGCCAATGAGCTTGCTGCACAAACATTAAAATAGTTGGCATTGTTTGCTGTAATAGCCTGCAGCACGTTTTCAGAACCCTCCCTCTTCCCCAGCTCCACCTATAGATCTGCTACAGGGGTTAGTTACATGTGCATGTACATGACATGTGATCTATTCCAACCCGATCTCACTGCAATTCGTATGTATTTTACGAGGTGGCTAATTCGTATAAATTCGTACGAATGACCTACCCCTGACCCCGCCCCTAAACCTATTACTGGAGTTTAGACCAAATCGTGAATTCATACGAGTGAGAACGTACGCGTGAGAACATACGAATTCGTGAATTAGCCACTTCATACTCACTCATACGAATTGGTCGTGAGATTGTGTTGTCTATTCCGCCAAGACCAAATACATTAACAATTACCATACCGATCTCAGAACTATTATTATAATATTGTCATTGTTTCAAATAATTTTGTATTTGATATTGATTTGATTTCATGGGTAATTGATATAATTGTTCAGACTGATATTTTATTTAAAGTAATTGATGCAATTCAAGTTTTTGACATGAAGCAAAACTATGCCCCCATAAAGGTCCATTCTTGGGTGTAAATATTGCCCTATTCATACCAAATTTCTGACTCTTGTTTCATTATTTGCATGACAGACTTATGTTTTCACTATTTTTAATCTGATGTTCTTTTCAAGGTAAGGCATAATACCAGTAATTGGGAAACATCATTTGGTGACACATGGTTATTCAGAAGGCCTATCTTTGCACAGCCTCAGACCACCCACAGTCTGTTAGTCAATCGTCTGGCTTTGCAAGACAACTCAAACCTAACTGCACAGCTAGTGTCTATGGGTGAATTTGGGTCAGTGCCTTTGGTTGGTGTGCATGAGTAACCCCTTAACAAGTGATTGCAGAGTGATCTATTGCGGTAGTTGTGCGTCCTCTGCTGGACAATACATGCAACTCATTTAAAATTCTCAATTTTATATTGTAACAAGTTAGGGTGTCATTTGTAATAAATCTTTGTTTACAAAATGTGTTAAAAAAATTATGCAGTAGGCTACACAACATGTATTCACCATAAAGATTTATTGTTTTTATTATTAGGTATTCAAAACTACAAGAAAACATAAAATTTGTAGTATTGAGAGTATAGCATTGAGAGTTCAGAGGACAGCTAATAACATGGGTAACATTGCGAGGGAAAATTGTTCTAAATAATTACAATTCCATATAGGCTAATTTATAAAATATGAGACATTTGTTTGCAAAGTGCCCATTTGTGTATGGTATTTACCCAAAATAATTAAGAACTGTCCATAATATAGGCTACCGGCTATTTTCATACAACATGTTATCATCAAATATAGCTACCTATCGCACACCCAAGTTTTCTCGCTCTGTAGTGTTCTCGCAGAATTTACATTGTGAAAGAAAACCAGAAATAATTGGAAAGATGGTGTTCAAATTACAATTAGACACCAAGTGAAAATCGGATGGAGAGAATAATATAGGCTATAATAAATAAACTTAAAAAAAAGCATCTGCACAAGCTCAAAAGAATAAATAATAACCTTAACACAAAATAACAGCAACAAACCCTACAAAATTATCACAGGAGTATAACAAATATGTGGTTTGTTAAATATTAAATATGTTAAACGAAAGTCCAACGAAATCCCAGCTATTTATTCTTAATTTTGACAGTGCTTTTAGATATTGTAATTCTTACTACATTACTAGCCAGTAAAACAACATATATAACCTTCTTCGTCAAAGTTCCTCGGTTTAATATAGCCTATACAAAGGACTGTTTAAGTTCAAAACAACCTTTTCCTCAGATAACCAAACTTTATAATCACTTTATTTGTTTTATTATTTATTTAAGCTCATTTATTTTATTAAGAAAACCTGAAATATGCAAGATGGCATTGAAATTTCAATAATTTTACTTAACATTATAAAAAATAAATAACCACTTCTGTGATGACGTCATTTTAGTGCGACAGCAGCCACTGTGGATGGCGCCATCCTCCTCACAACGTGATCTTGGTGTTTAGAGGCAACTGCAAACTGTTTTCATCTCACCCGATATTGACATATTTGCGGAAGGTACGTCAACAATATCGTCAGCTTTAGGGGATGTTTTGGGTCTCATAACTCCTCCAGCTAAAGTAATTCGTGATGTTAAATACTTCATTTTGGTCCGTTGGCCGAGATGCGTTACAGTAGAGTATATTAGCTAACTTACCGAGCTACATACTGGATGTTTCTCTGCTTTTGTTCGTGTGTGGATATTGCATATCACTGGGATGAAATCATATTCTGAAACTGATCATAATTCGCTTCATTTAGGTGCTATTTTAGCAGATGACAGTTGACAGATTTGCCTGTATGATTATAAGAATGCTTGACATGTTTAATTACATAGCCTCGTTAATCACATGTTGTGATTTTGTTATCGTAACGATGCATACACTCGAACCGTTCTTTATTTCACAGATCAGGTAATGTTTACAGTTTAAGGGGTTAATACATCAACAGGCCGAGAAGAAGCTCTAAAACGATCATAATTATGCTGGTACAGAATGAATTCATAATGCAGATATATCCACATGCACGTGGACATGCATCATTCCAGATCTGTTGTGTTATTGACCTTATATTGATGGTTCGAGGTTTATGATAGCTGTGTATAATGCAGTATGTTTTGGATGAGCAAAGAGGTGTGTATTTCATGTTTAAATTATATTCAGTCCACGTGTAATCTGTCATTTAACCTCGACATGGCATCAGGGATTTGACTCTAAATCTATTAAAGATTTGGTGGGTGTGTTTTAAGAGCACACAAAAAGAATGTATTGACTGCTTGTGTTGTCAGACCTTTTCACTGAGAGTATTTATAGATCGATATATCAGCCACAGTTTGAATTATTTGATTATCAGCATAGGATAATGTCCATGTCCATTTGGTCATTGAACAGTATGTTAGTTATTACTTTTCTATCAGTTCGAAAATCTACCAATAGCCTTTTGAGTGGTATTAAACATTTCGTTTTTGTAATGCATTATAGAATATTGTGCATAAAATGTATTAAATATATTTTGTGAATATTATTTAGACTATCTTTCAAACATTTGGGGTCTGAATTTTGTTACATATTTTTTTAAAGAAGTGTCTTATGTTTAGCAAGGCTACATTTATGTACAACTAAAGTAAAAAAACAGTATTATTGTGAAATATTTTGCAAATAAAACTGTTTTATATTTCAATATATTTTAAAATCTAATCTATTTTTGTGATTGCAAAGCTGAATTTTCAGCATCATTCCTCCAGTCTTTAGTGTCACATGATCCTTCAGAAATCATACTAATAATATGCTGATTTGCTGCTCAAGAAATCTTTCTTTTTCTTCTTCATCATCATCTTCATCTTATTATTAATGTTGAAACAGTTGTCCTGCTTAATATTTTTGTGGAAACCATGATGTATGTTATTCAGGATTATTTGATTAATAGAAAGTCAAAAAAACCAGCATTTATTTGAAATAGAAATGTTTTTGTCTGTCACTTTTGATCAATTTCATGAATTCTTTCTGATTGAAAGTATTTTTTTTCTAAAACTGTAGCCTATGTATTATGCATATAGTTTTTTATTTTATAATTAAATTTGTGTTTCATTTGTTCCTTGCAAAGCATTTTATTTATTCAGAACACTGTCAATGGGAGACATGTTGTCCCCCAGAATGGTATTGTTATGGCACCCTCCAGCAAGGCCTGATTTGTCTCTTGTGTTGTGGTGTGGCTTTATGTTTTACATGTATAGGCTACTTCAGATCACAGCTTACATGTCGTGTCTTAAAGGCTAGTGAAATATGTCACTAAGCCTACCTCAAATCCATTTGACATTCTGCTCAAGATTATTTGACCTTTTTGTTGTTGTTGGAGTAAACAATCCTTTCCTGTGCTCTTCCCAGATCTGAACCTGCGTGTAATAGTTTGCTAACCACGAGTATATGATACAGGGAAGCAGACAGATTAATTAATTGGCTTGGACTTTTTTTTCTTTCTTTTATTTGAAATCAGATGTGATTGCCAGAAAGGTGTAGTTGAGTCCTTACACACAAGATTGCCTGGAACGCACACATCGCAGCTGGCAACCTTCCGCTTGAACACCTTTAAACACGCTTGCAGTGTAGTTGCACTTATCGCTCTAATAAACGATGAGATTGTACTTCAAGCATTGATGCTTACAACTATATGACTTACAAAATGCTTTTGAGTTCATAATTAAAAATGCACCGCATCTGTGCTGTGTTTACCAGTAATTAAAAATAAAAATGGGACTCATTTCTATCACAGCATGGATGTCATTTGAGTGGCTACTTTCTGTTTGTCCGTGAGATGGGAAAGCTCTAAAGCCATCTGCTGTACTTTGGCATTATTTAGGACAGGGGATGAAAATCATTGTAGTTTTTTTTTTGCTTTGCAACAATAGGGGGCAGAGTTGCACAGAACTTGATGTTATTTCATTTTCTTTGGCTAGAATAAAATAAACAAGCCTGGGTTCATTATGCAGATTTCACTATAGCAGTGAGAATGGCTCAAGGTCAAGAATTTAGAAACACTTGACATTGTCGTAACTACCTGAGCAGGTAAACTTCCCAATGTTCAGAAAACTCCTTTAGGTCCTGAAAACTCTTCCCTTTTCCAGCATCCTTTGCATATTTGAAAGCCTTTTTTTGTATATATATAATTTTGTTTTTTCATTTAGTATTGCCCTTTGGAAGCAACAGAAGACACACAGTATTAAGAATCATACATAAACTTTTAAACGGGACATTTTTATAAATTCAGCTATTTTTTTTGTCTTGTGGACCATATGTGAAAATATCTTAGTCAGGACAGTACTAAACAAAAAAATAACATGCATTTTGTATGGTCCCTCTTATTTTGTTAAAATTATTCAAATTTTTACAGATTCTGCAAGGGGTTTACAAACTTTCAAACAGCACTGTGTCTGTGTGTAATTAATGTGTGGTAGAGAGTAAACTCTTCTATTATTCTAGCAATTTCATAAAAGCAAAGGACTCTGTTAACTTAGATTTTTCAAGAATCCAGTCTAATAAGATGATAAATAAGCTCTGTTTGTGTTTGCAGCTTTACCTAATGGACATCCAGAGCGGCAGCTCGGTGGTGCTGCAGGTTTTGACCCAGGCCACCAGTCAGGACACAGCTGTGCTCAAGCCTGCAGAGGAGCAGCTTCGCCAATGGGAGACCCAGCCTGGCTTCTACTCAGTGCTGCTGGTGAGAATCTGCTCCGTTTAGGGGCACGATACAACAAAATAACTGTCTGAATATACACTGGGAAAAAAGTGTGTTGGATTTACATGATTTAATTATGTACATCAGTCCAACATTAGTCAATTAAATTAACCAAACATAATTTGTTGACTTAATTTCAACATCATGGAAAGAGGTCATTTTAAAGTAACTCAATAAAGTAGTATCAAAGTGATTTTATAAAGTTCCCTGACAGGATTAATTCATTCAATATCATGTCTGTGTTAAATAACTGATTTATAAGATTGTACTAACTAGTAACAATAGCACATGTTAGCATGCTAAGCATTAAACGCTCCTTGAGAAAACTAGTAATGACATGTGCTGTATTCCACAGCCGAAGCAAATGCTCCACTCTTCTCCACAGTGAAAAAACAACATTTTGTATTATAAACGTGGCTAACAATTCCAATATAATTGAACATAAACACTATTAAACACTATAATGTCTCCCCTTTTTCTCATCTTGTTCAAAAACGCATTAAATAACACTTCATTTCAACGTTTTACTCTCCTCAATCAGTCCCAAGCAAATCATGCTAGAAACTACAGTTTCAGCAGAAATAATTTCCAATGGGTCACATTCACCCTAAATAATTGAATCTAGTAGAGTGCACACTTTAGAGAATTAAATTAATCAAAAGCTTAGAAATCAAGTTTAGAAGAGAGACGCAATTTTGTTGCGTAGATCGCAAATAATAAGATTGAGTAGATACAATACAGTATGTTTTCCTATTTTTTTTATTAAGTGTGTAGTTCAATGTTTTTGTAGTTCAATGAGGATTTTTCCTCATTATTTCTGTGATGCATTTAAACTGGGGCTGGTGGTATGCCCAAAATCTAATTGATTAAGTCAAGCAAGGCTTCTTTGCACATTAATTAAAGGGTACCTATCATGGAATTTTGAAAATTACCCTTCATGTAGTGTGTAACATAGATCTAAGTGAACAAAAACATCCTGCAAAGTTTTAAATATGAAAGTTCACCGTATACAAAGTTATTGTCTCTCAAAAGTAAGAGTCGACTCTGAGTCGCTGATATGAATCGATAGACAAACGATGCATTTTCTCTAACTTTCGTACGTCACTTGTACAAGTTATTTGAATTCGACACGCCCACTCAGTGCGCGCGCCGAGCAGACAGAGAAACCTGACAACAACATGTCGACGAGACTCTGTTCTGAAGTGCGAATCAAAAGCAAACTTTTTTTTCACTGCCCAGGGACAAGCATGTGAAGACTCAGTGGCTAGAGTTTATATTTACAACTATACCACACAAGTATAGCCACCTTGAGCTGTGTTCGCGTTATTTTAATGACGATCGCTTCACAAACACAAATGCTTTCAAGTGTGGATTCGCGAGTCGCCTGATATAGGAAGGTTCAATACCAAGTTTATTTAGATCAGCTTCCTCCTCCGAATCACAACCTGTAAGTACTATTAATAATTGTTGCTTTTATGTGTGTGTGTGTGTGTGCGTGCGTGCGTGCGTGCGTGTGTGTGTGTGAGAGTGAGAGTTACGCTCAGCAGCTTCTAGGTCTCCAATGTCATTTTTTTTGTTTTTTGAAATATGTGAAATTATGTGAAGCGTATTGTAGTACTGCAGTGCTTTATCAATATGTTTAAGCTTTGGGCTAACGCAAAATATAACTGACTGGGTCATCTGACCAATCACCGCCGATTAGCGTCACGCAAAGGAGGGGTTTGGACAAATGAGTCGTCAAACGAATCATTAGGGAGTCGGTGAGCAAATCAGGTAAAAATAAATGCATATTATAAGACAACAAAAGTGTTTTTTGTCATTGCATGCATGTAAAACTGTTGTTGGGGACTCCCAGAACATTATTAGGAACACTTTAAATGCCATAATAGGTACCCTTTAAAACTACAGATCTATGTAATTGACTGTTTGACATTGATTTCAAATGTGACTTTTCCAGTCAGATTTATAATGGTTTACTTTGAGTCTTTTATTAAGTTCCAGTGTTGCATGATGTGAAGATGATTTTGTATTGATGCCAGACTTGTCATTTGTTTGTTTTGAATAACCTTACCTTACCTGTTGGTTTGTCCCAAATTCCAAATAAAAAATAAATAAATAAAATGAAATTAAATAAATTGTTTATAATATTGGTCATATCGCCACCCCTCACTATTGCCTCACGTTTTCACTGAGGGTGGAATAATATGGACATTCCTATAACTTTTTGAATATATGTGTGTGTGTAAATATGTTAGTGCTGCTGTCACGATTCCTCGATTAAATGAGAGTAATTGATTTTAAAAAGTCCTAGATTGCAATTTACCTGTATTGAGTAACCGGCAAAATACCAGAAGTGGCGCATTTCACGGATAAGAATCCATGAACCGCATTTTCAAACTGTTGGCTGCACAATGTATTAAAACCATTTAAAAACCATTCTATAGCATAGTGCTATTGTGAATTCACAAAGGCTGCGATTCAATTAAATAAATATGCCCTGCGGGGTTTAAAAAATATGCTCTTTATTTACATGTGTGTAGGTTACGCGCTCCATTCACAGTAAATGCTGCTCAAATGAATTGTTATCATTTACATGCGTGAAGCGTCTCAAACTCAATCTCTGCATATGCTGTGCGTTTGGGTTTCATACAACGTTCATCTGTGAACGCAATGTGTGCCGTTTCATCAAATTTGTAAGGTAAATCATTTATAAACCTACACCAACAGAGGAGAATACATCAATATGTTTCTTAATATGCAAACTGCATATTGCATTTTTAAAGTAAAAGCTTAAACCATCGCTCTGAGTTTGCATGTGTTGATGTCCACATATTCTTGTTCAAGAAATTACATCGTAAAGAAGTGGCCAAATATTAAAGATTAAGTGAACATTTAAACTAAATGTTGTAATATTATATGAGGATTTAATCTGTTATAAAGTGTAACACCAGGCTGCTGGCGCCCTCTGCAGGCATTTGTTATAATACAATGTACACAAGTTGATTGTTTATATTACAGTATGTATTTTAACAGTGTTGTTCTATAAAACCATTTGATTACTTGCTTTTAATACTTTATTATTATTATTACATTATATGTGTTCTAAGTCATTTTAAAGGCTATTGTTCACTTAGGTCTATTTTTATTACCACAAAAAATAAAGATCTGATTTATCATCTAAATGCGGATTACTCTATTACCAAAATAATCGTTATTGACAGCCCTAATATGTACTTATGTAATATGTACTAAATATACTTGCCTGACAGCATTAACTATTGCCACATTAACATCAGTTATTTTTGTTTTTTAAACTGTCTTTGAAATCTGCTAAACAAAAATTTTATCACACAGGTTGGGAAAAAAGGGAGGCAAACTAAAGAATACCACAGTACATCACATAATTTGTAAAATACATTAATACTACGGATGTTTGTTGTTTTCCTGCCAAAAATATGTCATTAGTGTACTAGCCTAGATGTTGCCAATTAAAAGGATATTGAAAAATATGAATTATAATAAAATATTAAAAACTTAATAAAAAAAAATTATTACAGTAAAGAAGAAATAAAAAACATGGAATATCTCTTAGTAAATTCTTTTATTATTAAAAGTAAAAATGTACTTTTTTTTAACTTTAATATGAAAAGAAAACTACTGAACTACCTTAAATATAAATTAAAGTTTAAAATTGTATCCTATGTGATAAGACACGAAAATAAATTGCGTTGTAGAAATGTTTTTTTTGTGTGAAGTCTTGGTCCCTGGGCCGTGACATGAGGAAGATTTTGTTGGAGGCTGTTCTGTGCTCTGAGTCTGCACTGAGGGGTGATGGTGATCCACCTGATCATCCACACCAGATGGCCATTAGCTGCCATGACTCATTTTGCATTTCATGCCATGCCACTGTTTTATTTATGAGCACTTTTAAGAAATGTAGCTTTTTAAAGCAATGAAGTATGCAAAAGTTCTTAAGGGATGTCATGGGCTGCCAGTAGGCTTGGGTATCGAATATCGAGTATCGATTGGAACCGGGACTTGCTTTGCGATTTTCCCGGAATCGTTCAAAAGTTTAAATTTCGATTCCTAGTTTCGATTCCGCCGACCGGAAGAAGAAACCGCTGAACACCAATGAAGAAGCGTCCACCAGAAGTGTTGGCATAACCGAGCGAGGTAACTCGAGAGTCGTCCTATGCTGCGTTCACTCCAGACGCGAATAGCGCCTCAAATTCACGCCTACCGCGTCTAGTTATACACTTGAACACTTTGAATCCATTCGCGCGTCAAGAGCGAAATGACGTGCGTAAAAAAGGAGTATTCGCGTCTATAAAAGGACATTATAAACTGAAAAGCAGGCCTGTCCCCATTCGCGCCACGGGAATTTTTTACGCGCGTAACACGTCTTTGCATTGACTTAACATTGAAATCACTCGCGCCAGACGCACTATTCGCATCTGTGAACGCAGCATCAAACCAAGGCATGTGTTCCAGAAGTGCTCTCGACGCCGTACAGAGCACCGGTTATTTCGCTGGTTGCTCTCTCCTCGCCAGATGACAAAGGTTTGACAAGTTGTTTCTTATTGTTTATTTGCTATTCTGCACCAGGTTAGCCCATCAGTGGAAGCACAGTAACATGTTTAAGTACCTGCAGCATCATACATCATGTGTAAATGTGCTTTCATGAGGTTTTCAAAAATAAAGCTCTCTTGAGGAAAGTGTACCCTTGTGAAAATATATTCATAATTTATAATATTGGTAACACTTTACAATAAGGTTCGTTAGTTAACATTAGTTAACTACATTAGTTAATATGAACTAATAATGAACTGCACATATACATCATTTATTGATCTTTGTTAATGTTAATTTCAACATTTACTAATACTTTATTAAAATCTTGTTAACATTAGTTAATGCACCGTGAACTAACATGAACAAACAATGAACAGCTGTATTTTTATGAACTAACATTAACAAAGATGAACAAATGCAGTAACAAATGTATTGCTCATGGTTAGTTCATGTTAGTAAATACATTAACTAATGTTAACTAATGAACCTTATTGTAAAGTGTTACCATAATATTTATATTCACGTTCATAGATTTGATATTTATATTGTAGTTGAAAACAGCCCTGTGAGAAATTCATATAAGTTCATAAAAAGTAAAAGGTTAAAAGATAAATTAAAATTGATGGAGAAGGTCAGACTATTTCCTTCAGAAAGACCATTGGTTAGCTAGCTCATTTAAAATATCCTAAACTTTTTTGACCCTGCCTCTTAAAAGAATCGGAATCGAGAATCGTTAGGAACCGGAATCGAAACAAGGAAACGGAATTGGAATCGGAATCGTTAAAATTCAAACGATACCCAACCCTAGCTGCCAGTGATGACAAACCAAACAACGTTGTTCTAAGTGGTCCAGGAGGGCATTGATTCTGCACACTGAACCCAAATAATTTTCATAATAATATGCAGTTATTGCAATTTATTTTTTGCACTGGCACGTGGGCTAATTTATTTAAAATGTGCAATTAAAAGTTTACACTTCATACTGGTTGTCGATGAATTAGTAATGACCTTTGAGCTTCACAGAGGTTAAAGGCTTCTGAATGCAGGCGGTATAATTCTGTTACATGTCATGGCCTATCTCCTTACAAACAGCCTGAGTTGTTGTTCATATCTTTAGAGGTGAACACGTCAAGTTTTATGTAAATATGGCCACATTTCAGATGCTGAACAAAGGCAGATTTAAACCATTGTGTTGTGTCGACAGTGGAGATCGTGCTGTCCTGTAGAATTGGCTGGAGCCGCAGAAGGGTGATTCAGGACTAAGGTCATTTACCAGGTCATTTATTCAAGGTCTTTACCAGTAAATTAAATTTCACCATTCTTGATATGATAATCACATTCACGTTTCTAATTAGCCTACGGTTTCCATCCACCTATTTTTATGTACATTTTGGGGTATCGCGTAAAAAAAGCTGCTTATCCCAGCTTTAAAGCAATACAATATACAATAACTTGCATATAATCTTCACTGTATAAATGACATAAAGATTAATCATTATTAAAGTTACGAAAGCTATTCAGTCAAGAGCAGTAATTTCCATGTCTTTTGTTGTTTGATTAACATTAAAAACTCAGACCGCAGGAATATTAGGCAGCTGTCACTTTAAGACATATTGCACTGACCCAGTACACTGATAGAGATATACACGTTAATGTCTTTCTTGGCCGTTTACGTTAACTTAAGATATAACCTACTATGTTTGCTTGGATACTCCCCAGGGCTGACATGTTGAACATTTTTGTGTGAATTTGTCCGTTCATACGCGAGACTTGGAAGAGAACTCAATATTTGCTCACTGTTTGACACGCGGCTTCGGATGAGTGCACAAACAAATCCTACAGTTCTCTTTCACGTCTTCTTGCGCTTGAATGTTTAAATTGGCAAGGCTTAAATGAGTTTTCTTTAAACACAGAAAGCAATTATTACTGTACTGTTTAGGTCTCACGTGCTATCAACACCCGGGTGACGGTATAAATGACTGGTGATATTAGCATATGGCACTTGCATCGAACTAAGTTTAGAGGAAGCCAGAATTCATATCAATCGACAGAAACATACATTAGCCTAATGTTTTTTACACAAACCATATTATAGATGCAAATGCATTGTCAGATTTTTGGCCAATCGCGGTGCAAGTGCATGCCGATCCATGGGTGGAGAATGGTACGATTCGTGTTTTATTCCACCGAGAACCTTTACATCACTAGTTATTGTGATATCAATGCTAAGCTAGCAGGCTAAGCTGATAGTTTGCTAATTGAAAACACAAAGAAAGAGAAATGTTTCATTTGAACGGTAACATTCACTAATTTTATGTGAAAAATAATGTAAAAGACATGGGCATTCTTTTGAAATTACGATTAAATGTGTTGCAAAGTGATTTTCTATCATTTCAAATCATAAACCGAGTATAGTATTAATAAAACGGTACCATAAAAACGATACAAATCGAAAAAGGATCTTGTTTACATAATTTTTTTATACATATCAACTCTAAAATCGAATAATTCATCCTGCATTGATCATTAGGCCGTCCTCCTCATTTCTAAATTGAGCGGGCAGTTTTGAATTTGTGGGTGCAAACTGAAAGTAAAGATTGCAATATAGTAAGCACTGTTTATCACACTTTAAAAAAAAAAAACTTCTCCATGGCCTAGGGGCAGCTTCATACTTTTGACGTCCCTATTCAGGTCCCAACAAAAAAAAAATCTTCAGGATTTGCAGAAATCTGCTCTTGTGCCGTGTATGACTCAATCGTCTCTCTCTCTTTCAGAGAATGAGGTGTCTGTGGACCCTGCGGCCAGTACAACCACTCTCGTCCCCTGAGGGGGGCTCAGTAGTACCCCTTTTGTCATACACCACTGGCTATAGTTGTGTAGATGTCCTCTCAAATCCTTTAAGCCCTCAAACTTGGCACCGACTTCTTCGTTAGTGAGGTTTAGCATGAAATAGGATTGCAAAGGAACGGAACCCAATCCTACGTATCAGCAGAGTTTATCCTTCAACGATTTCTGCAGGCGTCAACTTCGACTGCAGTGCTATAAGAATGTCTGTCACGTCCCATCAGCCTCTCTTATCTGTTTGTATTTGAGCCAACCTGCTGTCACTCGGTCTGTCACCCAAAGAAATCAGCCTCATTTGTATGGATTCGCGTTTGGCTTATTTGTCTACCCAAATGGCGCTTTCAGTGACCTTGAGGTGAATTACTCTGAGGCGGCGAGTCAATTTTTCAGAGTCATGTTTATTTGTCAGCTGTCTATTGGTATGATTTTAACCTGTCAAATTCTTTTGCGCCACAGTGTCATGTAATTCGGCGCTTGTTTTTTTTTTGAATGCAACAGACTTCTTCCTCACGGTTATCCTCGTGAATTATTGCCCTGTGCTCATCGTCTTATGGACTTTAATCTGGCAGAGTGGAATGAGCCCCGGTCTCTGAGCAGTCTAGCGTTGAGGCTTTGGGTTATGGTGGCCCTGCGTCAGAGCCTGGCGGAGCTGCTCCCTCTTGAACGCAGCTGCTACTACATATTTATCAATGAGAATTAGCTCTCCGTGGCCCGCTTCTCGCTCTTATTCCGGACATGGCATGCTGGATTAAATCCCGAAACTCACTCCACAGTGGAATAGCCTTTAATTATTCAGTTTTGGACTTTAGCCTCACTAACCTAACTTGCCTCACCTCACCTCAGGAAATGCATGAATACACAGTTTTTTTCACATTGTCGTGTTTTTTTTAAAGGTAAAGTGTGTATTTTATGCATCACTAGAGGCACCAAATGAAAGTGCAAAAAAATATGGTTTAATAAAAAAAAGAACACTGCCAAATGTATTCATTTAAGAGACCATGGCTGTGGCAAAACATATACTTATATTGACATAAAGCATGACAATCCAAACTTTTAACTTCACCCCAAAGTTTTTTTTTTATTGTTTTTAGGTTTATAGGTCTAATATCTCTTTCTCTTTTATTTTGCTCAGAGCATCTTCAATAATCACTTGCTGGACGTCAATGTGAGATGGCTAGCTGTCCTTTATTTCAAGAACGGTATTGATCGCTACTGGAGAAGAGTCGCACCCCAGTAAGTACATCTGATTCTTCATCACCATTTCTAGACTTTTCTATCAAGGCTGTTACTTTAACTGAAAGTTGAGCGTGATGTTATTTTCGGAGATGTCTTCATATTCCACATAGAACTAGGGCTGCACGATTTGGAGAAAATGTCATATTGCGATTATTGAGGTCAAGATTGCGATATAATAAACAAATGGTTTCATGAGTCAACTTGCTTGGTCTTCAAGGAAAATGCACACCCAGATTAGAGATAATGCTGAAATGTGTATTTCTCAACTCAAACTTGCAACAACAACTAAATGCACAGTGTTTTCAAATTAAAATAATATTTTTTACAAAATTAAATAATCACCTCTTTGGGTACCACTTTATATTAAGTGGTTTTAACTACTATGTACTAACAGTGAAATTAATAGTTTGATACAATGGATTTATTGTGTACATGCATGTTTTTACATTGTACTTATATTTTTAAAATACCCGCCTGTAATTACAGCTGTAATTAATTTATGTAATTACATTTGTATTTACACTGTTGACCCTTCCCTTACACCGACCTACCCATTCCACCACACCTGACCCTAACCTTACCCGTATCACACCGAGTAAGGTTTTAAGCAGGATGTAACATACTGTATATGCTTTGTCTAAACTCAGTCTGGGGATCATTTTTGGTGTTGCGATTGTTAAAACATTTGGTAACTAACAGAATTTTGTAGGGATGGGGCCGATCCGATCCAGCATCGGTATCGGGACCGATACCAGCAATAATTCACGTATCGGATTTTACCGATCCAACCTGCGGAGATATCCGATATCCATGAGCCATGTCTGCGCTTTAACTGAAATGACTCCAAAAGTGATTCCCGCCGGCGAGTCTGCTAGCTGGCTGCAAACTGTGGAATGGATTTCCTGAACGGAGGCACGGCTCAATGAGACACAGAGACCCCCGCTCAAAAAATCCATTCCGCAGTTTGCAGCCAGCAAGCAGGATAGCACCTATGCATTGAACTGCCAACATGTTGCGGTGTGGAAATCCTATGATGGAAATACTTCACATTGCAAGATGTACAAACACCGCAGCAGAGCAAGACAGCAAAATGCAATGTTCGCAGTCCTCAGAGAGATCTCTCACGCAGTGCCACACCGTGCACAACACGACAGCCCCGCTTAATGAGTGACGACGGAGGTCTCTACTGTTGCTAAATTGCGGGACGCTTTTAATAATATAAAGAGCTATTAAAAGCACTAAAATCTGCGCAAGAGATGCTGTCCCCAATGTGGCGCGTGCTCCCAAACAGACCGCAACGAGACAACCAAATTATACTTTGGGCTTCATGTTCGCGTCTAAACGATCAAATGTAGCCTACACACAAAAATGTCAAAATGACCGGCTTGGAGATTCACTTAAACAGTTTATGTCTAAAATGGACGTATGGAAATAGTTGGGAGAAAATATGGTGAGATCTAAATATTAGATCTGCACTCTTTCTTAAAGGGGCAGCAGTATCAAACAACAAAAGGCAAAAAGAAAATCACTCACAACTCTTGAATGAATAACTTTAGATTTAATAAGCATAAATCTATCTATGATAAACTTTGCAGTGCTATTTTACTTTTGATTACTTTATTATAATTCTTTTTAGACCATACCTGAATAGTAATGTTAGTAGACCTTCCTGAAATTAAAGCATTGTAGGCCTGTATACTGTGTATCTTTGTTTTTTGTCTATCTTTTGTTTATCTATTGTTTAATATATATATATATATATAATTTGGGACATCATACTTGCCTGTTGTTACAGTTTGACTCTTTGTTTTCCCCTTTCTCTTAGTGTTTTTGGTTTAGTGCTATTCAGTTTTCCCGCTCCTCGTTAGTGTTTAGTTCCCTCACCTGTCTCCCTGTCATTATCAGTTCCTTTGCCCCAGCTGTGTCTTGTTCCCATAATCAGTTCTGTGTATATAAGTTCCTCCCATGCCTGTATTCCTTGTCGGTTATTGTTTCTGTGTAGATGTACGTTTCTGTGGTACTCCTCGTTTCCATTAAATAGATGTGATTGTTCCAAGTTCCTTGTCGTGCGCATTTCTCCTACCAAGAACGTGACAGAATAACCGACCGATATACCAAACTATGATGGCTGAAGACAAGCTCCTCTCCATTTCTCAGGGTGGACGATCGGTGGAGAGGTATGTCGAAGAGTGCCTGAGTCTATACCATCAGGTGAGCTGGGGTAACTCTATGATGAATGCTTGCTTCCGGATGGGTCTGGATGATGATAAATTATTCAGATTCATCTCCCCTGAGGAGTGTTATAGGTCAATTCCTGACTTTCTTAACTATATCCTAGAGTTACATGGCTCTAACTTCTTTGTCGATATAGTAGACAATAGTCAAAGTCATCATCCAGTTCCCATCCGGAGGCATGTGGATACCCCAGTTCACCTCGAACCGGCACCTTCCACATACCTCTCCGAGGGTTCCAAGTCCCCCGGTCCTGTGAACCCCGCCAAGCCTGCACTCCGCACCAGCCCAGTCACCAGATCAGTCCATGTTCGTCCAGGGCTGATTTCCAGCGTGGCTGACCTCCCGCTGATGTCAGTGCGATCAGCTAGAAAGACAGCTGCCAAGGCTAAACTTCACGTCATCTCCGTCCAGCCCGAGACCGTCCAGCCCGAGACCGTCCAGCCCGAGACCGTCCAGCCCGAGACCGTCCAGCCCGAGACCGTCCAGCCCGAGACCGTCCAGCCCGAGACCGTCCAGCCCGAGACCGTCCAGCCAGAGACCGTCCAGCCAGAGACCGTCCAGCCAGAGACCGTCCAGCCAGAGATTCACGTCACGCCTGCCGAGCCAGAGCTTCACGTCACGCCTGCCGAGCCAGAGCTTCACGTCACGCCTGCCGAGCCAGAGATTCACGTCACGCCTGCCGAGCCAGAGCTTCACGTCACGCCTGCCGAGCCAGAGCTTCACGTCACGCCTGCCGAGCCAGAGCTTCACGTCACGCCTGCCGAGCCAGAGCTTCACGTCACGCCTGCCGAACCAGAGGTTCACGTCACGCCCAGCCCTTCTGAGCCTTCTCCGTTGGTCCCGTCCAGCCCTTCTGAGCCTTCTCCGCTGGTCCCGTCCAGCCCTTCTGAGCCTTCTCCGCTGGTCCCGTCCAGCCCTTCTGGACCTTCACCGCTGGTTCCATCCAGCACAGCCAGGCCTTCACCACTAGCCCAGCCAGAGACTTTCCATGTCCCAGAGCCTGTTTCCCCCCAAGAAAGAGACACCTAAAGAGACGTCACCGCCATGGCCACCCGAAGGGTCTTCACCACCACGGCCGGCTGAAGGGTCTTCACCGCCGTGGCCACCTGAAGAGCCTGCACCGCCATGGCCACCCGAAGGGTCTCCACCACCACGGCCGCCTGAAGGGTCTTCACCGCCGTGGCCACCTGAAGAGCCTGCACCGCCATGGCCACCCGAGGGTCCCACAGCTCCGCCCTGGACGCCCGAGGGTCCCACAGCTCCGCCCTGGACGCCCAAGGGTCCCACAGCTCCGCCCTGGCCGCCCGAGGGTCCCACAGCTCCGCCCTGGACGCCCGAGGGTCCCACAGCTCCGCCCTGGACGCCCAAGGGTCCCACAACTCCGCCCTGGCCGCCCGAGGGTCCCACAGCTCCGCCCTGGACGCCCGAGGTTCAGCCTGCTCTGCCCTGGCCACGCCCACAGCCTACTCCGCCGTGGCCACGCCCACAGCCTGCTCCGCCCTGGAGGCTTCCCGGACCTGCACCATGCCCTCGTCAGCCTCCAGGGCGCCCACCCTCCCACCCCTTTTGATGTTATACGGCGCGAGGACGCGCCTTTTTGGGAGGGGGCGTACTGTTACAGTTTGACTCTTTATTTTCCCCTTTCTCTTAGTGTTTTTGGTTTAGTGCTATTCAGTTTTCCCGCTCCTCGTTAGTGTTTAGTTCCCTCACCTGTCTCCCTGTCATTATCAGTTCCTTTGCCCCAGCTGTGTCTTGTTCCCATAATCAGTTCTGTGTATATAAGTTCCTCCCATGCCTGTATTCCTTGTCGGTTATTGTTTCTGTGTAGATGTACGTTTCTGTGGTACTCCTCGTTTCCATTAAATAGATGTGATTGTTCCAAGTTCCTTGTCGTGCGCATTTCTCCTACCAAGAACGTGACACCTGTAGAGGGGAGTTTATTTCAGCATCATATAAAATCAACAATAATGATAATAATACTATTACAGCAAACACAGCTCTGGTATCGGAATAGTATCGGTATCGGCCGATATCCAAATTCAGGTATCGGGATCGGATCGGAAGTGAAAAAATGTGGATCGGTGCATCCCTAGAATTTTGTTGTGAGAATTTAGTGATAGCTAGAAATGCACTGATTAAAATCCAGGTTTCATTCAAAATTATTCATTTGAAATGCATTTTGTTTTGTATATGAACAACTAGTGGTTACTAAGCCTTCATACTAGTCATATTCATTTTGCAGAGCAGCATTTTATCCTCGTAGGCTTTGGTTGTTATTTGAAATTTTAGTCTTAATTTATTCTGAAGCAATATTTGTCTTTTATCAGCCTTTACAATCTTAAATCTGCATAATTTTTTTTAAATATTTATCCAAGGGTGTTATTTACCTTTATAAAGGCCATTTTTTTTATCTTAAATGTATGCTAATGTCAAATTCTTACATTTGATCTATAAATTCAATTATATTAACAAGACACTAGTGTCGTTACCAATCGAATTGAATATTTTACACTGCAAAATTATAACTGCAATGAATAATGTTATGAAATGAATGTAACATTTTTGAATATGAATATAACAGTTTTCTAAATTGCCAGTAGGTGACGGCAAGTCATTGAATCATTCATCCAACCTATTCATTGAAAATGCTGAATCATTCAGTAACAAAACACAACTTAAGAGTGTTGCTTTGAGAATGTGCAATAGTTCTGCTGTGATGTTTGTTTGGAACTATTTTCGTTGGTGAAATAGAACAAGAACACTAGATATTGTGTCTAAAATGTAAGTACATGTTTATTGAACTATAAAATCCATGTAGCATTTGCAATCATTATGATAATATTCGGAAAAACAGCTCCCTAGTTTGTTACTTAACTAGCCTATATGTTGTAAATAAAACTAAATATTTAGAATTTTTTACCATAGTATGTTTCTTCTGTGAGTTTCTTTGTGTGTGTTGTTGCGCTCATTTGTTTTGATTTTTTCCACAAGATCCTCTCTCAAAGAGACAGGCAGCGTGAGCCTTGTTACCAGAAATACACTCCATTATCAATCACCGTGTACACTGAATGCAATACAATCTGAATCGTTCTCATGTTTAGATGTTTCCCTATACATTTTTTTGTCCGGTCGGGCAAGTAAAATTCTCTTTCACTTGCCCCTTCAAAAAATCCACTTGTCCCTGATAAGTGGACAAGCATTAATGTTGAGTCCTGATTTCAATAATAGTTATTAGGTCCAAACGTTATTAGGTCCATAGACAACTATAAACAAACAATAAAGAATTTGCAATATTGAATTAATTGTGCAGGGCTTTCATTGAGGTTGAGTTACCACCTGAGGAGCATACATCCTCTTTGTGTGTGTGTGTATGAGTGAGTGAAGAATAGGGTTGGGTACCGAAACTCGGTGCCAATAGGGAACCGGTTCTGACGTAAACGGTAGTAACCAGACCGAATAAGAACGAAAATTTCGGTGCCTGATTTCGGTGCCTAACTTCATTAAGCACACACCGCACACACACACGCAATGTCTCTCGCTCTCTCCCTCTCCGCCGACCGCCGTGCGTGCGCTACACAGTTTGGAGCACAGTTTCTTCTGACTCGCATGCGCGCTCTTTCTCGCAAGGTTTGGCTGCATTTCACGTGTAAAATTATGCGTCAGAACGCCCTCTGGGTGTGCAGATAGTCTGAATCCCATATAGTATCAAGCCAATTCATTGCACCGCATCGACGCAGTTGTTTACACGTCGTCATATTATGTTGGCGCGCACGCGCGCCATTTGCTCCTCGGATTTCTCTGCCGAAAAAGGAAGCTGGTCGGCAGCGCGAGGAGCTTAGCAGCGTCTCGTTCCCTATTGAGAGAACATAGGTATGTTACACCAGTAACCAGAGATGTTCTCTTTCATAGGTTCACTCAACGCTAAGAAGCAGTGGATTTGTAGGCTACTGTATCACGTGCCGTTTGAACTGACGCGCTACAGCGATCTGTCACATTTCAAAGAGCCAAAACGTTAGCTATTTATTGTGTGAATCTCGTAAAAATATTGACAGAAACTGACAGCTGTGGATTTGTTCCATATCAAAAGTAACCTTCTCTGTCTTCTCTGTCAGTGTCCTCTTTGTCCGCGATTTTTCTGTGTGAAAAGGGTCATTTGTGTGCGTCTCACGGTCAATGCGTGAGAGCTGGCAGCTCTGCCTGCTAGTAATCTCTATTCATCTCCAGTATTATTACATTGTTTGATACAATATTGTAGGGCTGGAAAATTTTGGCTAAAATCATAATCGCGATTAATCGAACAAGTCACCTCGATTACGATTATTGAACGATTTTTTAAAAAAAATTCTCATGTCACTGGCAAGGCTTTTACTGTAAATATGTTTACGGTTGTTTTTTTCTAATGAAAGAGTGCATAATCCTATCTTTGTGATTCTAAAATAAGGAAACACAGATAGCTATTAATGCTTATTTATTAAATATTTCAAACATTTGAATTAATGCTTGAAATAAAAACGTCTTATAAAAAAAAAACGTAATTTAAGTTTTAATGTAAAAATAAAGTTTCCTAAAATTGTAGAAAATAAAGAACTTTTAAAAAGTTATTTCTGTAAACAAAATAAATTATCGTAAATATTGCCAAGTTATATTTATAGTAAAATATAACTTGTATATAACTTGTAATGTAATATAACTAAACCTAAAAAAACAAATCATTTTCATATTGTGTAGCATTTGTAAATGCTTGTGTTAGACACCTGCTTTGTGGAGACACTTGCTGGGCGTTTGTCAGTCTCTCTCTCTCTTTTTGAGCAATGCACACATAATGTCTCAGCAGCGTCTACAGTTTGCTTATGAGCTGCGATTTCTCTCTCGAGAAACCACGCTTGTGCATTTTTTTCTCTGATTCATTCATAAACACACTGGCGAACGATCAAGGCTTCAGCGTCATCACGACGACACGGCATTGATTACAGCTTTTGTTCACACAGCGCTCGTTTCGGGACTGAACACGGCAATGTACTAGGTCCCCAACCTGGCATCAATCCCGGCTCATGTTTGCGTTCACACAGAAGGAAATTTCCCGACAATTTCCCGGGATCAACGTGCTGTGTGAAAGGAGCTCATGTTGCTTCAATGTCGCAGACTGGACGGTGCGGAGTCACGTGACTACACACGCGGTAATATGGTTTAAAGGGAAAGTACATTAACGCGCAGTGGGTGGAAATATTAATAGGATTCAAAAACCGAAATAACCGACATGGTAAAATTACGTCGGTTATAGGCTCTGAATTTCGGTTTCGATTATTTTTCGATTAATCATCCAGCCCTACAATATTGTTTCATTTGATATTATGTAAATATGAATTTTTATTTTATATTGGTTTTATTATTACCATATGTTACTTGTATTTATATTGTTTAAACATTTAAGTTAATATTGTGTCCAGTTTGGCCCTGTAAATTAAAGGGTATTATTTTTTGATAAAGTGTGTGCGGTTTCATTTTCTTAAGTACCGATTTAAGAACCGTTTAAGCACCGGAACCGTTTAAAAAATACCGAGTAGGTACTGGTATCGAATAAAACCCAACCGATACCCAACCCTAGTGAAGAACGACGCACAGGGCTTACATCGACTGTGTTTACAGGAATACTCACCAAGACAGACATTTTTACACATTTCTGTGTGCATTTGACCATTTAGGCACCCAACCAAAGACAAAAAAAAGTATATTATGCTTGTCCTATTCCTCTTAGTGCACGAGCACAGAAAACATATAATTTATATATAATATATAATTTTTTTAAATCATTTTGGGTGATTCTTGATGTCTGATTGATTACTGTTTGGACAGCATGCAATCCAGAGTCAGACTGGTGAAATAAAGTGAAAGTATGGATTTGAAAGTGCGCAGTGATGCCCTGGAATCATCATATTTTTTTCAACAGGCCTGCATTTTAATCAAAATCCTTTTTTGTCATAGCTTTGAAAACACGCAGGGATTTCTGGAATCACTTGATAAAGTAGAAAATACAGTTACGTGGAAGTTGTGCAGCACCAATCTGCCATATAAATAACATTATAATGAGAACACTATAGAATGTTGTGAGTTGCCTGTGCGCTTCAGCACGTTGTTACGAGAAGTTGCACCATGTGTGCTTGAGCTAGAACACATGAAAGGCAAAAGAATGGTCCAAAAAGTTAAGAAGATATCGTCACCATTCACAAAAAAGGAACATGATACAAAAAGATAGCGAAGGCACTAAATGTTCCTAGAGATACCTTTCAGGCGTCCAGACTAACTTTTTTTACTAGGAGCGCTGTAGCCCCTGACTGAAAATTTTAGGAGCGCAAGCAGAAAATGTAGGGGCACACCTTAAATCAGCTTGCAATGCAATTATTTAAATTTCTCCTAAAATAACTGTAATACTGACAAATTCTTACAGACCTTATGTACAGATATTACAATGTGGAGTTTTATTTTAAGTTCACAGGGCTCCAGACTAACATTTGAGGGCAGCAGCACATAATCTGGTAGCACTGGGGCTGACAATAAAGCACTAAGCTTAATTTAGGGTGTAGATGAAATTAACTTTAATTATTATCATTCATAATGTCTTAATATTAATTAAAAAGAAAAACGAGTGGAAAAATTGATATTAGGGAGTGAAAATAGCCAATAAGCATCCTACTGTTTACAATAATTAAATTTGAATTAAAATTTTTAATTAAGTGTTTAAATAAGAGTTTTCCTACATCTTCAATTTTTTTATCTTTTGAGGATTACCAAAAAATGTGTTGGTCATTACATTAAAAATAACCTTTATATATGATATTATAGTTTTGAAATGCTGGAAAAAGATGTGTAGTACCTGTAAGCGTTTGACTATTTCTGTCACAATACCAGAGTTATGGTTAGTTACTATATTAGCCTAAATCCATGGTGAATGTTGCTGATTTGTGGACTGAAAGCCTTATAAGTGTTTCTTCTGGTTTCCACGTCAGCTTTGTTTGATCTGATATCTATGGTTTATAACAGAGAACTCTGCGCCGAATCGGAATGTTTCTCACTTGATCTCGCAGTGATGATGTTATTAAAGGGATACTTCAGCTGTGGGAAGATGAATGTGTATTTAATAGTGGTCATTTATGTAGTAGAAATGTGAAATTATTTTGAAATTGAAGCATTCTAGACTGAGAAAAGGCAGAAAATGTATTTTTTACTCATGTGGCTGAAAGACAACTCCCAGAATGCACTTGCTTTGCTGCCCTTACTAGGCCACTCCCAAATCACGCCTACCGGTTACAGGCGGCAGAATCCGAAAAATGGATACAACTAGGCTTGCTTTTGATACATCGTAATTTATTTGATAAATTTCCATCGAAATGGTGCTAAATTGCGTTGTACCGGGATGTAGTAGCCTAATGTATAACACAACTTACACTTTCACATTAAAAATATGATGCAGAGCAGGACCATGTCAACAGAGTAGCTTATAGCTCTGCATATGAACTGTTTTCCTCCTATAGACCTTATTCGATCTGCGTCATCAATGTTCGCGGCGGCCATTTTGTTGACATAGAAACCACGGCAACTGTCAGTCAGTCAATTGACAAGCGAGGCAGCGTCGGTATTATTCATGGTATTATCGCTGTATTTTTTTTTAAAACAGTGGGATGGTGTGTTGTGTAATACACTGCTGTTCTAACAACAGCAATAAGAACCCCGGAGTTAATTTTTATGCGATACCGACTGTCAGAAAACGTGAAGGGAGTGAGACAGAGGAGTTGAGCCAGCGCAGGAGAGACTTGTGGCTAGCTAAGAATAACAGACTAATCTGCCAACTCCCTACAGCAATGTCTGCTCCTATCATTTTACCACAGGTAACGTTATTGGGGATATTTAATTTTGAATTTTACAATACTATTATAACATGTTCCTGTTATCTCTGTGAAGCTGCTTTGAAACAATTTGTATTGTAAAAAGCGCTAACTGTTATATAAATAAAGGTGACTTGACTATTGATAACGTTATATGCCTCATTGATACTAGGTAGGGAATTAGTGCTTGTGTGATACTGTTATTTTGTTACAACGATCGTAAAGGAGCCCTGCGAAGTGTAGCTAACGTTATGCGGATACTGTATGAACGTTAACGTTATAAATATCCGGTTAAAAGTTACGGCTGGCAATAAGGACGGATCTATACTTAAGGCTATTGGGTCTATTTGATATGGGTCCACACAAATCAAGCTTATCTTCTCTTGATACCGACGAGATGAAGCCATTAGGCTACTGCTCACCTCAACTCAAATCTGCGTGCGGCTATGGGCAGGACAGTTGTTATGTCAACAATATGGCCGCGGTTAGCTACTTCCGGTGTTTGCGAATAAGGTCTATTGAAATCACTATTTCTCTAAGCTAATACATTCTCTAACACTAAAGGTTTATAAAAAGAACCACAACCAATGTGAGTTATAACTTTTAATAAAAAAATAATAATATTAACACTTTTACACTCAAAGCTCTGCGGATTCAGCGATCTCCTCCAGAAGAGAATGGCATCGCTGAGATTCGAGACGGTAATAGGACACTCTATATGCGGGAGAGGGAGGAACGAGAGGCGGCCGGAGCGAGACCTGAGCCTGCCCCAGCTCGAGTCTGGCGCCGGGCTCAGGTCTTGGTCCGGCCGCCTCTCGTTCCTCCATCTCCCGCCGGCGCACAGCGAGAGCACTGACGCCGCCAGCCCGCCCCAGCTCGAGTCTGGCGCCGGGCTCAGGTCTTGCTCCGGCCGCTTCTTGTTCCTCCATCTCCCGCAACTGTTTATCGCTGTATTGCGGCTCGTACAGGTAGCCGCGAGCATCAGATGCTCGCACCAGATTCTCGCAACATATCTTCGAAATCCCCTTCTGCCATTTCAACTTCAAAACTACCTTTCGCCATCGTGATTAGCCTACTATTCAAACTTTTTACACAGAGCAAGAGGCAAGAGCCGGTTAGCTTAGCTTCTACAGAAAAATGGCTGACACCAGAGAATGTCTTATAAGGGGAGAATTGGCACTGTCTGGTTACTTCCGGTTTCTGGACTGGCTGCAGTAACACGTCTCTGTCCATGCGGGGGCGCTCGCGAGCGAGTGCAGAATGAATGGGAGTCTATGGGGTTTCACCCCCAGAAATCCTCTTTTCTCAGGATATAATTTTTTGTCAAGTAATTTGAAAGTTGCATTCAAAAGGGAGGGCAAAGATAATACACTCTGCTAAAAATTGCATTTTTAAGTTCACTTATCTGTTCTAAAAATCCGTTCAAACATGTGATGACTTCACACAGTAGCAGAATGCTAGCGTGTTCCGGCCAACAACGGCCTAACCTGTAAGAAATCGAAAAGACATAAGTACTCGTTCATTCGACTTTTGGCCTATAATCTATATTGAACTTGCGGAATCAACAATAAAATCTACGTTTATTCAACGACAAGCAGGAGAAAGAGATACATTTAGCCGTTTAGCTCCATAGACTCCCATTCATTCTGCGCTCGCTCGTGATCACCTCCAGTGGAATTCGAATGGAACTGCAACCAAAGATGATACACAACGGGGCTAATAGGAAGTGCCCATGTTTTCCGTAGACGGGCTTTGCTGACACTCTCTTTACATTCTGTGAGTGAGATCCCGCCCCATATGGGCGTGGTGAAAACATGCGGAACACTGGCTGTAGTCTTTAGCCTCTGGCACAAAAATCCTCGATCGATTTTTGCGTCATCGGAGGATTTTTTCCAGACTAAAAATAAATTTTTCTCTCATATCAGGGGGATATGAAGGGGGGAAGCCCGGTAATTTGAAAATACTACTGGTTTTCTACTGATACAAAGCTTAAAGGTGCCATGTGTAATAATTGAGGTAAAAATATCCAAAAAATGAGCTACACGCATCAAAAGAATGAGAAGAAATAAAGGCGATGATGTCATTAAAAAAATGAAAAGTTATAGTGTTGCAGAGATATCAACCTAAATTAGCATTAGCATTACTTGCCCCGGCCCGACAGGTGTTGTAATACCAGTTTCGGCCATGGGAGGCGGTATGCGGGCAACATACATAACCACCAGCCAAACTGCAACACACGAATAACTCGCACTGCTTGTATCTCTTTAATCTCTAAAAATCTCCAAATGCTCCACGCGAAACTGCGGTCTTACTATCGTGTCAATTGATTTGATTAATATGCGCGAGGGAGAGAGAGCAGGACCGCGCTCGTGTTGTTTGAAGACGTGAGAGTGCGCTCTCTCTCTCTCTCTCTCTCTCTCTCTCTCTCTCTCTCTCTCTCTCTCTCTCTCTCTCTCTGTCTCTCTCCTTGCCCTGTCAAGCGCAGCGGCAGCAGTCATTCTAGTCTACATCCCTCACCGATCAAAATAGGCTTTGGCGGGACAAAGCGGACTATTTGACGGTTTTAGACGATTAACAACGTGAAACTAAAAAACAGACTAGATTAGGCCATCTTTCTGGAGGTATACTGCCCCCATCTGGTATGGAATATGTGGAGTATGAATTGATTTTTTGACATAAGGCACCTTTAATGCTAAATCCCGAAGTAACCCTTTAATTCTTGCACATTGGTGGTGGTTGAGGAGATTCCCCCTTTCTATGTAAAGCGCTTTGAGTGCAGAGAAAAGCGCTATATAAATGTAATGAATTATAGGCACAGAGGTTTCAGCTTGCATGTTAAGGCATGTACTTTTCGCATGCGGTCTCCAAGATGTACACCCCTACTGACCCAAAAGCACAAGAAAAGTCATTTAATTTGCTCAAAATCATATAAATAAGCCACAGAAGTTTAGGGATTCTGTTCTGTGGAGGGATGAAACAAAACTGGAACTTTTCTGGAAGATTCTACAGTGGCCATTACCGTCACCTGCCCTGAACCCCATAGAAAATCTCTTGAAGAAGGCAGTCTCAGCACACACACCATAGAATATTACTGAACTGGAGGCCATTGCATGAGGAATGCTAGAAACGCTGCCAGAAGCTGGTGTCTGGTTAAACATCTCGTTTGCAGCAGGTCATAACAACAAAAGGGTGTTCTACTAAGTACTGAAGATGCTTGTCGTGAAGGGGTTGAATGATTTTGAGACTGCAGAAGTTGCATTTTTAGTTGCATTTGGGGAAACCACTTGAAACATTTGTTGTGTTGAGCTATTTCAATTACTTTAGAATAATTTTGAGTACAGCTGTATATGTTTCTTTTTGAAAACTCATGAATAATCTAGCAGTTATTTTTCTAATTTTCGTTACAGCGTAAAAAAAAAAAAAACGAACACGCCCGCCCCTACACAAGCCCCGCCCCCTGAATTCTCATACGTGTTTTTGAGATCAGTGCTTGAAATAAAAAATCGACAAAAATGTCCATCCCTAATCTCTAGTGATGTTTAATTTTTTATCGATCATTTGTTGGTAAGGGTGAGCCACATGATTTCTGTCAAAGAGCCAGGTGTGGCTCGCAAGCCATAGGTTACCAACCGCTGTTCTAGCCTATAACTTGATCTGTTGGCAGAGGACTGCATTCAAATTTTCCGATTGGCTAACATCCGCAGGCAGTATTCGGAGTCTTTTTTGATGTGTGTTTACAGAGCCTGGGGTGATGTGCTGTAGAAAGTGTTGTTTCTTAGGACTCTTATTTCAGTGATTTCTGTCAGATTGTAGGAACGTTGTGTATGTTCACTGCTTTGTATGGTATTATTAGTGTGTTATATATTAAGTAGGACTCGTTATTGCCAACTACCTCACGATATTATAGACGTCATCATACAACAATATTATTGTAAGTATTATACACAAATGCATAATGATCAATGCATTGCAATTGTAATTGGATCATAATTGAAACGTGAGAGAGTGTAAATGTGAGAGAACTGTTTCAGTCTCATACTGAATGTTGTCGTTCAAAAGTCGTTCCAATTATTGAAAATTATATGCGTGAATGCATTATAAAACATTAAGAAAAGGACTTGAAGTATTGATGCGGTATTGTGAGAAATAGAATTACAATGTAACATCGTATCAGACAGCACAGTCCCAGTATCAAGAGTCCAGCATAACTCGAGCTCTTTAAAACCTCTGTGTGTGGTTGCTCTGTCGTTTTGTCCTCCGGCCTTCAGAGGTGACAGACCAGCTGATTCAGATAGACTCTTGCTTTAGTGCTTCTGTCACCTGTGGCCTCCAGTGAACATCTAATCAATTTTAGGTTGTTGCCCTGCTGTAATTCCCTAACTCTTCAGTCAGATTCTGGTTAGTGAGTGAACCGCTGGAGATTTCTACTCAGCTGAACAAAAGTGCTCACTCTTCAAAGATGCTGTAGGTTTAAAGGGTGGTTTTAATGCTATTGTCGCTGCACTGAATTTTACATGGAAAAACATGTTCATAACATATTTAAGTTTTTTATTGCAAGTTTAGGGTCTTTAAGATTTTTGCATGTTTTTGGAAGTCTCTTATGATCACAAATGTTACATTTATTTGATTAAATATTAGAGTAAAACAGTACAATTGACCCTTCGCAAAGACCCGCCCTCCTTAGTTACTGTCGCTATGTTCCGACAAGCTACACCGCTCTCACGCTCTTACCATGTTCTCACGCAGTGAAAAATACATCGCGGAGCAGAGAGGAGACTGACAACACGCGGACAGACAGGACAGACCAGGTTACTTTTCGGTTACTTTTGATATTAAACATATTAAACAAAGTCTCAGCTTTCAAATGTGGTCATTTTTTGAAAGAAATTTAAACAATAAATACCGTTTTGGGGCTCTTTAATGTGCCGTGACAGATCGCTGTAGAGCATCCGTTAAAGCTGCTCGTGATCCGATCATCTCTTCCTTCTAGTTCATTTATAGCATCAAATAAACATGAACGAACATAAGAAGTAATGTTGTTTTAACCGCGGAAAGGCGTCAGTATATTCATTTTACCAAGTTCAAATCCTCCTAACTCTACTGGCTGCTTTTTCGGACAAAATGGCGGATGGCGAAGTATGATTGGTTAGAACACCTGTCAATCAAGCTCCACGCGAAGGGTCAATTGTGAAATATTATTACTATTTATTATAACTGTTTTTCTATTTGACTATTTTAAAGGGGTCATATAATGCCATTTTTGTACAAGCTAATATCATTATTTAGGGTCTAAATTAAAAGTTTGTAATATACTTTAATTAAAAATTCTCATTAGTATTGTAAGAAAACACTTATTTTACCTGGTCAAAAACAACTCTGTTTTCAGCACACCGTTTAAGTGCATATGCCTTTAAATGATAATGAGCTTTGCTGACTCCGCCCCTCTGTTCTGTGCGTACACCGTTTGTAACACAATAACACAAAAACCATAACGCGTTGTTCATTATAAACGTAGGATTATGAATTATATTGAGAACGTCGTACATAGAAAACATGCCATAATGTTCCCTGAGTGTAAACCTTAGCCACATTCATCATGAAGCTAGCGATTTGCAAAGATTAATATAAATATATGAATATAAAGGTTAATAAAACGCTACACTCACTTCAGTTCTTCTGGAGGTGCAGGAACACGTATAGTTGGTATCGATTCCTTTTTTCAGGAGCAGCTTCTTAGCAAAACCAGCTTTATATACTCCTCGTTTATAAAGCAGTGTGAAATGATTCATGCAAACATGAAAGCATTTACGTTGATCGTCGGTAATATTCCCTTCTAAAACAAACTCAGCCACTCTGCGTCTTCAGCGGTTCGGATTTAGGAACATTAATGACTGCTGTGTTACTTATTGCACCAGAACACCACTTCCCTTAGACTCCATTCTGCTCAATGACTGTGCTGCTCCAGCGTACTTTTCGGCAAAACACCCGTCCGCGCGCGCATGATTGACAGCTCGCTCACGAACGAGGGCGGGTCTGTGTTGAAACACTCCTGTCAATCAACAATCGTGGGAGGGGCGTCCGAGCCTGTGACGTCACAGGCTCGAACGGCTCAATTTGAGGCAGGGGAAAACATATAAGGAGATTAAAACAAAATCACTGGATGGATTTTTATCATTATATGATCGTTGTGTACAGGCAGTGCCAACACACATTTCAGTATAATCAACTTGTAAAGGTGCATGTGCCATTATATGACCCCTTTAAAATGTAATTTATTCCTGTCATGGCAAAGTTGAATTTTCAGCATGATTACTCTGGTTTTCAGTGTCACATGATCCAAAAGTCCAAAAGAACAGCATTTAATTGAAATAGAAATGTTTTATAACATTTCAAATTGAATGAATCTTTGAGTAAAGGCCAAATTTACTAAACAGGGGAAATTAGTATGAGAGCGCAGTTCCAAAAAAGCTCAGGTGGGAGTGGAAAGTTATGCGGGTGATTTACTGACAACACTCAAATTAAAGAACACTGACGCTGCCGGATAATTTCCAAAGCAATTCACCAATGCAATCTACCAAGAGCAGTGCGAATTAGCATCTGGTTCACGACATGCTTTTTTCAAGGCGCAAATACCAGTAAATTAACTAGCACAAACCTTAGTAAATCACCTTGCATGATTAATTTAAATACTGTCCTCCGGTAAATTTTGCATGAAAGGGAAAGTCCTACAAATACATGTGCAATAAGGTCAGCCGCAAAAATAACCCTGTCCGTCTTTTCAACGCTAATTTTTCACTGCATGTCTTTAGTGAATCCTGACAGTAGATTTTTAATGCCAAAAGAGGGTTTGCGCTTGCGCAAGCTGTTAGTAAATCTGGCCCTAGAACTATTAAATTTTTTTTTTTTTTTTTTAATAATTGAGCATCATGATATCAGTTGTTCTAAAGTTTGCACGTTATTTTTGTGAAGCATTTTGCGTGAAAAGACTGCTTGGGCTATCTTTAATATTAATGTCACTTGTATTGATATTTTGTATCAAATGCGGCCGGTGACATTGACATTCATACATTTTTAAATGTGGCAGAAGTGTCCAAATACTTTTTGGGGCCACTGTTTTGCTCTTTTTCAGAGACACTAGATTCAGTATCGACAACTTCCTTTCTACCTCTTACATTCTGTGCTTCTCTCTTTTTCTTCAGTGCTCTCTCAGAAGAAGAGAAGTCATCCCTCCGTGCAGGTCTCATCACTAATTTTAATGAGCCGGTCAACCAGGTTAGTGTGCATACGGTCACACACACACACACAACACACACACACACACACACACACACACACACACACACACACACACACACACACGCACACGCACACGCGCACACACATGCACACCACATGAAGAGAAATGCAGTTCATTCCCTGACCATATGCTCTACCTGTCCTGTTTATGATCAGTCGACCATTAAATGAACTACCAGACATGATTGAGTACTACTAAACTCTTCTGTTTAGTGGAGAGTCTGATCTGTGATTCTAGTGAAAGATCAATGGGCTTGGAGTCAAAAAACACTTAAAGTCTGTGCTGTAATGTGTTGTTGAGCAATGCTGGAGACATTGATTTTTTTGGGCTGTTTTATAGATTGCATTAATTCAACCCTTGATTTTGAATAAAGCCTGAATCGTTATAAGAAAAGTCATTATAATAAAGAGGAGGGACATCAACATCTGCTCTTCTTGTAGCTTTACCTATTTCATATTTAGATGCAGTTTTAACTAATAACTCTTGTGATAATGGATAATGTAAGTTAAGGAGAATGTAACATTTTTATTATTTGTTGATGTTGATTTTGAGGGTATGTGGAGGATAACACAGTAAATTATATTGACAAGTTAAAAATACAGAAACGTATATCTTTTAAACACGCATTTATCATAATATTTTTCTCATTTGCTACATATTTTTTACTGCATTTATTTCTGTATTGTGCAGGGGTTTTTGATGTGTTGGTATTGGACACTGTTTAGTTTATTACTGGCTAATGACTGTGCTCAATTCTTGTTGTGGAGTAACGTCACATGCACATTGAAATTAATTGTAGGCTTAAAAGTGCTTTCTTATTATAGACCATGGCTGACACTGCACAAATATGTAGAGACTTTAGTAAATTAAGTAGATATAGTACACAAACACTGCCTTGTTATTTCCAAATTGGATGACAAAGTGGAAACAAAATGTGAAAATACAAATGTAAATACATTTATTGAAGCATGTTTCCACCAGGGAATAAAAACAAAAAAATGGTAATTGTAACATTTTAATCTCTCTTTGCAAATCTGACTTACTATTTCCTCGCTATGGCCAGTTTGCAAGTGATTCTTACTTTTTTCTCAGATTTGTGAGATATAAACCTCTAACTTTTTTCTCACAATTGCAAGTTTATATTTCACAATTCTGATAAAATAGTCAGCTTATATTTCTGAATTTTTTTCTTGCAAATGCGACTTTTCGAGTTTATATCTTACAATTCTGAGAATTGTGAAAATTGCAATAATGATGTTTTTTGACAGTATTCTATTGTCTATACTCGAGCCCTGTGCTGGCATTTCAGGCACTGTTCTGAAGTGGTTTCAGTCGTATCTGTCAGACAGGTCTTTTTCTGTAAACATCGGGCCTTTTTACTCAAAGAAACCCCAAATACTAGCGGGGTACCTCAGGGATCAATTTTGGGCCCAGTCTTATTTTCATGGTATATGTTGCCCTTGGGATCAATTTTCCAAAAATACAACATCTCTTTTCATTGCTTCGCGGATGACGTACAAATTTATTTACCTTTGGATACTAATACTAACTCATTTGAAGCACTAAGAAATTGTTTACATGAAGTAAAAGACTGGATGTCACTACATTTTTTAAATGTAATATTTAAACGAAAAAAAAAAAAAAAACTGAAGTCATAATTTTTGGGGAGCCTGATATCTCAGGTATCAAAAGTGCTCTTGGCCCAATATTCTTAAATGTCTGCCCATGGGTAAAAAGCCTTGGTGTTTTAATTGATAGTTCTTTTAAACTTGAAAGACAAATTAGCTGGTAAAATCAAGCTTCTTTCAACTTAGACGGTCAAGCCGTACCTGCCACATAGCCAACTGGAAAAAGTTGTGCATGCCTTGATTACAAATCGTTTGGACTATTGTAATTCTTTATATTATGGTCTTGATCAGTGCTCAATCCGCCAATTACAACTAGTCCAAAATGCAGCTGCACATTCGTTGACAGGGAAAACGCGTAGTGACCACATCACCCCTGTATTGTCGTCTCTCCTTTGGTTGGCTGTTGCTTCCAGAATCCATTTTAAAATTATATTGCTCGTTTTTAAATCTTTAAATGAATTGGCACCATTATGCTTATTTTGCATACTCCAGTTAGAACACTAAGGTCTACTGGCCAGAGTTGTTTTTAGACTGTCCAAGGTCTAGATGAAAAACCAGAGGGGACAGAGCTTTTTCAATAGCAGATCCTTCGCTCTGGAACTTGCTTCCTTTCAGTATTAGAGCAGCTACCTCTGTTGAGCGTTTTAAATCATTGTTAAAAACTCATCTTTTTGCACTGGCGTTCTAATATTAGCTGAGCTGTGACATTTTATTATGTATTGTTTGTTTTTGAAATAGTTTTTATCTCATGCACTTTGGGGCAGTAGTGACTGCTTGTAAATGTGCTTTATAAATAAACTTTGACCTCTACCTTTTTTTTATACAGTCATTCATTTATTTTATCTGGTTTTTATTTGGTAGCTGAACTGGTACTAGGACACATCACTATCAACATCAATGTCTTGGGTTTAATTACTAGGAAACACGCATAATAGTGAAATGTATACATTAAATGCATTGTAAGTTACTTTGAAAAGAAGTGTATTCTAAATGCATATTTATAAAGGAGAATTTATTTTGATATGTACAGAGTGTGCCACTAATTTTTCCTATTACAAAACAGATCACAAATGGAACATTTTGGAACTTTGTTCTAATTTGCAAGTATAATCTTGGTTAGAACATTGCTGTGTAATTTGCATTGAGTGTGAGATAATCAGAACAGATTACTGTTTTGCCAAAAACATACACAAAACAAAATACGCACACGAAAACAATTGTGCACCACACACACAGTTTTTTTTTCATAGTTTCTGCCACAGAAACCATTGGTTACCCATCTCATCCAGAATTCAGTATTTTTGGCCTACACATCATTCTTTAATATATATGTTAATAAAACATTATTATTAATTTGATTTATAACAATTTAGGACATTGAGGTGAATGCACCACCACTTCCAGTTATCAGTGGGTGAATGTTTTTTTTTTTCTGTGAACAATTCTAAAATGTTTTTATTTTACCTGACAGTAGTGAATATTTAGTTACATGTAAATATGGTGTAAGAATTATAAGTCGTCTCCTTCATTTCAGCCATCATTTCAAAGATGTTTGATTGCTTAAATTGCTTCTTTAATGGTGGTAACACTTCTGCATTTAGGAATATTGGATTAATTAATTGAATTAAAATTGTTAATTTAAATCTCATAACCGTTTAAGACATGTTTGAAAGGGCTAAATGCCCACAGGATGTGAGGACTGTTACTTCAGTAGTTATTAATTGCACATTTAAAAGAATATTGATATATTCCCACTGGCAGCTGTGATTGAAATCTGCTACTGGACGTGTCCCTTGAAATCCCCTTAAAGTTGCTTTTTTATTGCAGATCGCCACCCAGATAGCAGTGTTGATCGCTAAAGTGGCACGCCTGGACTGTCCTCGGCAGTGGCCCGAGCTGATCCCTATTCTGGTGGAGTCTGTGAAGATTCAGGACAGTCTTCAGCAGCACAGAGCCCTGCTCACATTCTATCACGTCACCAAGACTCTGGCCTCCAAACGCCTCGCAACCGATAGGAGACTCTTCCAGGATGTGAGTAGAGCCCTCATGCTTCATCGGTGTTATTTTCTGCTCAACCTTTTTTCTTAGAATTATACCTGCTGGTCAAGGTTGTTATGTGTCGCTTTTTCTTTTCTTTGTGTAAGGGGATCATTTTCAGTGAAATATTTCTTAGTTTTTAAAGGGAGAGTTTATTATTAAAGAAGAAAGAGACCACGGAGTGATGCAAGAAAAATGAAACTAGTACTATGTAGGTTATTGGTTGCCTTGGACAATGGTCAAATGCGATTTACAAAGCAAAATAAAGTATTTCTTAGAGCGCAGCAGAAATTTTAAAATGTAACCCAAAAAGGAAATGAATTTAATTAAAGCATCATGGAAATTCCCAAAGTTAAAATATGACTCCAACACCAGCTCTTTTAATGTGCTTTTAAAGGGGTCATATAATGCCATTTTTGTACAAGTTAATATGAATCTTTAGGGTCTAAATGAAAAGTTTGTAATATACTTTTATTAAAAATTCTCATTAGTTTTTTAAGAAAACACTCATTTTACCTGCTCAAAAACAGCTCTGTGTTCAGCACTCCGTTTAAGTGCATATGCCTTTAAATGATAATGAGCTTCGCTGACTCCGCCCCTCTGTTATGTGGGCGCTGTAACACAACGCACGTGGAGTGTTAACTTGACAACAGTTGAGGGTTTATTATGGCAGCGGGATTCTCTCTGAGGACGCATCTGTGCAACCGTATCAGTTTGAACCAGAGTCGGACCCGAAACAAGATGACGGCCCCGAAGAAGTTCGACAATAAGGCTCGAACAGGACGTTTCTGAATGGTTGGTTAACAATGTCACTTTGATCTATTTTTGTATGTACTGGCAGGGTAACGTTAGAGTTGTGAGATACAAACGCTATGTGTTTAACGTTACTAATGTAAGTTATAGGTTAGTTCGTTGACAGATTTATGTTGAAAAACTTTTCTTTTTTTTTTTTTGTAAATGTAGGCTTGTCAATGATGCGTGACATTATCTCAGTGTTAGGTACAACTCGTGACTGAAACTGACTTGAGGTCTTGTCAGTAATGATTCTAGCAGTAGTTGAAGGATAACTAAGAATTTGCTGTATGTTTATGTTTAGTGCGGTACGAAAATGTTTTATGTTTTAAGAAAACTTTTAAGTACATCTATAGTTTTGTAACTGCATTGATATTCCTGTTAATATTCCTGTTACGTTAACACCAACGCGTTTTTCATTATAAACGTGGGATTATGAATTATATTGAGAACGTCGTAACGTTACATAGAAGACATGCCGTAATAATGCACCCTGAGTGTAAACATTAGCCACATTCGTGAAGCGTGCAAGGGATTTGCAAAGATTCATATAAAGGTTAATAAATAAAACGTTAGACTCACTTCTTCTGGAGGTCCAGCAGGAACACGAATAGTTGGTACCGATTCCTTTTTCAGTAGCAGCTTCTTAGCTAAACCTGATTTATATTGACCCTCGCCTCGTTTATAAAGCAGTCTGGTGAGAAATGATTTGCGCAAACATGAGCGCATTGACGTTGCTCGTCGTGAATATTTCCTTCATAAACAAAACTCAGCCACTGCGTCTTCAGCGGTTCGGATTTAGGAACATTAAAATGACTGCTGTGTTCCTTATTACACCCAAGAACAGAACACCACAATCGCTTAGACGGCCGCCATTCTGCTCCAGTGTAAACAATGACGAACTATGATTGACATCTCACTCACGAGCGAGGGCGGGTCTGTGTTGAAACGCTGCTGTCAATCAACAGTCGTGGGAGGGGCGTGCGATCTTGTGACGTCACAGGATCGAACGGCTTGATTTGAGGCAGGGGAAAACATATAAGGAGATTAAAACAAAACCACTGGATGGATTTTTATCATTATATGATGGCTGTGTACAGGCACTGCCAACACACATTTCAGTACAATCAACTTGTAAAAGTGCAAGTACCATTATATGACCCCTTTAAGTGAAATCAAATTCTCATTCAGTAATCACAACAGGAAAAATTATTGAATTTGTTAAAATGTTTGGGAAGCCTGTTACTCTTATGGTTCCTAAATTAATGTTGTTATAAAAAGGGTCCTATTATACCCTTTTTTTTCTAATTCTTGATTTAGTTTTTGGGGTCTACTAGAATAGGTTTTCATGGTTAAATGTTCAAAAATCAAATAATTTTTCACATATATTGCATTATTGCGGCACCTCTCTTCCATATCTTTCAGTAACGCTCTGTTTAGTTCTGGTCTCTATGAACCCCCTCCTTTTGAAATGTGCAATGTGCTCTGATTGGGCCAGTGTGTTGTGATTGGTCAACTGCTTTGAACGTGTTTTGGTCATGTCATGCCCGTTGCCATAACCGCGAGTTTCAACACACGATGATTCGTTAGAAGGACCCATGCCCCGAACACAAATGATATAACAATAAAGTAGAATTCATTAACAAAAATGAATAGAGAAATAAATCAATAGTGTGGTATTCTTGTCAGAGAGACCCAAGGCCCAAAATGACAAACAAAACCCAATCTAACAAAATTAAACAGCAACATAATTAGCCTAACACAAATTTGAACTACAATAAAGCTTACCTAACTACGCTCATCAAAAACAGAATAAATCCGTTTCAAACAAAAGAGCAGGTCTCTCCTACATGACCACATTCTAAATAAAACACACAACCAAAAGAAACACGAAAATAATATTTTGATCTGGCGGCTGGCAGGAAGTCTGAGCCATTGAGACCGACCCGAAGCCGCAACAGTCCCTCTGTCAAGCGGAAGAGGAGTTTTTAAAAGGACCGCCAGTTGATAACCCAATAACCGCTGACAGGCGGCAGCACTGTTATCAAATCAGCGATGATCTGAAACTCAAAGAAAACATCAAAAAGCATAGAGCGATATTATAAAGACACAAGGAAAAATACACATAACGTAACGATATGTCTTGCATCCTTATACTATTGCTTTAAAGTATGCTTTTAATGCATGCATTCAGGTAATAAACAGAATAATAGTTACAAAATTAATAAAAAAAAACTTTGTCACCATTATGTGTACATGTCCAATTAAAGACGAAAGCAGGTGGCACTTAGTATTCTATGTTTTTTGGTGTGTTTATTGGGCATAACACCGGATGTTATGCTGGTTTTATTCCAAAGAGCTTTCTGCTCTCTTGTAACTTTGCTCTCCATTTTCCACCTTATTTTATTAGCGAGCGTCTTAGCAATTTTCAGTGACATGGACTATCATTCATTCGTCATTTTACCCACTCCACAAGCACCTGCCTCTAGAAGGCACTGTTAAACTGCGCACACGTTAACCCTCTGCCCCAGTTCACTGAGCCTCACAGGAGATGTATGAGCACTCCTGTGTGAAATATCAGCAGATGTTTTGACTTCAAGCTGCATCACATTTTTCCCTCTCTTCTACATTTTACTGACGTTCTGACTGGCCGCTAGAATCGCGGAGATCAGACACCTGTACCATACCAAGTTTCAGGGAGACTCGTAATTCTGACAAGTGATTTATCACTGGCATTTGTTCATGTTAATGCAGGACCACTAAGAAATACTTTTCATTTGACCCCTGCAAACACTTTTCTTTGTCACAACCAGTCGACAGTGAAGAGCTTCCTCAGAACAGTGATTCCCAACCAGGAAATGATTTTGCTTTTGCTTTTTTAAGCCTGTAAAGCAGAAATCACAAATATGATCACAAATTATAAATATGTTCACTATTAATTCTTTCTCTAGCACATTTCTGCATGACTTCTCCCTGAAGCCTCAAAAGTCATGCACTTCATTAAAGAAAGAAACTAGCCTAATTGACTTAAAATTACAGATACTGTAGAAGAAAGACTTTCCAAGTATTGTAATATTTGCTACTTTATTATAATGAATAACAATGCTGCTGAATAATATACTAAATGAATGTGGCTGCCTGGGTACAAGACAGAACATTCCGAAAACAATAGCTTAAAAATCGAAATGGCTAATAAGGCCCGGCTGTCGTCTTTTTGGGGTTTTACAGTCCTATTTCTCATTTTATGTTGAAGAATATTAATACAAAAATTCTGCTGCAAAATTTCATGAAACATAATTATTTAAAGAGAGAGTTCACCCAAAAATGGCTATATTTTGAGAAATGTCTCCATATGAATGGAAACACTTTGAATTTCTGAATTTCTTCTGTGGAACATAAAAGAACATATTTTGAAAAATGTTGGCAACCAAACAGTTTTGGAGATTCTTTTATTTAAATTTTTTTGGTAAACTATCCCTTTAAGTGCAAAGCCACACAGGTTTGAATGGATATAATAATGAGTATTTTTGATCACATAATTTGTATTTTTACGTGAATGTCACTTTAAGGCTGCTGTTTGAGATGCTATTTGGACTTTAGAGGACAGGTTACTTTTCATATAGACTCATAAAGCACTGTCCATGGCTCACTGTAATAAAGTAAGATTAATGACTAATGGCTGTGAGCAGGCTAACAAGACACAATTGTCCATATGGGAACTATAGTCATCAGCCATAGTCGTAAACCGATCTGATTTTATTGTGTAGGCATAAGGCTCACCGCCAGCGTCATATTAGCCTTGGAGTTTTTAGAGAGGAAATCCGTGAGTCACTAATTCAAAGTGTGCTTCAGGACATTAGTGTGGCATATATGTGGCATATATGAATGCGCCTTGACATGATGTGTCCAAAGGTGTGACTGATTGAGACAAGCACTTGGATGTCACATGGGATCTTCTGTAATTGTTGATGATCAGCAAGTAGGTTACATGCACAGTTATAACATGGTCTCAAATAATTTAAAGGGGTCATGAACTGTATTTTCTTTATTATAATGTTCTTTGATGTCAACTTTATAATGTCATCAAGTTTTTTTCCATCCAGAAACATCCTAATTTAGAAGTAATAGGCTAATTTTATCCTGCTTTTGGTCCTCTCTTTGTAACTCTCAGTTTTGAAAGTCATGCCACATTCAAGACTTGGAAGTAAATGCCCACTGCTGTGATTGGGTTAAAATATTTTCCAGTTTTGTATAAAATAATTTTCAATATCCCCTTCATTACACGTGTGGAATTGTTTTAAAAACTTCTGATGTTGAAAAAATGGCAACCGGTGAAATTCAACCATAAGCATTTGTGCCAGAATCTGATCCCGATTTAGAAGACAACGAACCTACACCTCAAATCCCAAGGACACTCCTGTCTACGACACTGAATCAATCATATTTATTTATATGTATTTCTTATCCTCCTTATGGATTTGTGAGGTAGTTATTGCATTATATTAGTGTTTAAAACAAAGACGCTACGGAAGGGTGTTTATTTCATTGAAACATTTGGCAACTGTGAAACATAAGCCGCTTTTCCTCCGTCGGGCTGAACGCTTCTAAGAACGGTAAGGAACGGTTCCAGTTATATTTCCACTTGAGCCTGGTACGGCATTGGACAATTATAAATAGTTCCCGGGCCGGAATTCTCAGCATGGTCATGGTAACCGTGCTGGTAGAATGCGTGGAGTGACGTCGCCACTCAGGTTTGGTTGTTGGCAACCCCACAGTGGAAAACAAAACCATATGTGTACAGGCTGGGTCAAATCGGCATGGAATGGCATGTTTTTGCTGGAATCTTGTGTTTGCGTATCTCTTGTATTCACTTACCCCCTAGTCTCAGCCTCAGACGTCACGCCCACGGAACGTTGGCTAAACGTCTGATGCATATGGTACACTTAACTGGAAACACTTCAGGAATGTCGAAGTCGTCATCTGATTGGTTGAATTTTATCGGATTTCCAGGGGCCCGAGTGTCGCGTTTATTTTCGGTCCGCCGGGAAACGTACTCGGTTACTAACGTAACCTCGGTTCTCTCTAGAGAGGGAACGAGTACTGCGTAATATCTTACGCTATAGGGAAAACTCTTTTCCACGAGATATTGAAGCCAAAAATTATCCTTAATTTTTTATTAATGTAAAACGCTTTGCAGCAGCAAGCAGACATAGGCGAGACAGCTCGCGCGCCTATTGGCTGCCCTGCGGCAATAGCAGCAGCCTATCGAGAGAGGCTCTGCGTGACGTCACGACGAATGGGGGCCTTTCGCGCCCATATCGTCACGTCCCGCCAGAAAGGGCGTGGTCTCGCCCCATATCTAGGCTCGATAGCTGCTCTTACGTTGGTTTTCATCGCCGAAGCGAACCAGAGCGTATTCCAAGCACGGCAAGATACGCAGTACTCGTTCCCTCTCTAGAGAGAACCGAGGTTACGTTAGTAACCGAGTACGTTCTCTTACGAGAGTATCTCTCGTACTGCGTAATATCTTACGCTATGGGGAACACAATGCAACACGCCGTGCTGGTAGGGATCCAACACCAAAGTCCCAGGGGCCGAAGCCCGGGGCGCATATAGTGCATAATCACCATAAACTCACAGAGAGTGAGGGAAGAGAGGCTAGAAGCATCATTCCCTGTAAATAGCATCCGAAGGAGCTGATCATGTGACAAATAGACCATACCGTCAGGGTGAACATTCAGCCTGAACTGGGTGGCCACAAGTGTGTCGACATTTTAATGAGCTGCTGTACCGGTCAGTGAGCAATACGCAGGTCAAACTCAGTATCTGAGCCGCACAGCGGCAGATAGCACTGGACTTTATACCGCCAAAAGCTTAGCTTGCAAGGCGGGAACCTCCAGGTTATAGTATTTTATAAATGTAGACGGCGAGGCCCAGCCCGCGGCCATACAATATCTTGCAGGGTAACCCCGCTAGACCATGCCCACGAGGAGGCCATGCCTCCTGTGGAGTGCGCTCCAACACCCAAAGGGCACTGTAGGCCCTTAGAAGTGTAAGCCAGCGCTATGGCACCAACTATCCATCTGGATAGGCTCTGTTTCGAAGCGGCAAGTCCCTTAGCACGGCCGCCAAACGAAACAAAAAGCTGCTCAGTCTGTCTGAAACCAGACGAGCGGGACACATAAGCCCTTAGTGCCCTAACAGGGCAAAGGAGACTCGCGTCCTTCTCCTCATTGAGAACCGGAAGGGCAGACAGGGAAATCACCTGGGCCCTGAACGGTGTGTTGAGGGATTTTGGCACGTAGCCGTGCTTCGGTTTGAGTATGACCTTTGAGTCATTAGGTCCAAACTCCATGCATGACGCGCTCACTGAGAGCGCTTGCAAGTCCCCTACGCGCTTCACTGAAGCGAGAGCCATAAGAAAACGCTGTCTTGAAGACAAGTGTTTGATGTCTGACGACTGGATTGGCTCGAATGGGGCACCTTTCATGGCCTCCAAGACCGTGGAAAGGTCCCATGTCGGGACTGAAGGGGGCCTGGGAGGGTTTAGCCTCCGAGCTCCTCCAAGGAAACGCACGACTAAGTCGTTCTTTCCTAGTGACTGGCCAGACACCGGTTTTACAAACGTTGCTATGGCCGCCACGTATACTTTGAGCGTGGAAGGGGTCCTGCCCTTATCCAGTAGCTCCTGAAGGAAGGAAAGCACTTCCGTAACCCCGCAGTCTACAGGTGAAAAGCTCTGCGCTTGACACCAAGCAGAGAACACAGACCACTTCGAGGTGTAGAGCCGTCTGGTAGACGGGGCTCTAGCCTGCGCGATCGTGTTTAAACACTCCCTCTGGGAGGTCAGCGGGTACCGTTGATGGCCCCTGCGTGCAGGGACCACAAATCCGGGCGAGGATGCCAAATCGAGCCTCCCGCCTGAGAGAGGAGGTCTCTCCTCAACGGTAAAGGCCATGGGGCAGCGCTGGTCAGCTGCATCAGGACAGGGAACCACGACTGGTTTGTCCAGAGCGGAGCTATGAGTAGCACTGGGCATCCCTCCCTCCTGATTCGCTCCAACACCTGAGGCAGGAGTGAGACAGGGGGAAAAGCATATAGGGGGCGGCGGGGCCAAACATGGGCCAGCGCCTCCCGGCATTTCGAGAAGAATCTCGGGCAGTGAGCGTTTTCTTGGGACGCGAACAGGTCCACCTGCGCTTTGCCAAACGTTTCCCACAGCAGCTGGATCGTCTGCGGGTGCAGAGACCATTCTCCTGCTGGGACGTTGTTTCTGGACAGCCTGTCTGGCCCCACATTTAGGTGACCAGGCACATGCGCCGCTCTCAGCGATAGCAGGTTGTGCTGAGCCCAGACCAGGAGGCGTCCCGTCAGCCTGTAAAGGTTTCGGGACCTGACGCCGCGCCTGGTGATTTATGTACGCCACCACTGACATGTTGTCCGACCGGACCAATACGTGGTGGCCTTTTATCTGGGGACAGAAGCGCCGTAGCGCTTTGTCGACTGCTATTAATTCCAAGCAGTTTATGTGAAGGAGCTTCTCCCGTACTGACCATAGGCCAGCTAGCGGTCTGCCTTCGAGCAGCGCTCCCTGCCCCGAAGTGGGGGCGTCCGTAGACACCACCTTCACACTCGAGGGGATCCCCAGACTCACACCTGACTGATACCAGTCGGTTGCTTTCCATGGTTTCAGAGCCGAAATGCACTGAAGGTCGACCCTGAGGCGAAATAGACCTGCGGTCCACGCCCTGGGGGGAACTCGTGCTTTTAGCCATAGCTGCAGTGGGCGCATGCGGAGCAGGCCCAACTGGAGTACGGAGGCTGCTGAGGCCATCAGACCCAGCATTTTCTGAAACCTTCTGAGCGGGACTATAGAGCCGTGGCGGAAGGATCTCGCGACGTGCTGAATATTCAATCCGCGCTCCGGTGACAGGCGTGCTGTCATGGATAGCGAGTCTAACACTGTTCCCAGAAAGGAAATTCTCCGACTGGGGAGCAGTGAGCTTTTCGCCCAACTGACTGTAAGGCCCAGCTCCTCGAGGTGCTCGAGTAATGCGGCCCTGTGTTCTATGAGCTCCGTTCGTGAACGAGCTAGAATCAGCCAATCGTCCAAGTAGTTCAAAAACTCGCATGCCCCGAAGTCTCAGGGGGGGCGAGGGCCGCGTCCATGCACTTCGTGAACGTACGGGGTGCTAGGGACAGGCTGAACGGCAGGACTGTGTATTGATATGCCTGGCCCTCGAAGGCGAATCTCAAGAATCGCCTGTGATGGGACGCTATTTGTATTTGAAAATAGGCGTCTTTCAGATCTATTGACATGAACCAGTCTCCTTGGCGCACTTGCGCGAGGATTTTCCTGGTCGTAAGCATTCTGAACTGGCGCTTCACAAGCGTTCTGTTCAGCAGTCGCAGATCTAGAATGGGTCTGAGCCCACCATCTTTTTTCGGTACCAGAAAATATCTGCTGTATAAGCCCCCTTCGCCCTGAGATAGAGGTTCTATAGCCCCTTTTCTCAGTAGTTTCGCTATCTCGGCTCGAAGTAGATGAAACACTTCGCTTTACACCGTAGTTTCGACTCGCGCCGTATAACGGCGGGGGCGTCGAGCGAACTGTAGCGAACAGCCTCTCGTTATAGTGTTCAACACCCATTCTGATACCCCGGGAAGCCTTGACCACGCATCTGCGTGAATAGCTAGGGGTAGAATGAAATCTGGGCTCTGGCCGCGGCAGGACGGCGGCTCGAGAGCCCCTGTGTACTGGGAACACAACACCGTGTTTACAGCGTTCGAGGCGGGGGGCGCGCTGATCACAGCGGGCAGCCTGGCCGCGCTCAGCTTCTCTATGGCGGGACGCGCAGAGAAAGCGAGCAGGGCGAATCCCGTGGGATTCGGCGCGTGTGAGGGAATGTGGGCACATTTACTACATGCGGGCACATTTACTACACTGAGAATACTGTCAGCTCGCACCGACTAAATCACTGCTGTGTTTACAGCGTGCGAGGCGCGCGCTGATCACAGCTGGCAGCCTGGCCGCGCTCAGCTTCTCTGTGACGGGTTGGGCAGAGAAAACGAGCGGGGGCGAATCCCGTGAGATTCGGAGTGTCTGTGAGAAATGCGGGCGCGAGACAGCGGGCACATTTTCAGCACGGAGAACACTCGGCTCGCGCCGACTGAATCAACGCTGTGCTCACAGCGTGCGAGGTGCGCGCTAATCACAGCGGGCAGCCTGGCCGCGCTCAGCTTCTCTGTGGCGGGTTGTGCATAGAAAGCGAGCGGGGGTGAATCCCGTGGGATTCGGCGTGTCAGTGAGGAAATGCGGGACAGCGGGCACATTTACTGCACTGAGAACACTGTCGGCTCGCGCCGACTAAATGTGTGTTAGTTTCGTTTTTACAGAAACCAAGGGACACGCATCATGTAGTGTAAGCGGGCATTGTATGGGCGCGTTCACTACATTTTCTGCACAACCAACATGAGTTGGTTTTATTTGTGCTAGCCCTGCACCGTGGCGGGCTGTGTCTGGGTGTGGGAATGGGCACTGGGACGTGGGCATTCTTACAACACTCGTAACACCATCGGCCGTGGCCGGGACACCAGAAAATGCACTCTTTATTGGATTTATCTGGGTAGCCATAGAAACGGCTTTTGTGCGCAGGCAAGCGGGCTGAGACACCGGCTGCTTCACTGCGAAATACACTGGGACAGTCACAACGCATGGAACTGAACGAGCGAGAAGTTTTGGTGGAAATCCGGCCGCAGCGGGATCTGAACACCGTCACTTTCCTAGAGAGACTAGGAAGGCCTTGAGACCTCGGGCTTTACCTCAATCCTCGGCCGGGGCCCGCGCTGAGGGGGGCGGCGTCCACCAGAGCGAGAGCGCGGTGTTTGATCTCGGGCCTGGCGGCGCTGCTAGTTAGCCGAAACGACGGCCTTTGTGCGCAGGCAAGCGGGCTGTGGAACCAGCTTGCTCACTGCGAAATACACTGGAACAGTCACATTGCTTGGAACTGAACGAGCGAGAAGTTTTGGTGGAAATCCGGCCGCAGCGGGAACTGAACACCGTCGCTTTCCTAGAGAGACTAGGAAGGCCTTGAGACCTCGGGCTTTATCTCAATCCTCGGCCGGGGCCCGCGCTGAGGGGGGCGGCGTCCAGCAGAGCGAAGAACGTCGAGGAACACGGAGCGCTCAGCTTCCGTCATCTCGGATAGCGTTAGCCACAAATGTTTCTCACCATTCAGGGGGGAAAGGCGCGGGTCTCGACTGTGACGGAGCTTCGTCTTTCCCGAGAAAGCGTCCGTCCAGCCTATTGCGCGTTAGTTGCACGAGCGCCTTTCAGTCGAGGCCGATGTAATCCACGGCTTGAGAGAGCGGACGCATCGGCTCAGTTTCAATGCCGTCTCCGGTAAGTTCGTCGAGCTCAAGTGCGGACGCGGCGGCAGACGGCGGCCACTGTCCGTCCGTGGGCGACTCGAGCGAAGCCGGCGAAGCTGGCGGGCGAACCGGCGAGCTTTGGCGGGCTGGAAATAGCTCGGGCGCGCGCAGGGCGCGGCCTTCTTGCGGCGCGGCGTCACGGCAGGCTGGGATGCGGGCTCGGATAACGCAGATAGGCGAGTCCGCAGAGTCACCATAGGCAAACGTTCACAATGATGGCATCCGCCGTCAGCAAGCGCGATGGCCGCGTGATCCTCACCCAGGCAGGACACGCAGATGACATGGCGGTCCTCATCGCTGAGTGGGGCTCGGCAAGGACCACAGGAAGGCATCTTTAAAAAGACGCCGCTCTTTTAGAGGGGTGGGAAAAAAAGGCAGATAATGCAATCACACACACTCTAAGCAGAGGAAAGGATATGTACGCCGGAAAGCGCAGCAGGTACGGCGGCTGAAGGCGGCGAGGCCAGCGACTCCAGGCTCGATGGCACGTCCCGCTGAAGGCTACAGGTCGACGGCGCGGCTTCTCACTCTGGATCCAGCGATGCGGGAGGCTTCGCTGAAGAGATGAAAATCAACGTAAGAGCAGCTATCGAGCCTAGATATGGGGCGAGACCACGCCCTTTCTGGCGGGACGTGACGATATGGGCGCGAAAGGCCCCCATTCGTCGTGACGTCACGCAGAGCCTCTCTCGATAGGCTGCTGCTATTGCCGCAGGGCAGCCAATAGGCGCGCGAGCTGTCTCGCCTATGTCTGCTTGCTGCTGCAAAGCGTTTTACATTAATAAAAAATTAAGGATAATTTTTGGCTTCAATATCTCGTGGAAAAGAGTTTTCCCCATAGCGTAAGATATTACGCAGTACGAGAGATACTCTCGTAAGAGAACAAAGCACAGACGTGTGATTGCGGAAGAAAAACTGTTGTGTTTACATGAGTGACAATGAGCAATTATCAAGATCAGCTAAACGTAGTAAACGTAGTAATCAGTAAACGTAATCAGCAATGACTTACTGCTTGTTTTCTTCTCCTCTTTGATTGTCTATGCTGACTGACTTGTTGCACACTGGTCTGTTGTTGTGGGGACATTTCCACGCCCCGAAACGTGACGCTGAACGAAACGAACTGTAATTGGTTGTTTGACATGTCGGTCAAACGGCCTTATGGGCGGGCCTTGGCCAAAGAAAGCTGCTATGAATTCCAGACCTTCAGCCGTCAGTCTGAAGGTCTGGCTACGCGAGACTACGTACCCCCTATTGTGCAACTAGGCTGGTGGGGCTAAAGAGGGGATGCGTTGATCCTTCTGTTGATCCTTTCATTTTCACTGACGTCATACTGAGAGAAAATCGTTTTTGGTAGCTTGGTTTCAATGAAAGCTGTTTTTGGACTAAAAAAGAAGTTTTCAGTTCTGAAACTTACAAGATATTTTAATGACTGCTCATATGTCAAAAGATCAAGGACAATTTGATTTCTCAATTCATCTCAATTCCCCTTTAAAAAATAAATTATATTGCCTGTTAACAATACAAGTTGCTATGTCATTTAGGAGAAATATTTTCTCTCAATATCATGACATTGTTTGGATAAAAAGAGTATTTTATAAATATACTGTACCGGTATATATTTTTTCCCTCAGCAGTGCTTCAACTCAATGACAGTCGCTGTTTTGATGTCCAGACCACACAAGTGTGCAAACTCTGTTTTTAAAAGTGTTTGTCTCTGTTTTAAATGTGCATTTACAGAAAGAAAGCATGTCTAAAGTTGTACAGTGTGGAGCTGACAGCGGTTGATATAATTGGTCTCTAAGTGCAAGGATGATATAAAAGAATAGCAGTGACAAAGCAGAGCAAAAAGTAGTAAAATGAATATATTTTCATATGTTCATAGTGATTTTTTTTGTTGCTTTTTTGTTTGTTTTTCTTTGGGTTTTAGCCATTATCGCAAAACAAACAGGGCATAGACGGAGATCAGGCTGACTGTAAGTTACAATGTATTTTTCATTAATTCGCAATATATATTTCTATATTTATCAGTGCATCAAAGCAAATTAAATCTATATTATCAAGTGGCTTGTATCTTTCATTAAATCAAGCAAAAACTTCTTGCACTTTTGCACTAGCCTTAAAAGTGAGTCAGTGTTTTAAAGTAGTTTACAGGTACAATGCTATCATATGACATATTTTCATTATGCTTCCCATCTGGTAAGAGATATGCCATAGTAAATCCCAGAGCGCTTATCCGTAGACGTTGTGGCTCCTGAACCCCACAGCATCGTTTAATATTCAACAAGTGTTCACTTGCTTTTAGAGGCTCCGGGAGCTCAGTATAATTCTCCAGTGGTTGTATTGTAATGAAGCATGCCAGGTGCTTTGCTGTTGATAACTCCCAAGTTTGGAAGCCCAATATACCTTCAAGCTCCAGAACTGATATTTCTTATTTAGGCTAGGCTCCGAACACCTGTCATATGCATGTTTAATTGTGTGCACGTGTAACAATATTCATCTGGAGGTGGAGATTGTATGTAAACTGCAGCTGTATGCTGTATGTATTCCTCAATATTTTGCAACTTGGGAGCAAGTTGCTTGTAATCTTTCTTCTAGCTAATGAAACGGCACGGAACAAGCGTCTTCTGTTAAATGCTGAAAAGTTTTGCCTCTGTGTATTGTCAGGAATTAGCACAAATATTTCCACAAATAAGTCTTTGTTGAAAAATTGTTAAAAATTGCTTGATAAGGATTTTGCAAAAGTTAGCATGGATATAAAGATGATGGATTGGCTTTTCTCACCACACAGCAATTTGTTACAGGTAGTTTTGTGTCACTTTGTGGATTTATTTGCTAATAAACTTTAAGAAGTGAATTCTGCCTCTCTGCTGTAAAGCTACACATAGCATGAAATCAATGTGTGATTTCAACTTCTCTTAAAGGCTTTGAGCCTTTTTTCTGGTATGTCTTTTGTCTGATGTTGTAAATCACGTTTATTGAGTGCTAGAGCGAATTCACAACCTAGGTAAGGAATAGGAGAGATAAAATAAATCGTCATCAATGGGAGAAATCATACCAACCTTGAGCACCGTTGAAACTATCAGGTACGCTTCCAGTATTTTATGTCAGACAAATTATTGATGTGCAGAGGCCAAAAGTGTTCGGTTTTATCAGGCATTATTCACTGTAGTAGTCGGGTAAATAATAGCCTACAACAAAAATTGAATAATCGAATAAAACAACAGTCTGCATGAATTAAATATACAATGAGTCTTATTAAAGCTACTGAAGTTACTCATTTAAGAGGAGTGAGAGATTGTTTGATTAACATTAATGGCAGCAGGTATATTAGGCTGCTGTCACTTTAAGACCTAACACATGGATACAATATACTGATATACATCCAATTTTCTCCCAATTCTTTACGTTCACTTATGACATAACCAACTGTTTATGTGAATATTTGCCAAGACTGGCATTTTGACATTTTTTGGTGTATTTGACCATTTAGGTCAATAAAGTTGTAATGGGAACAGGGTGAGATTTTATGGCTTAATTATGTGCTTTTAATAACTTTTAATAAAGCACATCCTGCAGTTTTTATCAAGAGTTAACTGATATGGACGGTAAGTACGGATAAGTATTTATCTTATTGGAAGCACTTCTCCTATATTTTGTCATATTAGTGATATTATGGTGCTTTAGTGCCATTAAAACAAACACTGTAACCATTTTCTTTGCACAGAGATAACAATTAGGGAGCTTCCAAAATTTGGGAGCTGTGACATAACTTTCCACCCCATGTATTTTAAATCGTTCCAAACTGGTGCCATTAATTTGTCCTCAATTTATACCAGTTTGTGCCATTTAATGAAACTGGATGGGATCTTAAGCTAGCTCTCTTCTAGCCTCTTCAAAATTGCCTTCCATACCTTTAATCTGCTGAATAATTTAAACATTTCAAGACTCACAGCTTGCTGTCAATCCCAAACAGTGATGTATGCAGCCATCATGGACATACGTATTGCTTATTTTAATTCGTGGCACTTATTTTTTTATGTTGGTATTTTTAAAATTTGTATTTTATGAGAAAATGTTTGAGGAAAACGTTGAAAGATTAATGGCAGAAGTTACGGGAGGTTAACTAAAGGATTAATCGACTGGCCAGAAAATAATTCGATTAATCTTAGAAATAATCAATAGATTAATCGACTAGTCACAAAAATAATCGATAGTTTAACCGATCATCAAAATAATCGGTAGTTACAACCCTAGTTCTAATCATTGAATGACACCAGAAGCAGGCCACTGTTGAACTTAACATTACCATGTAGTATATCCATTCAAGTCAGACCAACAATTTAAAAAAAACTTTCCCTGACCTCAATTTTGGACCAGGGCAGCTGGCACCGAACAGCTCCTCATCCTCACTGCTAGTCTTCAATTGTGATTATTTTCTCTGTCAGTTTCAGAAGTTAATGTCAGTGCTGCCACACACATTTGTTGGGAAAACTCTTGACTGTAAATCCACAGTGTAGGTGAAATGTTCAAGTTTCCATTAAGAGGCTACACTTAGTTTTAAAGTTTACTTATTATTCTGTGCTAAATTAGTTTGCAGAGGCAGGAAATAATTAGTTTGTGCTGATCCCTCTATCTGACCTGTAGCATGACTTGAACTACTGTTTCTGTTAATGGTCATTTCAGTGTTCTCAATGTGCTCTGTATTGATTTGATTATGCAGAACTCTTCTAAAAACAAGACATGTTATTTTATATATTAAAAGATTAGAATAAAATGTTCCTATGGTAATTTGGTAACTACCGTGCACTAAACACATGGTATGCTTCTCATAATATCCCTAATGTGAACATGTGGACGCTCTCAGGTGATTACGGCTGTACCTTCACTCTGTTTTTTTGGTAATTGCTGATCATTTCACCTGTTGCTAGGCTGTCTTGTCAATATAAATGCACAAATAACAACAAAAAAACCCTCATGCTATTGGAGAGTTAAAAAAAAAATTCACGGCCTACACATCATTTGCTCTTATGATAACTATCATTTGCCACCTGGTCTTTCCAACAGTTGATAGATTTGCAAATGGCAAATAACTATGTTGAGCCTTTTGGCAAATATAAACAGCATTTGCAGTGTAGATCAAAATTTGAATACTAATTGTGCAGAAAAAAGTGTCGTCTTTGGATGCACAAATTGGAAACCTTTGGCATATTCTACAGATGGTCTTTCATCTCTAAAATGAGGATGTTGACGTCTTTCAGATTCAGAACAAGAACATTTGCATTTTGCAATATATCAAATAGCAGTCTACTGATTGAGGTAGAAGAGCTATGCGCTTCTGTTGCATTTGAAAATATGGATAATAAATGATTGTCGTGTGATGGACTTCTAAAATAATTCGGCAAAGGCACCTCTCTTAGAGATTTATTTTATAGTGTTCCAGTTCATGGGAGGTTTATACCTGTAAAATATTTAAATTCTTGAATATGTCATTTAAATATAATTAGATTTTATTTAATAAAATGAATAATTAATAATACTGTAAGTTTATTTAATTAAATTATATATTCAAATTTTTTTATATTTTGGAATTTTTTATTATAATTTATTAATAAGAGACCTCCTGAACTTTATTTGCTGGTGATCTCATATTTCGATTTATTTATTTATTTATCACTGTCACTGAGACACCAGATCCTTTAGCAGTGCCCCTGCAATATACACAGTTGTCTCCAATGCAGTGTGCAAAACCAGATGGGAATTTATGCATGTAATTCCCAAGGTCACTTTTCAATGCATAGAAATCCCCTTTTTATTTTCCTGTCCATTGTAGACGATTTCTATTACCTGCGTTCACCAACTATCCGTTTACAAGATGTTCTGCCTGTACCGACGTGTCAAGTGTGTGTTTGTGTCTTCTGTAACACTATGACTTTTGCAGTGGTGTAAATGATGTGCCACATGTGCAAGACCAAAGTATGGCCAGGGAAATACAATATACTGCGTTCACAAGCTCATGTGTTAGAGGATCACTGACAGCAGATTAATATGATCCTGTTGAATTGGATTTGACAGAGGAAACAGTTCTGTGACCTTAATCGAAAGACATTGATTGCTTCGAAGAAGGTGTGTGATAAGACTATAGATGTTGTTTTTTATGTGAAGTATAGCTAAATAAATATTGATGTTGCTGCCTCTTTGTGATCTTAATAGTGGAAACGAACAGAACAGCAGTATAAACACTATTGCAACACCTTTGAGTTCTGATGTAATATGTAGAAATGCACTTTCCATGTGCAGCCTAAAAGTTAACCGTCACTTAATCTCTCTACTTTTTGATTCTTCCAGATTGTTCCTAACAAGTGGAGACTAAGATCTTTCCCCCCAGAGCTTTGTGGGTATCATTCATGCTTTAAATTGTCATGTCCACATCCCATATAAAATGTAAATATAGATTTCTTGATTTTAACCGATTCTAACTTTGAACTGATATCTATTCTTAAATCCCTAGAACCGATCTTTGTCTGTGCTGTTTTCAGTTAATTAATGATCAAATGTTTGTAGTGTGCTTCCCATTCAATAAATCACAATAAACGTTGTGCTTTGTTACTTTTTATATGAAACAAAGTCTCAGCTTTCAAATTTTGTCAATTGTATTATAAAATTTCAATCATTAAATAGTTTTGGAGCTCTTTAGTGTGGCCCGACAGATTGCTGTTGCCGCCTCATATCAAGCGAAGCGGCACGTAAATGGATCATCTCTTCATCTTTACTTCTAGTTATAGCACGAAATAAACATGAATGAAAATCAGAAGGTATGTTGAAAGATGCAGTATAACTTACCAAAATCCATAACGTCTGTCATGTAATTTCATTCACATTACATTTACCTCAGAAAAGGCATTCCATGACCATAGCACTATAGTTAACATTAAACATTAACTCCTGAGAGGAACATTTCCCTAAATATATGCACTATATTTCGTATTTTTTACTTAATGTTCGTCAGTATTTAATGAATGTTTGAATTAATCCACCATGAAAATAACCACTATTTATTTATCACCGTTATATTTATTATACATATTTATTTAATTTAAAAGTTATTATTTTAACATTTATTATAAAAAAACTTTGTGTTTAAATGTTTGTATACAAATCAGTTAATTTTAACCTTTAATATTATAGTAATGTACCAACTGACAGGGTTCCCTGTATAGTTTACAGCATTTGAAAGATTTTTTTCACTTGAGAAAATTTGCCATGCACTGTAGCTAGCTGATATATATCCAAGTGCATCGATATTGAATCAAAATCAGAATTGAATCAAATCTCAAGCTTGTGAATCGAAATCTAATCGAATTGTGAAATTTGTGTCAATACCCAGCCCTACCTTTCATTCATAGAAAGTTCAAAATAACAGCATTTCGACAGCATAAATATCCTTGCTGAATAAGTGTTAATTTAAAAAAAATCTTACCGACCCTTCTGAACTATTGAATGGTAGACTATTGGCGCTTTTCCACTGCATGGTACGCTCGGTTCGGTACGGTTCGATTCGGCGCGGAACGGTTCGGTTCGGCTTCGCTTTTCCACTGCGTGGTACGACTCGGTACGGCACGGTTCGGTTCGCTAGCTCGGTTGCTTTTCCACTGCAGTTAGTACCCATTCAAAGTGGGTGGGACTGATCGTTACACTGTTTGTAGGTCCGGTGATAGCCGTGTGCGGCTAAGAGCTGAGCTAGCTGCTACTTCTTGGAACACTTTTTCATTCTGTTTTGCCCCATCCAGCTCTCGCTGGACCCGCTCCTAGGCAACCAACGAGAGGATTGTCTGCACCTCGACCACGATTCAGCCATTTCCTTTTTAAAGTGTTGATCTCTTCTTTTTTTTTCAAGTAAGTAAAACACAGGTGCTACCGTGTTGGCTGTTGTCTACTGGTTATATGACTCTGTATAGCGGTCTCGTGTCGCAAATCCAATGACGCTGGTAGTGACGATTCTGTCTGCCTGACCAATCAGTGATCTGCAGTGTTTCACGTCACATTTTAGTACCGGTACGGTACGCTTGGAACCTCAACAGATCAGGTACCATTAAAGCGCGCCGAAGCGCACCGTACCGTACCGTACCATGCAGTGGAAAAGCACCACAAGTGAGCCGTACCGAACCGAACCGTACCGTACCATGCAGTGGAAAAGCGCCAAAGCGTGCCGTACCGAACCGAACCGTACCGTACCATGCAGTGGAAAAGCGCCATATGGCCCTATCCCAAATTGTACACTTTATGTGCACTTGCGATCTTGTCGACTTACAATGGCTGCCATGTGCGCGTGTCCGTTAAGTCCGCAAGACCGTAGGGCAGGGTTGTCCAATCCTGCTCATGGAGGGCCACTGTCCTGCAGAGTTTAGCTTCAACCCCAAATAAACATACCTGAACCAGCCAATCAAGGTCTTACTAGAAGGGATGTAATGATTCACTCAACTCACGATGCGATATGATTCACAATACTGATTTCATGATACGATTTTCTCACGATTTTAGATTTAAGACAAATTATAAATGAAAAAGTGTCCCTTTATTATTTCTCAGACAAAATTCTGCATATTTGTTTGTAAAATTGAAATATGTTTTGTCAAATAATAAAACTACATTGAAATCGTAAAACAAATCGCCAAAAAGTCCCTCCAAGGAAATCTTCCAATGCTGTTTTCTTGGGAGGAGTTTGTTTCACCTAGGTAACATTTAGGTACAACAGTGACGGGGTTTCACATTGTTATAAAGGCCAGATTTAAATTGTATTTGTTATAATTTGAATCATTACACTTGCAAGAGTTATATAAACAGAACACATTTAGAAAAATGTTTTTGCCATCAATTATGCTATCAAAATCAATAAGTTATTTCTAAAAAAATCCATGCACACATTTAGAGAAAGAGATGGTAAAATAAATACACACCTGGTTGCCATGAAAACACTAATGCACCTTGTGATTTCCGTGGCTCTCTCTCACTTGTCGCCCTAAGTGGGGTTGCAAATCCGCCAGTCACTGTGGTTTGCCTTTTTACATGCAGACGGAAGTTATTGGAGCTTCTCATTGTGGTGATTATTAGTCTTTGGGGAGTAAAATTGCCACTTCACCTCCGATTTGAAGAGTCAATGTCAACATTCCGCTTGCCGTCGCCATGCTATACTATTGACTGGCATGAAGCGAGCGAAGCAGAGCGAGCGTTTTCAGTTAAAGGGGTGGTTTACTGCTTTTTTTCTTTGCATGATTGTGTTTATGGGGTGCAATATAACATGTATTCGTGGTTTTTCTTTTTTAAAAAGTCTTATTTTTCATAAATTTCACCTTTATTGTAAGCCTCTTTCTCCTCTGTCATTTGAACGACCTGTTGACTTCCTGATTCTATGAAACCACTCCCTCAGAAACAGGCAGTGGGCTCAGATTGGTTAGTTTGGGCCGGTGTGTTGTAATTGGCTAAACTGCGCCGCGCACGTTGTCCGGAACCGCCACGCCCCTTACCTTTACGGGCGTGAGTTTCATGTGCTCCGGTTAATGTAAATAATGGTGGCGATACTGCCGTATCAGTTTGAGCCAGAATCAGACCCAGAAAGCGGCGATGAAGAGAGTCAAGCAGAACCTCCCCAAACACGGCTGTTATAAAACGTTTCTGAATCGGTACGTTTTTGAATTATTATTATTCTATTCTTCTATTATTACATAAGAAGTTTGATACCCTGTTATACTTGAAAATGCTACTGCTGCTTGTTAGCTTTTTTTATCTTGATTAAAAATTTAATACAAATGATTACATGAGTAATACAGTTTTTTAAAGTTATTGTTTTATCGATATAATGAACAACCGTTTAGCTATTAACAAAACTTAGTTTACTCTGTGTATCGTTTTCTTTAGGTGTACATGGCTACTATAAACAAACACTGTTGACATTGATCACGTTCATGATCAAATCGAAAAATTACGTCATAAAGTAGCTACATGGCAAATACATTTACGAAATCTATATGATTACAAATTCAGGTCCAAAATGTTTGTACGCGTTTGCCATAGAAACACGAAATAGCATAACCAAGTGACTATACAGCCAGCGCTGGCATTTGTTTACGTCCTTGATAAAACGAAACCATTACGTCTAAAATTATACAAATACATTTAAAATTATTAAGTCTTACTGACAGATTGTGGCCCAACAACTGCTGCATCTGGTTTCAACGTTTGAACAGCTTCAGGTTTTAGCAACAGTTTCTTGTGGAATCCGGCATTGAATTGTTGGAGATTTAGGAAGCTGTCTTCAGTGAAATGTGTCGCACAAAGAGCTAAATTGTGATTGTAATTGTCAGAAACATTATCAAACATAAATTGTAGCCATTGTTGACGAACTACAGCGTCCGTATGAAGCCCGAACACAGATGACCTAACAGCTGGGTGAACATAACACACTTTCGACGGCACGGCTAGCTCTCCCCTGTAACTCTTCCTCTTCGGCAAAGCCGCAGAAATATGGTCATGCCCTTTTTTGCGTATTCCGGAGGGAGGGTTGATGCAAATGTATGGGTTAGTGACGTCTAAAACCCAGCTGTAGTCCCAATCGAGTCGTTTTTGTAGGCATTTACACTTCCTGATTTTTAAAAGACGATATCTCTGCTTACATTGAACTTTCAGCGCTGCAACTTTGCAGATAATGTTCATGCACCACAAGCAACATTACACACTATTTAAAATGAAAAAAGTGAAATCGCAATCAACCACCCCTTTAATTCATATGGAAGTTGAGCTTCCACTAGGAATGAACTGAAAACGCTTGCTTTGCTTCGCGCCAGTGTGCACTCACCGCCCATAACTGTTCCATAATCATTACATCCCTACTTACTAGGCATACTAGAAGCTTCCAGGCAGTTGTGTTGAGGCAAGTTGGAGCTAAACTCTGCAGGACACTGACCAAGTCTAGGACCAAGTTTGGACACCCCTGCCGTTTGGCGTTCCCATTTGTCATTTATGGTTTTAGAAGGGTACTTGCGAGCTCCCCCTTTATTGTCGGATATGCTCCCTCAAAACTGAGATTCCACCATATAGTCAAAGTGGCATTATGTCACAAAAGTTGACTTGGTGGAAGATCATGAGGGCTTAGGTTTCCATTTGGGACAGGGACTATGTCCTTAAAGGGATACTCTACTTGTTTTTCATATTAAACTGTTATTCCCTTAACTAAGACGAGTTGATGCATACCTCTCTCGTCTCAGTGCGTGCACTAAATCGCTGTCTTGCCTCGAACCTTTGTTAGATCTTATCTCAGCCCTGTTCATTCAATATGTGCCAAGAAGAGAAGCGACCAAACACCTCCATGTTTTCCTAGAAACAGTTACTAGAGTAGTGTAACTCGACCAAGAACGGTGACACAAAATAAAACGTTGCGCTTATCTAAGCGTGTAAAATGGATAACTATATTGTATGGCAGAATACCATAGCAAGTGCTTGGGAGTACTTCGACTCGGCGCAGTAATATCATCTCTCGTGAAAAGTCCGCTGCCGTTGAAATGAGAGGGAGGAGGAGAGGGAGCGGGGCAGCGGACTTTTCACGAGACATGATATTACTGCGCAGAGTCGAAGTGCTCCCAAGCACTTTCTATGGTATTCTGCCATACAATATAGTTATCCATTTTACACGCTTAGATGAGTGCAACGTTTTATTTTGTGTCACCGTTCTTGGTCGAGTTACACTACTCTGGTAACTGTATTTAAATAGGGAAAACGTGGAGGTGTTTGGTCGCTTCTCTTCTTGGCACGTATTGAATGAACAGGGCTGAGATAAGATCTAACAAAGGTTCGCGGCAAGACAGCAATTTAGTGCACGCACTGAGACGAGAGAGGTATGTATCAACTCGTCTTAGTTAAGGGAATATAAGGGAACATAGTTTAATATGAAAAACCAGTAGAGTATCCCTTTAAAGGTTAGTTCACCCAAAAATCAAAAAGTCATACAGGTTTGTAATAGGCTTGTGTTACCGGTTTAGAATTTTATAGTAATAAAAAATTATTTAGTTCAGTTAGAGAACAGACTATACAATTAAAAGTTAAATACTCAATTCAGCGTGAGCCGAACGAGAGTCGCAGCAGGAGTCAGATTTAATTTATTACGTGACGAGAGTGAGGCAGACTGACTGATAAGACGATGGCAGAAAATTCGGTTTCAAAGCGAAGTAGGTCTGTGTTTAATATAAGTGAGTTTATCATTGTACTGTTTTGTTGTTGTGTTTATCATTAAGAATAATAATAATGAACCCACCATTCAAGCAATTGCTGCACCCGAATTGCGCTAATTTGAAAGTAAAATGCACACGGCCCCCTGGATATTCAGAAGTGATTTAAAAGCGAAGTGGAAAAAGAGGGAAAAAACGCGTTATCACACAATGATTAACTGGTGGGAAAATTTGCTCACTGTCACATCCCCAGTTTTGAATGACATGAGGGTTACTAAATGATGAGAGCATTTTTATTATTGGTTGTATATATTAATAGCTAGATAGAAAATGTCATTCACACGTATTCATACCTGGTATAAGAGGCAGTGGCAACCCTCTTATACCAGGTATGAATCCATGTGAATGACATTTTCCCCCATCCCTCATTCCCCCCCATCCCCCACCTCTTTTCACTGACCATTTGTTGAAAAAGAAAAACATATTTTCACACCAATTTTTTTCACCTTGTTCGTGTAAAGTGCCATATCCTTTTGTCACACATTTTAATGCTTATAACACTATGCATCTTTTTTTGTGCATCCAACTTTTTGTAAGATGTACCAAAATGGGTTATACATTTTCACTTTTTATACGTCTCTCATGGGGATTCAGCCAAGAATGTTGCCATAGTGATAAGAAGGCCAAGCCCCAGTCATTGTAGATGTGTGCCTGTTCTAGGTATAGACTGCAAATTGCTTTCTTTACAACCACATTGTGACATACCCCTTCTGTAATATTTTAGTAGAATATGATGCTTTTCTCCATGAAGTGCATTATAATTAATTTTTTTTCCAATTACAGCTGCCTTAGTGATTTAATTGTACTTTCTTTCAAGTAGTCATCATTATGTTGTTTCCTCCCTTGAAAATGCCATTTATCATTATACACAAAGTCATTTATTATGCAACTCGTATATGTAATTAATGCTAATCATCATCTGCTATGCAAAACAGAAAACAGATTGAGTTTTTGTTCATGTCAGGCAGCTCCTCTGAAGTGCTCTTCAAGAAAAGCATTCTGTGCCGCAGTCTTTGATGACATGCTCGTGTCCTCTCTGGTGGTTTGAGAATATCTTTAAATGAACCGTGGAAAATATAACTGCTGATGTCTCACTTTCCTTAAGCTACGAAGAAAACTTTTTTTTTCTCTGTGCGCTGGATTATTTTGTAATGAGAACTGTATGAATCACAGTTTTCTTCATATAGTGTGTGTTGGTTGTTTGGCCAGTTTTTTGTTACATTTTTGTCATTCTGAGATGTTTCTATTTTGGCTTAATGGAGATTTATGTTGATGCTGTAATGCAGTTAATAAATGAAATAAATTAGGCTTTAAAATAATGACTGCCCTTAAGAAATATTTGGGTGATCTCATTCGTTTATTATATCACCCTGCCAGGATTTATTTTGAATTAGCGTGCGGCTGACTGCATGTTATTCTGCTAATTACACAGCTGCTTACCAAATGAATAAATAGGCGACACGGGCATGAAATAATTCAATAATTGAGCTGATTGATACAAGCCAATAAAATAAAATAACCACACTTTTATTGAAAGTAACACACTAAAATTGACAGAATTGATATTAAATATCAATATATTATTCTTTATTCAAAGCTATGCAGCAGATTAAACATTTATTTATTGACCAATTATCCAAATGTGAGCAGAGCGTAGCGTTTTTCTCTTTCTCGGCGGCCAAAATTTCAATACGTCCCTACTCTTTAGTGCAATAAAGTAAAGTTAAAGATTCAATGAAGCGCCTACGACTTTTAACATCTGCCAAATATTTAGATCAAATCGTACCTCTGTCCTATGCGAAGGCCCCCTTAGAAATGGTTACAAAATGCTAATTTAGTCCCTCTGTTATTGTGCTTCTGTTTTATTTTTTAGCTGGCATCAAGCATCTATAGCTTTGCCTGCTCTCTGTGGAATCATCACACGGACACATTCCTACAGCAGATCTACGCTGGAGACCAACAAAATGCTCTTAGCTCCCTGGAGCGTACTCTACTCTCTCTGAAAGGTACACACACACACACACACACACACACACACACACACACACACACACACACACACACACACACACACACACACAGACACACACACACACCACACACACACCACACACCACACACACACACACACACACACACACACACACACACACACACACACACACACACACACACACACACACACACACACACACACACACACACACACACACACACACACACACACACACACACACACACTCTTAGAAAATTGCCCAGCCTACGACTGCAGATTACAGACTTAAAGCAGACTGTACATTATAGCACAGACACTGGTTGAGTTAATGTTGCAAACCACTTACTGCTCTCACTGGATAATTTTAGTAGCTTTAAAGGGATAGTTCACTTTGAAATTAATTTTTGATATGTTTTAGCTTACCTCCAGTGCATCCAAGATGTAGGTGTCTTTGTTTCCACAGTATCTTCAATTTTGATAATTTTAGGTAAAACCGTTGTTGTCTGTCAGTCATACAATGGAGGTGAAGGGGAACCACCTCAAAGAGCATTAAAAATTAAACATTATTTAATGAATCGTAAATGTAAGTACACATTGATGCCCTAAGACACGAAACGAGGGGTTTTTGTGAGAAAACGAACAGTATTTATATCTTTTTTACCTCGTGTAAGCATATCCACGTCCAACTGATCTGAGAGCAGGGCGCTTCGGTCTGCGCATGCGTACGGCGTTCGCCCCGGAAGGGCTCCCTCGCGCGTGTTTACGTCAAGAGAACGTCTATATGTTGGTATATAGAAATCGTCTTCCATTGCGATCCTGTATATCTAAATATGTTTAGATCTTCACAGTGTAAGGTAAAACTTCAGAAATCTCTGCGTAAACAATGAATGACGTAAACATGCGCGAGGGAGCCCTTCCGGGGCATTCCGGCGAACGCCGTACGCATGCGCAGACCGAAGCGCCCTGCTCTCAGATCAGTTGGACGTGGATATGCTTACACGAGGTAAAAAAGATATAAATACGGTTCGTTTTCTCACAAAAACCCCTCGTTTCGTGTCTTAGGGCATCAATGTGTACTTACATTTACGATTCATTAAATAATGTTTAATTTGTAATGCTCTTTGAGGTGGTTCCCCTTCACCTCCATTGTATGACTGACAGACAACAACGGTTTTACCTAAAATTATCAAAATTGAAGATACTGTGGAAACAAAGACACCTACATCTTGGATGCACTGGAGGTAAGCTAAAACATATCAAAAATTAATTTCAAAGTGAACTATCCCTTTAAGCCCTCCGCAATCTAACATGAACATTGAGTTAGGCTTTAAATCTGAAACGGTACTGCTAATTTTAATTACTGGCCTTGCCTTGTCAGGCAAACTCAACTGCATTAAAGGGTTCATTTATAATAGTTTATTGCCGTTAGTTTAGTAGTTTATATTATAGTTTATCAATTGTGGCATTAATTACTAACCCTCATGTCGTTCCAAACCTGTAAGACTTTCGTTCATTTTCGGAACACAAATGAAGATCTTTTTGATGAAATCTTCTTTCTCTCCGTTGACAGCAACGCAACTACGACTTTGTGGTGTTCATTAATGCTCATTAAGAGATCGTAAAACTAATCTATATGAATTGATCGGTTTAGTCCAAGTTTTCTGAAGAGACTTGTTTGCTTTATATAATAAATAGATCTAGTTTAGGCTTTTATTCACATATAAACATTGAACGGTGAATATAAACAGAAGCTCAACCGAACCTGCTTGACGTGCGAGAACAAATCTCACTGGAGATTGCGGAAGCTCAGACGTGCTGCCTTACGTGAGAATGAACCTCATTGGTTCTTGAAGAAGCTCAAATGTGGTGCGTAACACATGCGAATAAACCTCATTGGTTCTTGAAGAAGCTCAAATGTGCTGCGTAATACATGAGAATGAAACTCATTGGTTCTTGAAGAAGCTCAAATGTGGTGCGTAACACATGCGAATAAACCTCATTGGTTGTTGCTGAAGCTCAAACTTGCTGCGTAACAGACGAATGAACCTCGTTGGTTCTCGCATGTCAAGTGAACATGCTTGAGCTTTCATTCAACACAATGTGAGTTGATGAAAGTTTATATGTGACTAAAAGCCTAAATTAGATCTGTTCATCATATAAAGCGATCAAGTCTCTTCAGAAAATATGGACTTAACAGCTCAATTCATATGGATTAGTTTTACGATCTCTTTATAAACTTTTTTAAGCGTCAAATTGGTTGTTGTGTAGCTGTCAATGAAGGGACAGAAAGCTCACAGATTTTATCAAAAAGATCTTAAATTGTGCTTTGAAGATAAATGAACGTCTTAAAGCGTCACTCTGCAGGAAAATTTTAAATGTGTTAGTGAAGGCAAAATTATGTTTTAAATTGAAGAAATCGAAAGAAATGGTAAGCAGTTTTAAAACCTGTGATATTCATTTTACCATTACCATTCATGTATATATTCTAGTAAAAGTGAGTGTAATAAGTTAACTATTATATTTATTGAGCAGTAGACTAAGCATCTATGGTTATATTAAGGCTTTTTCTTCTGCCTCATTCAGCGTACATGGTAATATTACTCAGTACTAGTAATTTAATTGGTAAATAAAATCTTTAAGATCTAATGGTTTTGTATGGATTGTTTTGTTCCTCTTGCAGTTCTTCGGAAGATTACGGTGCATGGATTCATTGAGCCACATAACAACATGGAAATCATGGTGAGCTCTTGAATATTACAAAACATGCATGAATGTGTATCATAATTCATATATGGGCCATTCTAAAGAATTGGTGCAAACTACTGTCCCACAATCAAAACACACTTTTAAAAAACATTTAAGTATTCAAATCTTAGATGTTTACTAATCTAAGATCTTTCTATTATCTGTTGAAACCCACAATGATATTTAAAGTATCAGTAAGCTTAATATATAAAATCATAATTTATTGGGTAGTTTCAATTGGGACGTGTCTGTCCCGAACCCTAAATTTCAACTTATGAAAAAGATCTTGAAATTTTTTTTTGCATTTTATTCCATAAAAGTGAAGTAAAAAAAAAAAAAAACGTTTTTATATTTTCTTTGTAAATCATGAAACATAATGTAAAAATTGTGTCTCACATTTGCATGTTACTACCAAAACAGTATATATTTTCGTCCATTGCCTGGGACTGATTTTAACTACACCCCTACATTTCTGATCAGGAAATATTTCTGTCCCTCTCTCTCATAGCTACATGGTGAATAGGTAGGGCCCATCATTTTCCATAATGCTAATCCATGAAATTTTGTTTTTATGTGTGTGTGTGCAACTGTTCAGAACTGTGCTAGTTAACAATGTGCTGATTAGCATCTTTGAGCTAGGCTAAAAAGCAGTTTCAGTTGTGACATCATTATTTTGGTGGTGATAAATGGGAACACATAATCCTTAAACAAAATTGTATTACAGTTATTCAAATCACTAGTGTTTTAGTATGCAAGTTAAATTTCTTCAATGTGATGTGGTCGTTACCAAAGCATTACTGTCACTACCGAAACATGGGGTGTTTTGTCAAAAATAAAGAAACTTTTCAACTAAGATGTTATGAAGTTCTATGTATTTTCAAAACTGAATCCTTAACTTTAAAATTAGTATGATTGACTTTTACAAAAAGAATGGATTCAAAATCCAACAAACCTCATAAATTACAATTGAAATATTGTTAAAATTGTAATTGTTATTGATTTACCTGTGAAGTTTTATGAATAAATTTGTATAAAATAGAAAAATATATTTACAATTGTAAACTAAATGTAAACTAAATCTTAACAGGTCAATATAATCCTCCTTATTAAATTATATATTATTGTGTTTTGGTAGTGACAAATATTCCAAAACTTTTAGAATGGCCCATATAATAGCAAAGACACACAGAATGCCATTTGCACACTGCATTTCAGTATTGTGGAAACAGTAGTTGTTTGCAAGTAAAATCAACCTGAGGGTTATGATGTTGGTATTCTGACATTAAAAATAAATCATTGCTCATAAATGAGATGCTTATCCTCAAGTGGAAGATAGGGGTTGAGGAAAAAAAAGGTCAGTGTGAATATTTAATGCATTGCATATATCCTGAGGTAGTTAGATAAAACATAAAACATTAGAAAATCCCTCCTTTAAACACAACATTTTCTGCTTTGCTTTGACACATAAGAAATAATAGTGATTTATTTGTTCACTTTGTTGTATTTAAATGGATTAAATGAGAGTTTTGTGTGGATGTAATCTGGAAGCGAGGAGAATTCTTTGGCACAAAGCACATGCTGAAATGCAGTTAGCCTCGGCAGGAAGCCCATATGGTGCCTTCATCTCTTAATGCATCTGTGGGAGTTGGCTTATCAGAGATAATATTCAAATTACATTGTTATGATCCTTCCTAAAATGCAATTGGCAGGAAACAATCAGTCGAAGAAAAAGTTTTGTAGCTTTGTTGGTGCAGTGCATCAATGTAGAAAATATTTGATGTAATAGATGTTACACTGAGATTTAAAATGTATACGTTACAAAGGACAGTTAGGATTGCTTCACAATGCACAAACTGTCTATATATAGTATATGAGGGTATTTCTGTATAGTAGGACTGGGTGATGCATATCGAATATTCACTGTATATTCAAAATGAATATGACTTCTCGGTTTCTTCCATTTTTGCTTCAAAGAAGAAAGCAGAAGTTTTTTTTTTTATTAAACCCCTGATCCTGCAGTCCATTTGTTAGACTGTCAGGACGACTACATCTTTGGAGCCTGTGCAACTGACGTTTTGAATTTGAGCTTATTAGTTACGGTAAAGGAAAAGATGATGGCACCATTATTGATCCCTTCTGGAGGTAAGACAACTCAAAAGAGAATATTTTCATTGAGCTGCTGCCTCTGGCTATCAATCAGCCGCCAAAGCTACAGAGAAACCGTGTTCTCCCGGTAGGACAGTAGCTCTCTTGTCTCTCCTGAGTCTTTTTGGACTTTAATGTCGTCTTTCAGCTCAAAGCCAGAGAGTCGCTGTCATAAAATATCCAGCTTCTTCTCAATCCTCTTCATGCTCGTTGCTTCATCTCTATCAAACACAGAGCATCTTCAGTCTACCTTTGCCTGATGCCCAGTGTCCGAAGTGAACTTCACAGGGTGTTCAGCCACCAGTGAGATTCTCATCACAGGGAGTTTATATGTTAGCCTCAGCAAATGGCATAAGGAACAAGTGAACATCAGTTTATTACATAAAAGGCAGTCGAGAAGGAAATATCGCTTTCGCCAATCGCCACAGATATGGCCCGCCACAGATGAGTAGCTGAGTATCTCTTCAGCAAGCCGACGTGCAAACTGAGGCAAATGAAACTGAAAGTTCAACATAATTAAAAGGAAACAGACTAAATTATCTTACCAGTGCTGATGCCGCTCTTTCTCCTTTTCACATTTATGTAGCTATCAATCAGTAAAAACGCATGAAGTGACGCATGAAGTGTTAAAATAGGACCAATGACACAGTGTAACCATAGGACCAGTGTAACCAAAAATGTTATGCATTTCTTTTTTTAACTAATGATTTCTTATATCTAAAAATAAATCAAGTAATTGTATTATATATTTATAGGCATAGCTACTGTTTATGAAAATATAAACAAAAAAAATTGATAAATATATATTGATGTATTTTATACATTTATATGAAGTTTGATCTTTTATTGTTTATTGCTTTTTTATTTATACTTTTATATTTACAAAAGATCGATTTTTATATTATGGCTTCATACTGGAATGCTGTCTGTGTTTGATGTCACATGGTGTGGCAGATTAGTGGTTTTTTTTGTCATACTGCTTTTTTGTGTGTGTGTACTGCAGTTTAAGGCATAGAGGAATTGAATGAACATTAATATGCACACATTTGCTTTTTCACTTCATTTATACCTCTAAAGAGACAGTCAGTTATCCCATTATTTATAGTGCTAGGAGCAAATTAACTGCTGTAATTTACTGTTTGTGGTGCAGAAATTTCCATCTGCCAGCAGTGTGTTACTTTTGTCCTGTGTTGATCAAACTGGTTCCATTTATTTAACGACCGTTCTAGGATTGTATCCTGGCACGGCAGGCACTCTCTAAATCTCTTCTCCCGACGCCCCACATAAACAGCCTGTCCTTCCCCATCCTGAGTTAAGATTGCCTGGGGCTTCCTGCCAAATCTGCCTTCTACATGAAAACCTAGATATTGTCAGTGGCATGATTTCAAAGTCACTAACCACACCTGATACTGATGTTTCATTTGCTATCTGTGTCTCCTTCCCTAGGGCTTCCTCAACGCAGTGTTCGAGAGGCTAAAGCAGTTTCTAGAATGCTGTGAGTATTACATATATTTTGTTTTCTAATAACAATAGCGTAACATCGTTTTTAGGATTGTTTTTGAGTTTGTTTTTTTTCTATGGTGTTTTCTAAAGTGCTTTCTCTTGTTTCAAATACATTTGTCATCCATTTTTTTCCTTTTTTTTCCATCGACATAGGAATTTATGATTTCGAATAGTCCTTTGTGATCGTTGCTTGCCAGACTGTACGAACATGATCCCTGCTGTAAGCTGTCAACACTGTAGGATCTCGGTTGTCATTAATGTCAACTCGCTCTGTGTTTTACATCATCAATCTGTGACAAGTTCTTGACTGTGAGCTGCATTTACATGCAGGATAAAAAATTGGGGCTAGCAAACAAAAACAGTCTCTAGCGTTAATTTTCATGGCTTTTCTTAAAAAAGAACACTTCGGAAAAAACGAAGATGTGTGGAGTAAGTGGTGGTTTGTTGTCTCAAGTCACTAATTGTGTTCTGCGCTGCCATTGGTTTTTGATTTGACGGTTGTCATAGGAGAAGCCACACTGCAGGACTGTGCGTCAAATCTTCTGACAATGCCAGAATTTCGTCCGAGGTAAAATTTGATCGCATTGGTCATTAATCGGCTGTCGACGAACATGTCATACTAGCGAAATATTATTAGACTTTAAAATAGCATTTTTTTATTTTAGTATATTTTAAAATGTAATTTATATCTGTGATGGCAAAGCTGAATTTTCAGCATAATTATTCCGGTCTTCAGTGTCTCATGATCCTTCAGAAATCATTCTAATATGCTGCTCAAGAAACATTCCTTATTATCAATAATAAGGAAGGTTTCTTATTATTATAAAAAAAAGAGTGGTGCAGTTTAGTATTTTTCTGAAAACCGTGATACTTTTTTTCATGATTCTTTGTTGAATCGAACGTTTAAAAGAACAGCATATAGTTAAAAATTTTAATCTTTTATAAAAATATAATTTTAAATGGTCACTTTTGATCTATTTTACACATCCTTGCTGAATATTTTACTCCATGTAAAATATCACGTTTTTTATTAGGCTACTTTGACAGGAGTAATCGCATGTAAAGATAATTGATTTTAAACATATTCAGTACTATTCATTTCTTTGTGTAAAACTTTTTACAAATGACTAAAACACCTTAACAGACTTTTCCCCACAATTTACTGTTAGACTTGTTTTTTTCCAATTAAATTTTATTCAAAGCTATTCCCATTTGGAAAGTAAAGTGTGATATAGTGGAATTGGATTTAGAGGAACAACCATTTAGGAGAAATGAACATTTGATTTTGCTTGTAGGAGTTTTTAATCCTCAGCCCATCCAGCGATAACAGCCACATATTAGGTTAGAGAGTTCATTATCTGTTATTGAGTGAAGCAAACACATCGTTCCTGTTCATTTTTGACTCAATTTAAGTCAAAACCCCATCTACAGGTTTTTTTAATCACTATTAGGCCTAAATTTATGTCAGGCTGTGCATTTTAAAATTGTACAGGTTCGTTGTGCTTCAATATTATCTTTTCTGCAGTTTAATCCAAAATAATATAAGTAAAAAGGGTTTACATGAAAAGAACTTTTAGATATTTCTGATTGAGATCACAAGGTTAATTCTGATTGACTGCAGTTCTTTATTGCAAGAGTATAGAGTGCATAGTCAAAGGCCAAACTAATTTATTTTTGAAAGATCACCACTTCAAAGGCTCCAACTAAATTGCAGAAGACAATAATGGCAAATCTGCATGGTTTCACCTGGAGACACCGTCCCTGCTTTTCCCAGGCTCGTCGTTGCATGAGTTATATGTCATCAGATGAGACAGAAGCAAGCTGTTATCTACTGGTGATATCACAAGCAATATGTTCTCCTGGCTGGGCCGCAGGTCAGGTTTCATTCGGCCTGTTGGTATTTCGGTGAGGATGAGAAACTTAGCTTATGAGCAAACAGAATGTGAAATATCAACTCTGGGCCAGATAAGGTCCTCCAAATAATCCAGGCTTTTTGGGGTCTATTCATTTCTTCATTTCTCTCCGCACTGAGAAATTGATGCCCAATCCCCTTGAAAGGTTACCCTGCTCTATCACGCTGTCCTGAGTGTTGACTTGCAAGGAAACAGATTAGTCTCTGCCGTTTGGATTGTTTCCGCCACATAAAAAAGAAATTAACAATTCCAACTTTTTTCTCAGAATGGCAAGAACTTGATAACTCACAATTGCAAGCTTATATCACAATTCTGAGAAAATAAATTCTGAATTGCGAGATACAAACTCTTAATTGTGAGAAAAAAGTCAGAATTGTGAGATTATGGCCCGGTTTCACAGGCAGGGTTTAGATTAAGCCAGGATTAGGTTTTAGTTCAGTTAGAGCATTTAGATAGCTTTTATAAACATGACATAGAAAGTAAACATTACTGGTGTGCATCTTGATATAAAACAATGGCACTGACATATTTAAGATTGTCTATTCTTAAGATAAGTTTCTTTCAGTAAGATAAGTTTTTTTCACTTAAAACAGCACAAACATGCATTTTAGACCTGGACTATTTTAAACTTGTCTGTGAACCCGGGGGTTTAACTCAAGTTATAAAGTCTGAATTGCAAGATGTAAACTCGTAATTCTAAGAAAAAAGTCAGTTGTTAGATAAGTTACAATTACTTTTTAGAATTTTTATTCTGTGGCAGAAACAAGCTTCCATAGATTTGGACATTATGATCAATCACAGTATATTCATACTGTGTACAATATGTTTGATGGGACAATCCCCCTAAAGGAACACTCCACCGTTTTTCATTTTAAACTATGTTATTCCCTTAACTAAGACGAGTTGATGCATACCTCTCTCGTCTCAGTGCATGCATTCAATTGCTCTGGCGCGTGGCGAAACTTTGACAGCCCAGTTTATTCATTAGGATTCAAACAGAGATGAAGTTAGAAGCGACCAAACACCTCCAAAACATGGCGCTTTTCTAAGCGGGTAAAATGGATAACTATAATTTATGGCGGGGCGGATAGCACTTGGGAGCACTTCGACTCGGCGCAGTAATATCATCACTCCTGAATGAGCCAGGTTATCCAGTTATCCATTTTACCCGCTTAAAAAAGCTCCACGTTTTATTTGGTGTCACCATACTTGGTCGTGTAACTACTCGTGTAACTGTATTTAAATAGGGAAAACGTGGAGGTGTTTGGTCGCTTCTAACTTCATCTCTGTTTGAATCCTAATGAATGAACTGGTCTATCAAAGTGTCGCCACGCGCCAGAGCGATCGAGTGAACGCACTGAGACGAGAGAGGTATGCATCAACTCGTCTAAGTTAAGGGAACAACATAGTTTAATATGAAAAACCGGTGGAGTGTTCCTTTAACATGAACATTTTTACACATTTGTACGTCCTCGTGTAGTTCCAAACCTCAGTGATTTACTGTCTTCTGTGCAACACAAAAATGATTTTTGGCACCTCTTTTCATTTAATGAAGGTGAATAAAGACTAAGAATGTCAAGCTCCAAAATGAAAAACAGCATTATAAAAAAATCATAAAAAGTAGTTCAGACACCTTGTGTGTTTAGTCTGTGAAGCAAACTGGTCTATATTCCCAGATAATCTTCTAATCTTCTAAACCATCTACTTTTTACAGGCCGGCAAGTTGGACCAGGCAGTCTTTGCAGAGAAAAGCTTGAGAAGACCATAATTTTGTTCACCAAAGTTGTAAGTCTAAAAGTTCAGTCAATTAAGAGGGAAACAGAAATAATCTGGGCACTTTTACTTGAGATGTTGTGAGCCATGCTGGACTTTTGAACTGTGGTTTAACTTCATGTCTAATGTTCCCTGCTAGTTGCTGGACTTCCTTGAATATCACCCGTGGCCTTTCATCCCCCTTATTCAGCGATCGCTGGAGTTCGCGGTCAGCTACGTGTTCACCGAGGCTGGCGAGGGAGTTGTTTTCGAGCGTTTTATTGTACAGTGTATGAACCTCATCAAGATGATTGTTAAAAACGATGCCTACAAACCTGCCAAGAACATTGAAGGTAGGCAGCCCATCAGCAGCCTGCGTAATAACTTTGGCAGGGCGAACCTCCATTTTAAAGTTCTAGCTTATTCGAAATAGGAAATGGATAACAGCCTTTTAACACATCAAGGACATTTCAGAGTTGGTAGAGGGCAAAAGCGAACCAATGAGATGTTTCATAATGAAATCTGGCTGTTCAGTCATGACTAAGGTTCCCTAGATAGAGATTGAAGTAAACTAATATAAAACTGCCTCTCGTTTCATTGTTTTATTGCCTTACTAATGGACTGTAGGAGCACATGAGACATTTTAATGAATGATCTAATATCTTGAACATTACTATATGGATAATTGTATATTGAAGTGATGTTGCAATATGCATTCCAGACAGTAAACCAGAGTGCCTGGAGGCACATAAAATTAAGACTTCATTCTTTACACACCAAACGTTGACGGAGATCGGCAGGAGACTGGTATCCAAATACTTTCTGCTGACAGAGGAAGAGCTAACCATGTGGGAAGAAGACCCAGAGAGTTTTGGTAAATGTGAATTATGAACTCAATAACGTATCTAAAGCTTTGAAACGTTTTGTTTTTGATTTTCTGGGCTGTTTGCCATTTAATCAGAGAGAGACAGTAGAGATGGGGAGAAGAAATGAGACACGAGAGCGAATGTATCTGGAATCCCAAAAGAGAGCCACAGCTTTATATGTCTGCAGTATGTGCGTTAACTGCTAGGTCACATCATGACCGAAAAAACGGTCATGATGTTGAGCTATTACATGTTTCAAATGATAAGCCATGTTTGAGTTCAATGAATGATATGTGAACTCTAGAATTGCCTTCCCCACATAGGGTTATTTTAGTCCGGACTAAAAGAAGAAAATGATGTATTTAGTACTGGTTCGCTTGGAGTTCACACTGTCCCTAAAGGACGAACCTAAAGATAATTTAATGAACAATGCTGTGTTCTGGGCTGAATGCGCTTGTTGTGTGTGCGTACATATGATGTTATTTTGAACAGCTGAAACTTGTGAAGAGTTATAAAATGTGTAAAGGAGTCAAATCAGTGGCATCAATTCCTCCATTGCACACAAACAAAGATCTGCTGCAAGGTGACGGTGTTTCTGTTGCCTTTTCTGAACTGTAATGGACAACGTAGCTCCTATGATGAGAAAAAATGGGTATGCTTCAGCATTCTGTCCTTTTTAGGGTGATTTAGATGTCTTTGGTTCGTGTTGCGTTCATATTCCATTCGAACCGCAACAGAGTTCATTTGGAAGCGGACTAAGACCCATCTTTTCAGCGATCTCGTTCTGCTTGTTTGGTGCGCACCAGGATTCGGGTTGCAGCATTCACACAAATGAACCGCATTCACAGAGCAATTTCACCTGAGTCGGGATAGTTCACCCAAAATCTTTAATTCTGTCTCATTTACTCACCCTCAAGTTGTTCCAAACCTGTATGAGTTTCTTCTGTTGAACACAAAAGAAGATATTTCAAAAAACGTATTTATTAAAGGGATACTCCACTTTTTTTGGAAATAGGCTTATTTTACAACTCCCCCAGAGTTAAACTGTTGAGTTTTACCGTTTTTGAATCCATTCAGCCAATCTCCGGTTCTAGCGGTACCACTTTTAGCATAGCTTAGCATACATCATTGAAGTGGACAAGACCATTAGCATTTCTCAAAAAAAAATGACCAAAGAGTTTCGATATTTTTCCTATTTAAAACTTGACTCTTCTGTAGTTACATCGTGCACTAAGACCGACGGAAAATGTAAAGTTGCAATTTTCTAGGCTGATATGGCTAGGAACTATACTCTCATTCCTGCGTAATAATCAAGAAACTTTACTGCCGTACCATGAGTGCAGCAGGCGTAATGTTATGACGCAGCGCCTGGAAATAGTTCCGTTATGTTGACGGAAGGTAGCCTATTTTTATTTTTTGAGAAATGCTAATGGTCTTGTCCACTTCAATGATGTATGCTAAGCTATGCTAAAAGTGGTACCGCCAGATCCGGAGATCGGCTGAATGGATTCAAAAACGGTAAAACTCAACAGTTTAACTCTGGGGAGTTGTAAAATGAGCCTATTTCCAAAAAAAGTGGAGTATCCCTTTAAGTATTTTATTAAGACGGAACTTTTTTTTTTCTACTATGGAAGTCAATGGCTACCGTCAACTGTCTGGTTACCGACATTTTTCAAAATATCTTCTTTTGTTTTCAACAGAATAAAACAACTCATACAGGTTTGGAACACCTTGAGGGTGAGTAAATGATGACAGTATTTTAATTTTGAAAGAGCTATCCCTTTAATTTACACAAATACTAAAAAAATCGCCATTCTAGAAACCCATAGGGCATTCTTTTCTGGGGTTTATGGCTTCAAACTGAATCATACTGTTGCAGGTGTTCATTAATGATGACCATATATGGCTCAACCTGAATTTATGAATCACTGAGGTGAAAGTGGCTATGGTAACAGATGTAATACCCATGAACTTCAAGTCATGAAGCTGCCCTTTTTTGTCAGTTATCCGAGCCCTCCATTGTGTCATGTCCAGAGATGCTGAACCGTACCTGCTGCATTCATTTAACACATGTAATTCATTTCAAGGAAATGTGCTTCACAAAGTACAGTTGGCCGTAATTTAAAATCTCTTGGTGTACTTTGCCGGTGTCATTTTCTAATGTATATTGCCGTGGTGCAGTGATTTGTTTCTGGCATAGTCGTTGAATCGTCCAGGGGTCCGGCTGACAAGGCAGCGTAATTGCGATTAATTCAGTGACTCAGCAGCAGACGGAATTGTTCTGGCCTGTTGATGACCAAGACTTAGGAACATAAGGTGACATTATATTTTAATGACCTGCTCTTTGATTGGATCATGGGAGGAGAGAGTCCTGCCACATTCATAGTGTGGGACCAGGATATGATTTCTCTTAAAGGCTACCTGATTGATAGAAACAAAAATTCTTTCATAAGTTGTGAAGGTTGGAAGTGTAGTTCACCAAAACAACGAAAACATACTCGGTTACTAACGTAACCTCGGTTCTCTCTAGAGAGGGAACGAGTACTGCGTAATAGCTTACCCTATGGGGAAAACTCTTTTCATCGAGATATTGAAGCCAAAAAATTATCCTTAATTTTTAATCAATGTAAAACGCTTTGCAGCAGCAAGCAGACATAGGCGAGACAGCTTGCGCGCCTATTGGCTGTCTTGCGGCAAAAGCAGCAGCCTATCGAGAGAGGCTCTGCGTGACGTCATGACGAATGGGGGCACTTCGCGCCCATATCGTCATGTCCCGCCAGAAAGGGCGTGGTCTCGCCCTATAAACAAACTCGATAAGCTGCCATACACTGATTTTTCATCGCCGAAGCGAACCAGAGCGTATTCCAAGCACGGCAAGATACGCAGTACTCGTTCCCTCTCTAGAGAGAACCGAGGTTACGTTAGTAACCGAGTACGTTCTCTTACGAGAGTATCTCTCGTACTGCGTAATAGCTTACGCTATGGGGAACACAGTGTAACACGCCGTGCGGATAGGGATCCAACACCAAAGTCCCAGGGGCAAAGGCCCAGGGCTCATGTAGTGCATAATCACCATACACTCACAGAGAGTAAAAAAGGAGAGGCTGGAAGCATTTCTCCTTATAGATAGACCCACAGGGGCTAACCATATGACCATTAAACCACGCAGCCAGGGTGAAAGCTTTCAGCCTAAACTGGGTGGCCCTACTTGTGCCAGTACTCATGGAGCTGCTGCATCGGTCTGAACGATGCGCATGCCAAACACTCAGCATCCGAGCCGCACAGCGGGCAGATAGCACTGAAGTCTAGATAGCCAAAAGCTTAGCTTGTAAGGCAGGCACCTCCAGGTTATAGTATTTTATAAATGTAGACGGCGAGGCCCAGCCCGCGGCCGTACAGATATCTTGCAGGGTGACCCCGCTAGACCATGCCCACGACGAGGCCACGCCTCTCGTGGAGTGCGCTCTGACACCCAAGGGGCACTGCAAGCCCTTGGAAGTGTAAGCCAGCGCTATGGCATCGACTATCCATCTGGATAGGCTCTGTTTCGAAGCGGCAAGCCCCTTGGAACGCCCGCTATACGAAACGAAAAGCTGCTCGGTCTGTCTGAACCCAGACGAGCGGGACACATAAGCTCTTAATGCCCTGACTGGGCAAAGAAGAGTCGCGTCGTCCTCCTCATTGAGAACCGGAAGGGCAGACAGGGAAATCACCTGGGCCCTGAACGGTGTGTTGAGGGATTTCGGCACGTAGCCGTGCTTAGGTTTGAGTATGACCTTTGAGTCATTAGGCCCAAACTCCATGCATGACACGCTTACTGAAAGCGCTTGTAAGTCCCCTACGCGCTTCACTGAAGCAAGAGCCGTAAGAAACGCTGTCTTGAAAGACAAGTGTTTCATGTCTGACGACTGGATTGGCTCGAATGGGGCACCTTTCATGGCCTCCAAGACCGTGGAAAGGTCCCATGTCGGGACTGAATGGGGCCTGGGAGGGTTTAGCCTCCGAGCTCCTCTAAGGAAACGCACGACTAAGTCGTTCTTTCCCAGTGACTGGCCAGACACCGGTTTTGCAAACGTTGCTATGGCCGCCACGTATACTTTGAGCGTGGATGGGGTCCTGCCCTTATCCAGTAGCTCCTGAAGGAAGGAAAGCACTTCCGTAACCCCGCAGTCTACAGGTGAAAAAGCCCTGCGCTTGACACCAAGCAGAGAACACAGACCATTTCGAGGAGTAGAGCCGTCTGGTAGACGGGGCTCTAGCCTGCGCGATCGTGTTTAACACTCCCTCTGGGAGGTCAGCGGGTACCCGTTGATGGCCCATGCGTGCAGGGACCACAAATCCGGGCGAGGATGCCAAATCGAGCCTTCCGCCTGAGAGAGGAGGTCTCTCCTCCACGGTAAAGGCCATGGGGCAGCGCTGGTCAGCTGCATCAGGACAGGGAACCAAGACTGGTTTGTCCAGAGCGGAGCTATGAGTAGCACTGGGCATCCCTCCCTCCTGATTCGCTCCAACACCTGAGGCAGGAGTGAGACAGGGGGAAAAGCATATGGGGGGCGGCGGGGCCAAACATGGGCCAGTGCGTCCCGGCTTTTCGAGAAGAATCTCGGGCAATGAGCGTTTTCTTGGGACGCGAACAGGTCCACCTGCGCTTTGCCAAACGTTTCCCACAGCAGCTGGATCGTCTGCGGGTGCAGCGACCATTCTCCTGCTGGGACGTTGTTTCTGGACAGCCTGTCTGGCCCCACATTTAGGTGACCAGGCACATGCGCCGCTCTCAGCGAGAGCAGGTTGTGCTGAGCCCAGACCAGGAGGCGTTCCGTCAGCCTGTAAAGGTTTCGGGACCTGACGCCGCCCTGGCGATTTATGTACGCCACCACTGACATGTTGTCTGATCGGACCAAGACGTGGTGGCCTTTTATCTGGGGACAGAAGCGCCGTAGCGCTCTGTCGACTGCTATTAATTCCAAGCAGTTTATGTGAAGGAGCTTCTCCCGTACTGACCACAGGCCAGCTAGCGGTCTGCCCTCGAGCAGCGCTCCCCACCCCGATGTGGAGGCGTCCGTAGACACCACCTTCACACCCGAGGCGATCCCCAGACTCCATGATACCTCCATGATACCAGTCGGTCACTTTCCACGGTTTCAGAGCTGAAAACGCACTGAAGGTCGACCCTGAGGCGAAATAGACCCGCGGTCCACGCCCCAGGGGAACTCGTGCTTTTAGCCATAGCTGCAGTGGGCGCATGCGGAGCAGGCCCAACTGGAGTACGGAGGCTGCTGAGGCCATCAGACCCAGCATTTTCTGAAACCTTCTGAGCGGGACTATAGAGCCGTGGCGGAAGGATTTCGCGACGTGCTGAATATTTAATCCGTGCTTCGGTAACAGGCGTGCCGTCATGGATAGCGAGTCCAACACTGTTCCCAGAAAGGAAATTTTCCGACTGGGGAGCAGTGAGCTTTTCGCCCAATTGACTCTAAGGCCCAGCTCCTCGAGGTGCTCGAGTAATGCGGCCCTGTGTTCTATGAGCTCTGTTCGTGAACGAGCTAGAATCAGCCAATCGTCCAAGTAGTTCAAAACTCGCATGCCCCGAAGTCTCAGGGGGGCGAGTGCCGCGTCCATGCACTTTGTGAACGTACGGGGTGTTAGGGACAGGCCAAACGGCAGGACTGTGTATTGATATGCCTGGCCCTCGAAGGCGAATCTCAAGAATCGCCTGTGATGGGACGCCATTTATATTTGGAAATAGGCGTCTTTCAGATCTATTGACATGAACCAGTCTCCTTGGCGCACTTGCGCGAGGATTTTCCTGGTCGTAAGCATTTTGAACTGGCGCTTCACAAGCGTTCTGTTCAGCAGTCGCAGATCTAGAATGGGTCTGAGCCCTCCATCTTTTTCGGTACCAGAAAATATCTGCTGTATAAGCCCCCTTCGCCCTGAGATAGAGGTTATATAGCCCCTTTTCTCAGTAGTTTCGCTATCTCGGCTCGAAGTAGATGAAACACTTCGCTTTTCACCGTAGTTTCGACGCGCGCCGTATAACGGCGGGGGCGTCGAGCGAACTGTAGCGAATAGCCTCTCGTTATAGTGTTCAACACCCATTCTGATACCCGGGAAGCCTTGACCACGCATCTGCGTAAATAGCTAGGGGTAGAATGAAATCTGGGCTCTGGCCGCGGCAGGACGGCCGCTCGAGAGCCCCTGTGTACTGGGAACACAACACCGTGTTTACAGCGTTCGAGGCGGGGGGGCGCGCTGATCACAGCGGGCAGCCTGGCCGCGCTCAGCTTCTCTATGGCGGGACGCGCAGAGAAAGCGAGCGGGGCGAATCCCGTGGGATCCGGCGTGTGTGAGAGAATGTGGGCACATTTACTACACTGAGAATACTGTCAGCTCGCGCGACTGAATCACTGTTGTTTACAGCGTGCGAGGCGCGCGCTGATCACAGCTGGCAGCCTGGCCGCGCTCAGCTTCTCTGTGACGGGTTGTGCAGAGAAAACGAGCGGGGGCGAATCCCGTGAGATTCGGCGTGTCTGTGAGAAATGCGGGCGCGAGACAGCGGGCACATTTTCTGCACTGAGAACACTCGGCTCGCGCCGACTGAATCAACGCTGTGTTTACAGCGTGCGAGGCGGGGTGCGCGCTAATCACAGCGGGCAGCCTGCCCGCGCTCAGCTTCTCTGTGACGGGTTGTGCAGAGAAAGCGAGCGGGGGTGAATCCCGTGGGATTCGGCGTGTCAGTGAGGAAATGCGGGCGCGGGACAGCGGGCACATTTACTGCACTGACAACACTGTCGGCTCACGCCGACTGAATGTGTGTTAGTTTCGTTTTTACAGAAACCAAGGGACACGCATCGTGTAGTGTAAGCGGGCATTGTATGGGCGCGTTCACTACATTTTCTGCACAACCGACCTGAGTCGGTTTTATTTGTGCTAGCCCTGCACCGTGGCGGGCTGTGTCTGGGTGCGGGAATGGGCACTGGGACGTGGGCATTCTTACAACACTCGTAACACCATCGGCCGTGGCCGGAACACCAGAAAATGCACTCTTTATTAGATTTATCTGGGTAGCCATATAAACGGCTTTTGTGCGCAGGCAAGCGGGCTGAGACACCGGCTGCTTCACTGCGAAATACACTGGGACAGTCACAACGCATGGAACTGAACGAGCGAGAAGTTTTGGTGGAAATCCGGCCGCAGCGGGCTTTACCTCAATCCTCGGCCGGGGCCCGCGCTGAGGGGGGCGGCGTCCAGCAGAGCGAGAGCGCGGTGTTTGATCTCGGGCCTGGCGGCGCTGTTGGTTAGCCGAAACGACGGCCTTTGTGCGCAGGCAAGCGGGCTGTGGAACCACCGTGCTCACTGCGAAATACACTGGAACAGTCACATTGCTTGGAACTGAACGAGCGAGAAGTTTTGGTGTAAATCCGGCTTCAGCGGGAACTGAACACCGTCGCTTTCCTAGAGAGACTAGGAAGGCCTTGAGACCTCGGGCTTTATTTCAATCCTCGGCCGGGGCCCGCGCTGAGGGGGGCGGCTTCCAGCAGAGCGAGAGCGTCGAGGAACACGGAGCGCTCAGCTTCCGTCATCTCGGATAGCGTTAGCCACAAATGTTTCTCACCTTTCAGGGAGGAAGGGTCTCGACTGTGACGGAGCTTCGTCTTTCCCAAGAAAGCGTCCGTCCAGCCTGTTGCGCGTTAGTTACGCGGGCGCCTTTCAGTCGAGGCCGATGTAATCCACGGCTCGAGAGAGCGGACGCCTCGGCTCAGTTTCAATGCCGGCTCCGGTAGGTTCGTCGAGCTCAAGTGCGGACGCGGCGGCAGACGGCGGCCGTTGTCCGTTTGGAGCGACTCGAGCGAAACCGGCGAAGCTGGCGGGCGAACCGGCGAGCTTTGGCGGGCAGAAGATAGCTCGGGAGCGCGCTGGGCGCGGCGCTTCTTGCGGCGCGGCATCACGGTGGGCTGGAATGCGGGCTCGGAGAACGACGCCAGGCGAGTCCGCAGAGTCACCATAGGCAGCCGCTCACAATGATGGCATCCGCCGTCAGCGAGCGCGATGGCCGCGTGATCCTCACCCAGGCAGGACACGCAGATGACGTGGCGGTCCTCATCGCTGAGTGGGGCTCGGCAAGAGCCACAGGAAGGCATCTTTAAAAAGACGCAGCTCTTTTAGAGGTAGTGGGAGAAAAATGCAAATATAGCAAACACACACACACTCTAAGGCAGAGGAAAGGATATGTACGCCGGAAAGCGCAGCAGGTACGGCGGCTGAAGGCGGCGAGGCCAGCGACTCCAGGCTCAAAGGCACGTCCCGCTGAAGGCTACAGGTCGACGGCGCGGCTTCTCATCCGGATCCAGCGATGCGTGAGCTTCGCTGAAGAGTTGAAAAATCAGTGTATGGCAGCTTATCGAGTTTGTTTATAGGGCGAGACCACGCCCTTTCTGGCGGGACGTGACGATATGGGCGCGAAGTGCCCCCATTCGTCATGACGTCACGCAGAGCCTCTCTCGATAGGCTGCTGCTTTTGCCGCAAGACAGCCAATAGGCGCGCAAGCTGTCTCGCCTATGTCTGCTTGCTGCTGCAAAGCGTTTTACATTGATTAAAAATTAAGGATAATTTTTTGGCTTCAATATCTCGATGAAAAGAGTTTTCCCCATAGCGTAAGCTATTACGCAGTACGAGAGATACTCTCGTAAGAGAACTCTCTTATCATTTACTTACCTTTGTGTTATTCCAAACTGGAACAGTTTTTGAAGAATATCCAGGCTACTCTTTTCAATATAATGAAAATGTATGTGGACTGGGAATGTCAAGCTCTAAAATGACAAGGAATCACCATAATAGAATCATAAAAATTGTCTCATTGAAATTCAGCTCACTAACTCAATGGTCCAGTCAAAATGGTTAACAGCCTTTAGAGTGGAAGATTGTCAGTGAATGATGACAAAAATGTTGCTCTGTTTGTCACAAAGCTATCATATGGCTTTAAATGACTTGGAATATTGTGCACAAGTAGGATGATTTTGCTTTTTTAAGCTTGACAGCCTCAGTCCTCCTTCAGTCCTATTTTATTGAATAGAGTGGACAGGACATTCTTCAACAAAGTCATAAGGGTTTGTAATGACATGAAGATGAATAACTTGCTGAATTTTTATTTTTGGGTGAACTATCCCTTTAAAGTGCATGATGTTGTGACAAGTTGTGTTTAATGTTATTTCTTTCTTCAGCTGTGGAAGAGACAGGTGGTGACTCCTGGAAGTATAGTTTGCGGGTAAGTGATCTCTCTCTCTATAAAATTTAGTTTGACTGATTTCATAATTATCATAATTTCTAAAACCGCTTTTTGCATATGCAACATTTCCAACCGCTTTTTGCATATGCAACATTTCCATTTGCCCGTCTTTTGGTGTCCTACCTTACATAAATATGTATTCCAAGGTCAATGGAAGTGTCAGTAAATGCAAAGCGACCGAGTTAAAAGGAATCAGGGGTCTGTCTCATTTCTATGGAATTTACATAGGGGGGCCGTGACTCTACAGGGTCATTTGTTACTGCCCTCATGCGACTTGATTTGCATTACATCTGACTGCCTACTTAATGCGGCTTTTATGTCCTGGCTTTTAAATGACATTGGCTGACTAAACTTATAACCTCATGCAAGAGTAGTGTTTTACATTGCATTTGTCATTTACTCACTGAAAGACACCGCTGTGGAATCACTTCACCTTCAGGTAATTTCGAAAGGGAATGTCTTAATTATGCATTAGCTTAAATGTTTCTTGTTCTCTGAATGGTAATATTTATATTTTTTATGTGTATTATATTTAAGCAATATGACTGTTGCACATCAGTCTAGCTGTGGATCGTAATTCGGTAGTTACAACTCAAAAATGTGCCACATGCCTGTGATGATTGTGTTGTAGATAGAAAAAAACAGTGCTTAATTCAAATAATTAATTGTAACTAAAAATGAAAAAGGTGTGTTAAGATAGCGAAGGTGTAGACAGCATCTCTCATTATAATGGCTTATATTGTCTTTTTTTGTGCCGCTCGTGTCCAGTGCATATATTTATTTAATTAAATCGCAGCCAAATTAAATTAAGCCATATCGCAATTTTGGTTTTATTTTGATTAATCATACAGCATTTCTGTGTAGAAGTTAAAATTTAAAATGAAGTATTTTCTCTGTGATCATCCATATCCAGTCCAGGTACCTGCCCTTATTGATTTTTTCCTAAACCGTATTAATTATGTCAGATTTCCTGAAGGCATAGAACATATGATATGACATGTGTGGCGAATGTTGAGCTTGGCACACTTTGCAAAGGTGTGATATTTGACCTCCTTGTTTCCACTGGGAGGTCAGTGTCCCTGCCTGTAATATTAGATGCTGAAGGCCACTGAGTCAGGTCTCGCACCCTGACCCCTTCTTCATTGCACACTATTGATTGTGTTGGCAAGAATGATGGATACCACAGAAAAACAGATGGTTTGCCTTCCCTGTGTTTGTGTTGGTGGGTAAATGTTTGTGTTGAAATGTTGTTCTTGCATCGAATGCTCCCTCACATTTTGTTTCTTTTTGTTTCACTCCATATCTTTACAGCCGTGCACGGAAGTGCTTTTCTTGGACATTTTCCACAACTACAGTCAAACTTTGACACCAGTACTATTGGAGATGGTGCAGAATCTTCAAGGTTGGTTTTATTTGATGTGTTGACGAATATTACATCAACTCTATCTAGGGTTGGAACATTTTTGCGAAATAATGAATCAAGTTGATTCTTTCAGTACTTTAAGAGTAATTGGGAATAACTGTTCACTTAAATATACAAACAATGCCAGTTTTATTATATTTGTTTCAATGATTTAATTGGATTTATTTGATTTGATGTTCAAGATAACTGATTCACTTAGTGAGTGAGTCATCAGACTGATTTAAACCAATGATAATGAGTTTGAGACTGGTTTTACAATCTTTTAGAAGTTTATTAAATATTTTTGAGATTTTGAGTATTTAAAAAGAACTAGTTCATAAGAGTCATTCGAGAATTTGACTAAAGAGTGGGTATTTTAGTGCTGTTTTGCTTCTGGATCAGTTTATGACTAGATTTAACAGAATCAAGCCTTTTGAAAATCATTCGGTCATTTTGTAGATAAATAAATTCTGATTGATTTCCAACCCTAACTAAATCTAACAGACAAACAGCGTTGACAAAGTTGGAGCAGATCTAATATAAGCCGGTAGGCTATTCCATAGCTTAGGTCCAATGGCTGCAAAAGCGCGATCACCCCTATTTTTTAGTCTAGTACGAGGGGCAAATAGTAAGTTAGAGTCCCCCGATCTGAGTGATCTTGACTGTGTGGGCGGATGTAGTAGTTCAGATAAGTACTGTGGAGACTGGTTCTGCAATGACTTAACAAACAGTTTAACAAATGTTGTTAACAAATAAACAAATAACAAAACTTTAAAATCAATTCTAAATTTAACCGGTAGCCAATGAAGCGAGATCAAGACGGGTGTAATGTGTTCAAATTTACGCTTCCCTGAGAGAAGGCGGGCTGCTGCATTTTGGACTAATTGTAAGCGAGTGATGCATTTCTGAGGGGCACCAATATATAAGGAGTTACAATAGTCCAATCTGGATGTTACAAATGTATGCATAGCAATCTCAAAGTTCTTTGCAGACAAGAAGGGCTTAACCTTAGCTAAAAGACAAAGATTATAAAAACAGGACTTAACCACAGCACTTATCTGCTTATCATATTTAAAGTTGTTATCCAGCCAGACCCCCAGATTCCGAACACAGGAGGAACTGTAAGGTAACAACGATTGGAGATCAAAGTCATGAGTACTACGATCATTGGAGCCAAACAAGTTAATTTCAGTTTTGCTCTCGTTAAGACTCAAGAAGTTACTAGCAAGCCAGAGTTTTAGTTCGTCCAGGCAGTCTAGGATTGGCTTTAAAGCTAACTTGTCATCACGCTTCAAAGGCAAGTAAATTTGAGTGTCATCGGCATACATGTGGAAAGAAACCCCATGTCTAGATAAAATAGAGCCCCCAGGGGGAACATATATAGTTTAAACAGTTCTGGGCCAAGAATAGAACCCTGAGGAACGCCAGACCCCAATTTCATTTCGGACGAACACTGTTCCCCGATACGAACTGAATAACTCCTATTAGTATGATATGAGCGGAACCATTCTAGCACCGTACCCCGGAAACCCATACACGCTTCAAGACGCGAAATGAGAATATTGTGATCGACCAGGTCAAAAGCAGAGCTAAGATCTAACAAGACCAAAGCCGCAGATTGGCCGGTATCGGTGGTAAGCAATATATCATTCGTGACTCTTAAAAGTGCAGTTTCAGTACTGTGACGATGTTTAAAACCAGATTGAAATTTCTCATAAATATGACTATCATTCAAGAAAGACTGACTCAAAACCACTTTTTCTAGAATTTTTGAGATAAAGGGTAAATTTGAGATTGGGTGGAAATTACTCAGTATTGTCGAATCCAGATTCGATTTTTTAAGTCGAGGCAAAACCGAAGCATGTTTCAGGCTGTTGGGGACGACTCCGGTATAAAGACATTTGTTGATGATAGACAACAAATCAGGACCGATAGCGTGAAATACTTGCTTAAAAAAGATAGTGGGAATCATATCCTGTAGTAGGTTTTAAAATTGCAACCATCTCATTTAGAGAGTCAAGAGAGACAGGCTCAAAGACAGACCATATAGAAGAGCATATGGGGACGTCAAGTAGCGTATAGGTTGACAAAGGCAATTGAGATTTAATTAGTGAGATCTTCTCATGAAAATATATTGCAAATTATTCACAGAGAGAGTCAGACATCTTTGGGAACTGATTAGTAGTGGGATTAAGAGCAGAATCAATGATTGAAAATAAAACATTTGGCCTATTACTGTTAAGTCGAATCAGCTCAGAAAAGTAGTTACATTTAGCAGCTTTAGCAGCTCGCTGGAAAGCAGATAGAGAATTCTTTAAGATTTCATAGGAAACATGTAGTCTATCCTTATTCCACTTGCGTTCAGCCCTTCTACAGATCTGTCTAAGAGAGCGAACATTGTCATTTAACCATGGCTTTAAAGCGTATTTGTGTTTTTGTTTCTTTTCCCTAAGAGGAGCCACAGCATTTAAGATAGTAGAACAAATAGAATTAAAAAAGTTCAAATGTTTATCAGCATCGTGTCTTGTTTCGCATCTAAACCGGGAAATAATGCCACAAAGTCCTCCTTTGCGCAGTCAGTAAAAGTTCAAGTCATCCGTGAGCAAGTTTGGTGTTTATGTGTAGTTGCATTAAAAGGTAGTTGCATTTTTTTTTTCATTACATTTATTAACAGAGATAAGTGAGCATTTTCATTCATGACTCCTGGCATTCAAGGACACTGTGAATATAATTAGACAAGTCAAAGCTTTGAATGTGATGATTAAAGAATCGCTGATCAAACGAAACTCACTGATTAAATGAGCTGTCATTATGTTGTGATAATGAAAGAAATGTCACATCTGGAGCAGGAGTAGTTGAGAACATGGTAAAAAAAGATACTGAAGGTGATTTAACACCAGTTAACACTGGAGGTCCTTTTTTTATCAATAGTAATTTACATGTCTGCTTCTTACATGAAATATTTTGAAAAGCCGTTCATGTGAGCTACAAGAGTAGGCACTGAAAATGTGTTTGAATGCCACACGGTTTTTACAAAACCTCTTTTTGAAGTGTTTCAGCATGGAAGTACTCTCATTTCTAGCTTCCTGCTGACATTAGCTTAGAGAGGCTGGGTTGACACCAAATGACACATGCCATGCCATCAGTTCAAAGCTCTTTTTGTTTTCAAATGAGGGATTTTCTCTAACTTTTTTGTGAGGGAAAAACTGACAAAGTCACCTGGGGTCCTACTTTAGATGTGGACTTTTTGATTATAGCCCTGCAGGGCAAATGTCACCTTTATAAAGCGCACCCTGCTAAGCTGAAGCGGGTCCACCGCTAGTGCTCCTCTTAAAGCCGCGTGTAGCAATTAAGCTCGCACTTTCAGACAAATACAAGGACCATCTGACAAGCGTTACGCTCTCATTGCTTTTGATCTGCTTCCCTAATTAATTAGCGAATGACTCAAATGAGCTTTGTGTGTAAATTAGTTGATTAAAATTTACTATCATGATTAAATTAGGATGATGTGCTAACTGCTAAATGGTAGTCTTATGGACCATTCATATAAGAATCGTATATGTGTTTTGCATTTAGGTTTGGCACATTTTTATCATTATTACATTTCCATCTTCACTAAATTGAAAGAGATGACAAATTGTTTTTTTTTGCACATCATGTATCATTATAGTGTGAAGTCATTATAAAAACACACATTCCGATGATGATTCTCATTCATAATGACCCCTCAGTTAATTTCCTATTCGTGTCATTGTTTTTCTATTGAACATTTTCTGTGTTCTAATTATACATGGACAATAAGGAGCGTCGCCCCCTCATTGTCGCTTTGGGATGGCTAATTGCGATTGGCTTAGGGAAATGGGACGAAAGTTTTAGTGGTTTGTTATTTTATTACATGCTTTGCTGCTTTTACTACTGCTTGCAAAGTGGTTAAGTCACAATTATTACAGATGTGTAAAGTGCTAGATGTTTCCAACAGGCCTAAAGCACATTGTTTCGAGGAGGGAAAATGTCACAATACTTGCTTTCTCTCTCTCTCTCAGGCCCCAGTAATGTTGAGGACCCAGTGCAGATGCTCATGAAGGATGCAGGTACCATCATGCATTACTTACCCTTATACACAACCATCACATCTGAGACTTAAAATAGGGCCGTCAAAAAATGATTTAAAAAATGTAAATAGCAAAAAAGAGCGCTTTGGTGTAAAATAAAGAATAAATATTTAATATTTCTGCTCTAGATTCTGTACTATTATTAAATCTAGTATTATATACACATGTATATATGCTGTATTATTATATATTATTCTGCTACCTCTTTACATGAAGGTTAAAGACCTATTTTTTTTTTTGGGTTAGCACACGAGTAGTGTAGCATACAATCTTTTTTTATTTATTTGAATTCTTTTCTATAATTTATTGTGGTTGTACAGCTACTACAGCAAAGGTCAACTGTTGTGTTTACACACACACACACACCACACACACACTGTGTATATGTATGGATTTCCATATATATGGATCAATAAGATTATTAACACTTTTATTTTTTTTCAAACTAGATTACTAATCAAATATATGCAAAACTGACACAGACTATGTGTACACCTTTGTACGAAAATCAAGGTTTTTAACTTGTGCAAAAATCGATTGTTTCTCTTTGCAGTGTACAACGCCGTTGGGTTAGCCGCTTATGAATTGTTTGACAATGTGGATTTTGATCAGTGGTTCAAGAACCAACTGCTAGGGGAGCTACAAGTCAGCCATAACAGGTATGATCTAATAAACATTATTAATCTCCTAAAAGCCATTTATACATTCATAAACCTTCGTAAAGAACACTTGATAATGTAATGTCTGTGCATTATGACATTTCACATCAACAAACTAAACTAATCTTAAGCACTGTTTTCTGTAGATTAAATGATATTCACTTCTATTATTCCAGGAAGTGATGTCACTCCACAGGTGCATTCAAAGAAGCGCCTGTGTGCAGTGACGGGGTCTAACCCTCCTACAGATAAAAGACTAAAGCTTTCTCTCAGAAGTTTTTTTTTTATTGCATTACTCCTCTGTGAGCTCAGATAGGCAATTTATCAAAAAGAATGTGGGATGAATCCCAGCACCTTCAAGTTTATTTCTGTTTTCCTATGATTGTTTCTGGAAATCTAGGTTGGTTACATAAAGGTGTACACATTTTAATAGCTTTATTTTTGGGGGGGATTTTTGGCCTCAGGAGTTTAAAACTGTGCAGGATAACATCAAATGCTGAATGCGGACAACCCCTGGAAAGAGCTGATATCTTTCACTTTTTCTGAAGTCTTAAGAACAGCACAAAGATATCAAGATTTAGATAAACCTCTCAGACGGGAGCCTGGATAATCTTTACACTGCGCCTCAATGACATTTACTGCCTCCTTACAATGGCAGTATTATATCAGCTGTAGTTGATGGATTGGTTAAATAATGTTCTTCTGGGAGACTCCAGCGGTGGACTTGATGAGGTCAAGACAGTTGAGAAGATTTGTGGTATCAGATATGTAAAATAAATGTCCTGGAGAGAAAGGTGTTGAAATATTCATTGAAGGCCATGGGGGTTAAGGAAAGAAACTCTTGATAAAAAAAAAAGGGATTTGGACAGGTCGCTTCGAAAAATGGAGCATAAGTATGTTCAGAAGTGCTGGGGAAAATGACTTGACAAACTGCTCTTTATTTACACTAGTTAAACTAGTCAAACTACCCCTTCAAAGTAGTTAGATACACTACAACATTTTCTACATTTAACAATACCTCCTATGGATCTAAAGCCAATAATGCATTCATATATAAATATCAAATGGCAAACAGAGTAGGATCTATATACCATGTATAAAACTCCATGAAATCAGCCCCGCAATGTTAGGAGACTAAGCTTCAGTTAATTTTCAAACCGATGGGACCAGATTGTTTGATAACACTTTGGGGTCCGATTCTCACTATTAACTAGTTTCTTATTAGTGTGCATATTACTAGGATATTGGCTGTTTATTAGTGCTTATAAACAGTGTTGGGGGTAACTCATTACAAGTAACTTGAGTTTCGTAATCAGATTACTTTTTTAAGTAACTAGTAAAGTAACGCATTACTTACTAAATATCTGTGTTACTTTTTCAAATAAGTAATGCAAGTCACTTTTTCCCATTTATTGACTGACAGCTCTCTTGTCCCCATGTTGAGACAATTCGATGTGCTGAGGTGTTGTGTGAACATGATGGTTATTGTAGTTCTAGACTAAACTTGAGCGGGCATTTACTTATCTCACTTTCACAAAAAGAAATAAAATCAGTGAAATGCAGAATCAGTATACTAGGCAAACATCCAATAACTAAATATGTTAAATAAAACATTCATTTTTATGCATTTAATCTCACTTTATTGATCAATGTACTTGCTTCTGACCTTTGATGATTCAGTTAATTCATGAGCAAAATTGACTATATATATATATAAATATATATATATTATTATTATACTATTTTTTTTTTTTTTTTTTTTTTTTTTTGGTAAATTAAGTGTTAAACTTTTTTCTCCTGCATCCTATTCTTCCGTTATCCAGAATGGCAGCACAGCTGAAAGGTTTGTTTGAGCTGCGCCCTCTACGGCACACGTGTACATTTGCATTTCCTTCTGCCTGAGGCTTATTTCACTTTTGGTGTGAAAAGGTCTTTACATTTGCTCAAAAATATAACTTTTTTTGTTATAAAAAAAACAAGCCCAGCCCAGGTGAAAAAAGCATTACTTTTCTAAAAAGTAACCAAGTAACACAATTAGTTACTTTTTACCAACATGTTTTTTTTTTGTCAAACCCCTTTATCCCTGAAGCATGTTTTATTAGATTGAGCTGGTTTTAACCCTGTGTAAACCTTTTTTACTCTATTAACACTCTTGAAGAATTTTTTTGACCAAATAGTTTTTTTAAATTTAGCAAAAATAGATTATGATATAGATATAAAACCTGATATAGTTTTACCATAAATCTGATATAAAACCTGATATAGTTTTACCATAAATCTTCTCGCCATGAAAATAGCCAGAGAAGCTGGCATGGTGTTAAACAAACAAACAAACTTAACAATTTTCTACGTTTATTATAAGCTTGTTTTTTTTTTTTAAGCATTTTGTCATGTCACAAAAAAAATAAATTAGTTAAACTTTAAAAGATGTGTCTTTCAGGATTGTATCTCTGATCATGTCATACATTTTGTCCAATCATTGTAATAAATATTTTTATATTTTGTATATTGTATTGAAAAGCAAGATGTACAATCCTGCACAGACTCAAATGGACCATTAAATCGTTTTTTTGAACTGGTTCAACTGGCTGAATAAACAGATTTATTAGAATGAATTGCTCTCCTAAAATGCCCACTTTCCGTCACTTCACTGTATACTCATACACAATATAGTGACGTAGTGGCCACAGCGATTCGTTTTTTAGAAAAGTAGCTCATTACTTAAACATAATTTTGTGCTGCTAAGAAATGTAGTTTGTTTTTTACTCTGTTATTTACTCCCCAACACTGCTGTGCAATGCCTTATGTCGTTTTTATGTTTTGGTGACAGTTCTGTGGGAGGACAGATACAAAATTAAAAGAGGTAATGAAGATTGTGACTACACAAAGCATCATTTGTTACTTTAGAGAGAGAGAGAGAGAGAGAAAGAGAAACAGACCTCTGTTGTGGAAGATCTCATTATGATCGCATTTGAAACCATGACTGCCAGTTTCTCCTTCCATTTTGCTTTTGTACGTCTGTTTCTTTCTCCTATTGAGTAAGAATAGTGAGATTTAAACTTAATTTTCATATTTCATAACATTGATGTTGATATTTAAAGACTCCATGAAATAAAAATTTAGGTTTTGTGGCTTTTAGATGTTTTGAGGTCATGTACACCACCGTTTAAAAGTTTGCAGTCAGTAAAACAATTTATTGAAAGAAATCAAAGGTTTTATTCAGCAAGGATGCATTGAAATGATGAAAGGTAAATATATTTATCAAAGATTTCTATAATTCTTCCGATCTTTCTTTTCATCAAATAATCCTGAAAAAAGTGACAGTTTGCACAAAAATATTACGCAGGACAGCTGTTTTCAACATTGATAATGATAAGAAATGTTTCTTGAGCAACAAATCAGCATATTAGTATGATTTCTGAAGGATCATGTGACACTGAAGACTGGAGTAATGATGCTGAAACATTCAGCTTTGCCATCACAGGAATACATTACCTTTTAATATGTAATTGTAATATTTCACAGTATTACAGTTTATTCTGTATTTGTGATCAAATAAATGCAACCCTGGTAAGCATAAGAACCTCAAAATCATTATAATATTACAGATTCCAAACTTTTGAACAGTAGTGTTATATGCAAACATATCTATAAGTGGTAGCAAAAGTACATTTTAGCAGATATACCACAAATATTGATGACTCATTCTGCACTACATCAATTTGTGTAATTCATTCTTCAAAGTGTCCTGACCAAACTTAGTTTATGTCTTAGTTAATAATGCCAGAAAACTTCACTTTTTAAGCGATTTCATGGGTCTTTAAGGAAGGAAAGAGGGAGAGACAGTCATGCATTTCCAAATTCCACATTTGTTTGTAACCATCCACTTGTATGTAAACATGCCCCAGAGTTTGCTACAGACAATGTATGTGCAAATATGTGGATGTTGGTGGACTTTTGTGGGGCTCCAGAGGGGATCAGTCAACCAATCGAATGTGTGTGTTTTCATGGGCATTGAGGCGGTCTCTTGACAGAGCAAGCAAATGTACGCTTGCCACTCTTTAATCAGGCCCATTTGTCACTGTCATGATGAGACAGTATGCCTGAGAAAGCCTCCTAGGGATTTTCAGAGAGACATATGAGTAACCCTGGTGCTGACATCTCCCATCTGTGCCTTGAGCTTTGGGATTTGACAAGTTTATATTCAGCAGGAAGTTACCAATATGCATCGTACCATGGTAATTTGTCCCCCATTTCATGTTATGGGAAACGCCTTCAAATTCCTTGACCTTGTGCACTTTCATTTCTCCTGACTGGCAGCCCTCCAGACCCTCCCATTGATTCATCACTTCATTTGACCTACCGTGTCACAAAGTCGAGACTCTTGCACTTTGCCTTGGCAGATAGATTATCTAAGCGCTAATCTTGTGCCTCAGGGGTCAAAGTGGGCAGCTACGCTGGACAGGTGTTGCTAAAGTCTGGATCGATTGGCTGAAGAAGCCTGTTGCATTCGTCTTCACCATTTACAAAAACTGTCATGTTCTTTCTCCGCCTTTAGCGGGACATAGTGAACTATTACCTTCCCATAGATAGATTATGGCCTTGGACATTGGGGACAGTGCTGAGATGCCTGACACCTGAATAAAAGACACTGGAGTACATATAAATAGACATATGTGCCAGTATTTTTAAAAATACAATTAATGCATTTAAAAATCAAAGATACGTTGTAAATAACAAAATTATTTTTTGTACTTTATAAAATTAGTGCATTAAGTGTGGAAGGGCGGGGTATCCATGCAGATTTATGGATTCATACCCGTTCATATTCACAAACTCTTATATTCAGATTTTGATTCTATATGAGTCGTTTCGTATTAATGTGTGTGTATATTTTAGTTATATCGGATTTGCTTGCAAATGTATGAAATTCTGTCTCTACTAATGTTGTATTAAGGCAGTCTTTCATACTGATTCAAATGGCAACCTGTCTTTTTTAAATAATTGTGCTGTATTTGTTTGATACATTCACACGAAAAGGCTCATATTGTGAGAGTCATTTGTTTGTGAATTGGACTACACGGGTCATGCTGTATATTTTTGATTCACTAATCTGAATTGGCTCATACTTTAAGAGTATGTTTGTAAATTAGACTATGGTCGCCTTGAATGTTTTTAATTCACTAACACAAACAGGCTCATAAGAGTAATTTTTTTGGTAAATCGGGACACACTGGTTGCATTGTATGTTTGTTTTTGCATACAGTCCTTGTGAACCTAAAAGAGAGATTTCTTGCCGTTCTTTCGCGAACTAAAATCCGTCTTTGCTACCTCCACTCTAAGAGTTCTTGGAGGCAGGCTTCCTTCCTTTGTCCTAGCTGGGTCGTGTCCTTTGGTGCACTGGAGAATCAGGCCAGTGCTCAGCGACCCTCGCCACATGCCAGACTCTATCGCGTTTCAAATACATTGCAGCAGCCACACTGCAGGCGAGCTCTGAGAGCAGCAGCATGTGTGATGATGATGGTCAACGTGCGATACGCAGCAGCATGAAATGACCTTTTCATCTCAGAGCTTCAGTGTGGCAGCTGTGGTGCCAGTTTAGCTTTGGGGGACTAAACTGTGTTGAGTGTTAAGTCACAGATGTTACCTCATTCCAAACACACACTCTGAGGGTTATGATTTGACCCATTACTTTTGTTTGTTATGCAGTGTGGTAAATTTGCATAGCCACCAAAATATACCAGTTCCAGTTGGATTGGATGGGCACTACAAAATGTCTAGGAAGTTACTCAGGAATTAAAGTTTATAGAGGCATGTCACTCAGAAATAGTTAGTATGTTTCACAAGTAATTACAAAGAAATGGCTAGTAACCCATTGCATTTCTTGTAAAACTTACTCCAATAATGTTTTTTTTGTTCAAAAATTGAAATATATTTTTTTACAGTGTGTGCAATGTTCAGTGCTTATTTCTTTGGAGTAAAAAGGAAATTCCACAATGTTTTCAGAATAAGTTATTTAGTCTAAAATTGTCTGTATTTTTTTTTTTTTTTTTTTACTTATGGACAGGCAGATTCTGCTACTTCAGTATTGGCCCCTAAACAGCATGTAAAACAAAATGAACATAAATTGGTTTCCGTACTTGTCAGTTAGTTTGATCTCTTCCCTCTTGATGGGAAATTTCTGGCCAAAATAAGCTTCAGACTTGATCAGACTTTGTGCTGCAAGTCAGAAGTCTGGCTCTGCTGCCCCATCTTGTTTAGGTGAGTGTCCAGCATTAGATGCATGCTTGACCAAACTATGCTTATAGGCAAAAGTCTGGCTACATGAAATAATAATATGTTTATTTTATACAGCTCCTTTCTACAAACTCAAAGTTGCTTTACAATAGTAAGACCAATAGCGAGACCATAGGGGGCTTTGAATGTGATGAGAAGTACCTTGTATTGAATATGGAAACTAACGGGTAGCCAATGTAATCTGTGTAAAACAGGAGTAATGTGGGAGGATTTTTTGGAATGTGTGAGGCCTCTGGCTGCAACGTTCTGAAGATATTGGAGCTTATTTAGTGTTGTAGCGGCTATGCCAAAAAAGAGAGCATTACAGTAGTCTAAGCAGAAAGTAATAAAAACTAGGGTCTCAGCATCATTGATATTTAAGGATGTAAATGAGCAATATTCCAGAGGTTGAAAAAGGTAAATTTGGGCAGATGAGATATGAGTATAGAAAGAGAGGGAAGAATAGAAAATTATTACCCAGGTTTTTAACAGTGGTGGAAGGTTAAACTAAGAAATCAGAAATATCAATATTGTCAACACAGACGGGATGTTAATTGAGGTGGAGGACCAACCAGAAGTAGTTTTTTTTTATCAATGTTTAATTTGAGAAAATTACTGGCCGAAATGGAGTTGTGGGAAAAGGAGTAGTGCGTTGGAAACTAATGTAGAGCTGGGTGTCATTATCCACCATGATGATGGATTATGTAACCTAAGGGGAAGCATGTAGATGATGAAGAGTAAAGGTCCAAGAACAAAACCTTGTGGAACACCATGTGAGACAGGGGCATTAGTGGACTTAGCCTGATGGAGAGAAATGTAATTCGGACTGTCAGACAAAAAAGTGGAAATGATCCACGACAGGACAGTTCCAGAAATACCAAGAGCTGAGAGTTGTGAGATGAGAATACTGTGAGAGATAATGTCTATAGGTGGTTTGCAGTCACGTGATTGTGTTGACGCGCGAAATTCAGATGGAGGGCAGGAAGTGAAGAGCGCAATGGACGAGATGGAGGAAAGTCCGTACTGTACTATTTTTGAGGCTATTACAAGAGAAATATATAAACAGAAAATCGAAACATATGTTGGACATGATCCTTACGTTATGAAGAGGACCGATTTTCAACTGAATTGAGAGATTTGCCTGCCATCGAGGCGGTAGATATCAGCAACTACTTCGTCTTACAGACATACTTTGACTTTACAAAGTTTGGAAACTGGTACGTTACACAAACAGCCACATAAGTGTATTTAAACACCTGAATTATGTAATTATAAGCCACATAAATAATGTATTAACTCACATTTGACGAAGTGATCACTGCACACACACACACAGGCTTTTTCCCATTCGGCTCCTCCCGACCGCAGACGTAGGTTAGGCATTTTCCCCGTGTTTTTCTGTCAATTTCTTGTATTTTTCCCCCTTATGAACAACAACTTTTGGCACACGATAAAAACTCCTCGTGGTTTGATCGATTTGAGCAACCATAAACGACGCAAAACATAGGCATTTTGAGTTTGTTATAGTGCTTCCTAAATATAGAAAATCACTTCCTGCCCTCCATCTGCATTTCGCGCCATGGCAACGCAGTGGCGTGTCGTCACGTGAAAACAAGCTATAGGAGAGATATCAAGGAGACTTAAAGTGCTGATGGAGCCCAAGTCGATGGCCATGAGAAGATCATTGACAACCCTGAGGAGTCCTCTCTCAGTGCTATGGAGAGTGTGAAAACCTGGAAACATTCCTAAAGGTTGTGTGATGACAAATAGTTGTATGTTGAGCAGTGACCACTTTCTCAAGCAACTTCGAGATAAATGAAAGATGCGAAAATTGGTCTATATTAAGCCATGTCAGAAATGTCGAGGCCAGGTTTCTTCAAGACAGCGGTGATAGCTGAAGTTTTTTATTCCTAGGAACGAAACCTAGGAACAATGAAATTACAGAAGCACACATTTTACGTAAGGCAATACGGGCTGGGTTGAGATGACGGGAATACGAGTTTAATGTCTTGATTAGCTCTGAGATATAGTCTATGGTGGGAGGATCAAAGTTAGTGAAAGTGCCAGGATATGAAGGCCGAGAGAAGTTCATCTGGTTATACCATTTATTTTATCTTAGAAGAAGTGTAGGAATGACTCTCAGACCTCAGCTGAGTAACTCACGTCAGGTGCAGGTAGGTAGTAAGTTTACTGACAAGTGTTTAGGGTCGAGAGGAAGCATTACTAATAAGGGTAGAGTAGTAGCTAGAGCATGCAGTATTTAACCCAGATGTGTATATCTCAATATGGTCTTACTAAGCAGTAAAATGCACACTTACTGGTTTTCCTGTAGAGGTGTACAAGGTGACGGCCAAGCTGCGAACTGCAGGAGTAAACCAAAGAGACGTGTGCGTAGAATGCATAAGTCTACTTTTAAGGGGGGCGTTAGTATCAAGGGCAGTGGAAATGGAAGTATTGTATTTGGCAAGAATATCAATAGAGCTAGTATGTTCAGTAATGGCAGAAAGGTGAATTTGTACAGATGTGGAAAACCAGAAAACCATTACCAGTAATGGATTACCATTACCAGAAAACCAGTAATGGATTCACAGAGATGAGGTTATTGTAAGTTATGATGGATGGGCTGCATTTTGGTTAGACAGCATTTTATTGTCTGAGCGGGTGATTCTTAACAAGAATAAATAGCAGATCGGACTAGATTTTATTCTGATAGTTAAAGTCCGGGGTGTCCGATTGCTCAACTAAAACTTTGCCATGGATATTTAGTTATAAATATCAGGTCTTTGTATGCTCTCAAACTGAATACTGTATGCACATTATCAAAAGAGTGACTGGAATTGTTTTGGGTTCCTTTGTTTCTCTTCTTGTTTGCTTCATTTTAATGGTTTGTTGCTCATTAGAGGTGTGTAATTGAAGAAGTGTTGCTTTGTATATATGTGTTAGAGACGCAGCATGGCAGAGCTCATTTATGATGACTCCGCTATTTGAAAGCAGTAATGTACTTGAAACAATGTTTTCATTACCAGTCCCCCTGATGGAGGCCTAATTGTCATTGTATATGACAACTTACTGTTCAGATACTCTCATCTTTTCAATGCTCAAGTGTTCATGACAAACTTTAGAGAGACAGCCCACAAGATTCAGTATCCTTTATAGAGCTTTGCTTCCGTACCATTCTTTTTGACACAGACAAGACTGAGGTTATCAGCCGTCTTTGAGTGACGTCCCCTGCCATGGTGTATTTGACGTGTTTGAGCTGCAGCCACTTGACAGCAGCCCTCTTTAAAATCAATCATTAACTGTGAATAGAGGCAGAGTATTATTGTCAGCACCTTTCAGGCCTACTAGAATATATTTATTTTTATCTCTTGAAGTGATTCAAATACTAAATAGCAGAATTTGAATTCTGTGGCACCCACACATACATAGATGAACGTATGCAACTAGAGGTCATAACTAAATCACAAAATTGAATTTCCAATGCGACACAGTCACGGCTCTCTGATACATTTTCACTAATTTTTGTCATTTGTCCTTTCACTAATTGCACTATGGCAGGAACTCTGTCCTCTTTTTACATTTTTGTAAAATGTGTTTTTCACTGTAATAATATGAAGATGGTCCTTGGGGACCATACTGTGAAAACCCCTCGAGTATTTCCTTTTTGGATTGACGTTGTTTTTTTTTTGTTTTTTTTTTGAAAGATTGAACAGAACTTTGGCAAAAACTTGCATGAAGCTGACATGGTGATTCATTAAACACTTTTAGACACTACCTCAGGCATGAATACAAACTTTATGATGCATATTACCAAACAAACAACACAATCAGCTTCCTACTACTGGGGATTTTCTTCTGGATGTGTGCATATAATTTGTGTCCTATAGGTATTATTTCATTTGCAACACAAAGGTCTGAATTGGGTTCATTTTTCATGTTGTCAAGCTGTCATTTCAATGTAATCAAATACATACATTAAATTTAGTAGAATTATACACACACACACACACACACATATATATATATATATATATATATATATATATATATATATATATATATATATATATATATATATATATACACACTGCCTTTAAAAAGTTTGAGATCAGTACGATATTTTATGTTTTTAAAAGTCTCTTATGCTCACCAAGGCTGCATTTATTTAATAAAAAAAAGCACAACAAAAAACAGTGATATTGTTAAATATTTTGATAATTTAAATGAACTTGTTTCTATTTGAATATATTTGAATGTTTTTTTTTGAAAATATTGTAATTTATTCCTGTGATGCAAAACTGAATTCTCAGGATCATTGCTCCAGTCTTCAGTGTCACTTGATCCTTCAGAAATCATTCTAATATGCTGATTTGATGCTCAAAAAACTATTATTATCAATGTTAAAAACAGGTGTAGACATTTTTTTCAGGATTCTTTGATGAATAGATAGTTCTATGTCATTTATTTGAAATATAGTATTTTGAAACATTATACATTTCTTTACTGTAACTTTTGATCCATTTAATGCATCCTTGCTGAATAAAAGTATTGATTTATTTTGTATGTGTATATATTGCATATGTGTGTGTAAATGTGTAAATTATATTACATTAAAATTTTATAATTTTTTTTTTAATATATATAATTTAGAGATTGTTTAAATGCCCAGTCTAACTTTAAGGACATTTGTGTCTATGGCTTATTTTTTGTACCTCATGCTAATTATGTAATTAACCCTCTCGTCCTTTCCTGTATACATTTACTTCATAACCTTGTTGCCAAATGCAATATTAAATTCCTATTAAAAATGAATTAAAATCATTTAAAAGGAAAATGAGGTCTCTCTGGAGACTCCTTACACTAAGTGTACAAGAAGCTAAAGTGCCTTCGGCTGCAGGCCTGTTTACCTTTATTTGCATGTGTATATGCTCCGCTGTTTGCCGTTGAGAATAATCATTGGTTACATGTCATTTAGCAGATGCTTTGTAGAGCAAACACAATGTTTACCTTAGAGTGGACTCATTATAACTGGCAGCTTGGCTAATATATTTGATCTCTGTGGGGTGACCTTTATATTTAGTGTAATGAGGTGCTGGTGATATTAGTATTTGTGGTTTCTGGTGCGATGCTGAAGTTTTTATCACCATTGGCTCCATTTACTCTGTCGCTCACTGGCAAGCAGATGAAAGCAGCTTAAACCCCTGGCACGCTCACTCACTTTTTATCAACGCCACTGGCACCGCAGCCTGTTTCTCTAGAGATATTTTCTTCAAAAAAAAAAGCCTTGAAATGATGCTTCTTTTATTGTCTCTAGTGACCTGAGAGAACCCCAGGGCTCAGAGTCATGCCTGCTTTGCTTTTGGAAACCAATCCTGCCAAAACAATTACACATTTTGACTAGTTTTTGGTGGAGAATGCGGATTCTTTACAAAAGCGAACACCCCTTCCTCTTTTATTTCTCTTATTACTGTTTAGGTATTATTTTGAATATCCTCTGTATATATTTTTAACATCTATAATATTTACACACATCCATAAGAAAGTTATTCTGAGATCTAAAAGATAACAGCCAGCTGTAAGATGTATAGCACGCATTTTGGAGTGAGGAGGAGAGTGAGAATTATTGACAAACATAAATCGATGTACAGATGTGTAAAGGCGACAAACTAATATTTTAAAGTTATTAACCTACACTTTGCAATTCATCCTTCTGTCATTGGTCGCATTTTGTCAAGGAAAAAAATGAAAATGATTTGAAAAAAGTGTTAGACCGAGAGAGCAGAACAAAATAGCAAGAAGAAATGTACAGTATGTTCCTAATATTATCAAGTGCACATGTGTGTTCCACTAGCTGTATGTAAGGCTGGAAGCTAATGCTGCTATTTTGAACCAATAATTGGAACAAAAGGCAGTTGAAGGAGCACGTGTGTAATTCAAATATTTATCTGACACCAATATAATTAATCTGACTCCATTTAAAGTTGTTTTTATTCATTAACATCTTATTCTTTAAATGTAAAGGTATTTCTTAGAACTGATAGGAAACCGTAGGATTTAACCTGAACGTTTAGATAATGAAAGTTTTAATCACTTTAGCTTTCAACATAATCAGTGATAAAAGGAAAGATTCTCAAAGCCTTTAAAGCAGTCAAATTTATTTATTAAGTTACATGTTTAAATATACAGACAGTAGAATGGAACAACATACTCTATAGAAAACTTAGTTGTAACAAATAATGCACTGTTGTGCAGACGAGGCCTTAAAAACCTTTCTCATAGTATGAGGTTATGCACTGGTGTGCGGGAGTGGCTGGGTTAAAGCCTTTCTCCAAAAACAACAGTTACCTTTCCTTCCTATACCCTGAGCAAAGCATTGTTAAACATGAGTGGAATACCAACACAGGAACTGACTGACAGGAAACCAAAAGATGAGGCAAATGGGTGTTGATCAAGAGGGGGAGAAGAGCGTTAACATATTTTCCTCAATGAATGTTTAAAGTAACACCAAGTAACTTTTCCTCTTCGGTCGCCCTACTGGTTGAAAACTAAATTGTCCATTACCGCTGTCGTAAATAATTTAGCCTACCGTCGCACGCACGCTCGCTGTTTATCCAGCACCGGCTTTAGAATGAACGATGTCCACAGACAAGGTAGAGTATGTTACATGATTTCATGAAAGGATGATGTATTGCGACATCAGAAACGAAGAGTGTCAGTAAAAGCGATACAGACCCCGTCAGGCTATGGCAGAAGTGCCTTTCACCCTGTTACGACTTGATGAACCACTGATACGATTTTGGAAACATTATTTTAAGGTAAACAATGTTACATAGTGTTGCTTTAACCAATAGTACCTAGATTGTATAATAGGATACTTTAATATCTCTATTAGGTTCCCCACCATTCAGTTCAGTTTATAAGCTGTCAGATGAGACCAAACATGACAGTTACATGTTAGAACACACTAGTAAATAAACAGTATGTAGTTGGAAGCATATGTGATGTGAAGCAAATGCTATAGATATGTCACTCCAGACAGAACCATCCTGTGCCTGGAGTGTCCCAACAGTCCTCAATCAGCATTAGCATACTGTGATGATGAAAGCCATTGTGCCACGTTTAATTCACATGTATACCTGTAAAAGGATTTCTGAAGTACTAGGGCAGTAAAGAGTTCTGCCCATATTACACAGTACGTACTTCCACAAGTACCTAAACGTTCTTGATCGGAAAGTGAATTGCATATCAGTGTGACTAATAAATATATCTAACATTAATTCTGAAAAATTAAACATTGATTAGGCTATTGAGTGGGCAGAAATATGAAGGTGCCCATGGCTGCACTGCTGTATACCTTTTGTAACTCTTGAATACATTTCCCAATGCACTTTAATTGTTTAATCTCACCACATAGAGATATCTGTAGGCATTCTGTAAGAGGAGTGCGTTCAACCACTCCTGAGCATGATTTTAAAATAATGTGCACTTTAATAAAGCAGAATGATAGGAATATTTCGAACATTTAGGATTAGTATATGGTTTTTATAAATTTATGAATTATAAATGAGCCCCTAGTGTTTTATTTTGTACTTGTGCCAGGTTTCCTTTCTTTCCTTCCTTTTTTTCTGAACATGAAGTTGCTGCAAAGAAAGTTTTTGCCTTTTGAATACCAACCTCATGTAATTTTTCCTCCTGGGAACAGAAACCTTAAGTTTTTCTGTATTCATGGAAATGAGAACTGTTTAAGGTGTGCTGAATACAGGATTTGAAGAGTAAAAGACCATTTCAGGACATTATCTCCCTATTGTGTCTTACACCTGCAATTCAGAACCTTACCTTTCTCAGATAAAAGAAGCTTTTTAAAAGATGTTAAGCCATTAACAGCACAATGCACAGGGAATGCTGATTTGGCTCATTTTGCTTTTTAGGTACAAGTTGATAAGAAGGCGGGTGATCTGGCTGATTGGACAATGGATCTCGGTCAAGTTCAAACCGGATCTGCGTCCCCTGCTCTACGAGGTCATCCTCAGCCTCATGCAGGACCCCGATCTTGGTGGTATGTGAAGCTTACAGCATGTCCAGGTTTCTTAAAGGGATATTTTAGCCAACAACTAATAATCTGTCATCAATTACTCACCCTCATGTCATTACAATGAATGTTGGCTGATGCTTTCAAGCTTCAAAAAGGACACAAAAAAGTATTATGTTAATCATTGTAAAACTCTTTTAGCTGTCCTTGCCACATTGATGAGAAAGGTAGCAAAGTCTTGTTAATGAATGACATTCTTTTAAAAAACAAAAGTAGTCTAAGCTTTAGTTCCCATTGTAATTGCACAGAAGAGCGACACACGCATTCTGTTAAATTTCTACTTTCACCTTCCTGAAAATAATTCAGCACAGCATCTTAATTTCTGTATGATGTCTATTCAATAATTTACATGATTCCATTAGTACGTTGAGTATAAGAATCCCCAATCAAGGTGATGACTACACACACCATACGTAGATGTGATACTCATGTAGTTTTTATAAAAATTATTATTTTTAAATTTTAATGTTTTTTTTTTATTGTGCGCTTTTTCAGTTTGAGTTTGTAGTTTTAGTTAACGATAGTAACCCTGATGTGATGATTAGAGAGCAATTATGAATTACCAATTTGGACTTGCTTTCTTTGCATTGAAAGTCTGGACAAATCGCCCATTGGTTCAAATCAATATTGTCTTCCCCAATTAGGGATGCGTGAGGATTCTGATTACCCTCGTTGTGTCTCGGTAAATAATTAGAGGCCATCATTAGATGCCAACTTATGAACGGTAGCATTAATCAGTGGCTAATCACTAATACGACTGCGTGACCAAAGGCACCCTCCAGCCTGCAGCTTAGCCACGTTTAATTCAAAATCAATTTCATGTGCAGTTTGTGCACTGCGAGAACCTTTTTGCCGTCCAACACTTTCCCAGCTTACAGTCATTTTGTATTCATTTGCTGTTCAATAGCCTGAGTTTTCTGATCGGATTTTCAGATATGTAGGTTTATGCAGTTAAATACATTGACAGAATTGACTGCCTGCATTTCTAGTTTTTAAACATTTTCTTCTAGATAGGTTGGGTCAGGGCAATTAGCTTATTTTAGAGGCTTTTCGTTAAGAGGGGTTAATTTAGAGACTACATTTTTCAAAGGAGTTCATCCTGCTGACGACATTAGCATGCTGTGCTTCATTGTGCTAGCAGTGACTTGTTAGCGTGGTACAACTCTAAGATTCTCTACATTTCCCACCATTAAAGCACAGCTTCTATACTCATCAGAGCAGCGCTGTTGTAACATTCAGACAGTTACTGTTTGACTTCAAATAACCAGCTGTGAGCAATGTTCCCATTATTTTACATAATCTGTAGCTCCACTTTTTGTGGAGACTGTAATAGACTAAATATCAATCATCTTTTATTGCACAAGACTATTCATTTGTTGATTATCCTACAGATATTGTATTGAAGAGCTGTGCAGTTTTGAAATCATTGGTATTTTTACTCAACTTGAGGTCTTTGCCTTTGCGATTCACTCAAACTTTTAAAAATGTGTCTGAAGCTGCTTGAAAATATATCGTTTAGAACATCCATAATATTATCTTTTGAAGTTTTTAAGTATATGGTAAAATATATATTTATATGCTAGCAACTAGATGTCAACAATGGCTATTGGAGTTCATCATATGCATACAGATGTTTGTGAAAACAATTTCTCGGTGAGATTATCAGTCTGAAAATAGAATGACGGCTTTATCGGCTGGCAGAGTGGACACGTTCAGTTGGTGATGGAGAGGGAGGAAAATTATCACAGAAGTGTTTTTGGGATTTCTTCAAACATTCAAGGCGAAGGACGATCCACAAATCATTTTCATTTCCATCAACCTGATTGGAATTTTGATTGCTGTCGCTGGCTGCGAAATGATGTATTTTTAAAATGGGGGACGGTACCATAAAATCATCCAAGCGTTTTATCTAGGTTTAACTCATACTTGTTGTCCATTCCAGCTTGATTACATTTACATTTAAGGCATTGATTACGGCACAGTTTGCACCTCTGTCGTCATACGGGTGGTGAATCTTATTGTTGTGCAGCACTTAGCATGAAAATGAATATGTACTAGGGGAGGATAGAAATCTGATATTACTGTATGAACAGTTTTATATCATGGTAACTGCATAAATCACAATGCATTTATTTTTGCAAGAAATGAAATGGGGTATATTGGGGTCCAAAAGTCTAAGACTAGTAGTGAGAATGCTGCTTTATTTATTTGAAATTTTATTATTGACACTATTTAATATAAATTTCTTTAATTTATGTAATTTCGTTTATTTATAGCAGTGTATTTAAGTTATTATTTTAGTTTTATTATAGTTTTGTTATTATTTTGAATTAGCTTTTATTTTTTATATTTTCAGTTTTTGTATTAATTTTAGTTTACATGTTTAGTCATTTTTGTGTATTTTTTTTTAAAATATAATGCTATTCAGGTTTAATTTATTTTTATTTCAGTTTTAGTTATATTTTCTTTTATCTATTTCCAGTTTTAGTTTATGAAAATAAGAACTGTTGCCTTGGCAATATAGTTAATTTTAACTAATATTTATATTTTATTTTACTTTAGCTTTATTTCAATTAACAGAAATGTTTTAATAGATGTAGTATTAGTTAGCAATAATAACCCTGATTTATACTGAAGGTTTAAATTACATTTCAAATTCTAGATCATCTGTGGGGATTCCATTGTATAAAAATAAGTAATAAATATTTTTAATGTATAATATTTGTGCAATCTGCTTTACATTGTTCACGCATCTCATAATAATAGATTTGTTTACTTATTTGGGACACGTCCTATTCCGTATTTCTATATTCCATGTTTCTTCATTATTTCAAATAGCATGTAAACAGTGTAACGCACTCCTGCTCATTGATAATCCATGTGGATATTTCTAGCATCGCGCTGTTTACGCCGTCATACTGGCCAGCCCTAACATGTACTTATTTATTCATTGATATGTTCCTTGTATTTATGGAAGTCGGTGTAGTGTGTACCAAGGCCGTTGAGCGGCCCGCTCTCACATGTCATATCGCCTCTGCAGGCTCTACAGGCTCAGTAGAACCAGTTTAAATATTTAAGTTGTGGAGATGACAGACCATTAGCATGCTGTTCAAATGTATGAGAGCTCCCGGCCGAGCGCGCCCGCTTGGGTGTTTGTGTATGTATTTACGTGCGTGCCAAAGGAAATTGAAGTCAGAGACCGCGGGAACGAGGCAAACCATGGGCTCACCAAACACCTTTTAACTCTCTTTCAGCGGGCAGCTGCTAGGTACGTGTGACAGGGAATCCAAATAAAGTTATAGTTTGTTATTAGCTTATAAAACCGAGTAAAACCCAGCTCCATTTCACTCAGCGAACCCGTCCAGAGAGGCAATGGCAAACAAACAAATATTATTGAACGATGGAAAACGAGACAAACTGGGAATGCTGAATGCCGGTAATATATTCATTTAATTTATTTCACATTTCGTCCTAAACATGTCAGGCATAGAAATGTTGTCCCGTCTCAGGGTGAGTCTCAATTGGCAACAGAGCAATCTGGATGTAAAACCTGAGGCATTTATAGCCTTTCATCAGTATTATGTCTTATTTTTTAGGGGGTCTCTTGAGATGGTTTGAACCGCACCTAAGCGTTAATTTTTGGTTTCTTTCTTTGGGAACAGTATCGTTGTAGCATTAAAGTGATAGTTCACCCAAAAATGTAAACTTTGTAAAGAAAACGACATGGTTATAGACTGAACACGTAATACACCCATTTTCAAAAGTTTGCATTTTCAGGCCCCCAAAATGGAGTTATCGCGTAAAAGAACGGCTAAAATACATAAAACATTCCATTTTTAGTTGAAAATGGTTTCGTGTAAACGACCCCCTAGTCCACATCCCATTCACACTTGATTTTAGCAAGTCAAATAATTAGATTGAATAATAATATTTAAATAATAATATTATTATTATTATTATTATCCCGAAGATCCCTAATATATTGCTATTGTGATTAAACTGCACTGTAAAGTAAATGAAAAATCAATATTCTAGAATTAAAGGTTCTCTAAGCGATCCTGGGTGACGTCACTTCTTGTTGACGTTCGAACTATTGTCAAACAAAACGGAGGCTAGCTAGACCCTCCCTCCTCCTCATCCGCGCACTAACCCCTCAAACCCACCCCCCAAACCATTCTTGTTGGTTATTGGCTGGAACAGTTTGTTATGTTTCTTAGAGCGGGTCGCTAGAGTTTGTTTTTGTAGCCGTTTGTGGAGCCTGGGGTGTCCGCAGAGACCGTTTTTTTACAGTGTGTTCAGGGGACAGGCAGCTAGCGGATCGTGAGTAGATGTTTGCTGTATGTGACAAAAAATGTTTTGGCCATAAAAACATGTGACATCGCTTAGAGCACCTTTAATATATAAATTAATTTTTACTTTACACTACATTAGTAAATATTACAATACTATCTTGAGTTTTAATTTGGTGTGAAACTGTTTCAAGTACAGTTTACAAACGCAGCTCATTACACTAAATGACCAATAAAATGACCAATAATGAAATAATAAATAAAAAATAATGTTTCCAAAATCTTATCAGTGGTTCATCAAGTCGTAACAGGGTGAAAGGCACTTCTGCCATAGCCTGACGGGGCCTGTATCGCTTTTACTGGCACTATGTGACTTCGGGTTTCGGGTAGGAACCCAACCACAAAAAGAACTACAGAATTCGACTGCTTTACGTCAAGCGCTACAATAGTCATTATTTCGTTTTTCTTCGTTTTTGATGTCGCAATACATCATCCTTTCATGAAATCATGTAACATACTCTACCTTGTCTGTGGACATCGTTCATTCTAAAGCCGGTGCTGGGTAAACGGCGAGCGTGCGTGCGACGGTAGGCTAAATTTTTTACGACAGCGGCAATGGACAATTTTAATTTCCAACCAGTAGGGCGACCGCAGAGGAAAAGTTACTTGGTGTTACTTTAACTTTGGAACTTGCATATCAAAATTACCCCCAAGCTTCCAAGTGGTCAATATGTCTTGAGAGGGATATTATTATTGCTAGGAAACTCGTATTTACGATAATTCTTATAGCACGTTGAAGCAGCGTAAGCCGCACTGAAAACGCTTGAAAAAAACAGTTTATGAGCTGCCTGTAAAACACAGAAGTTTATTTTTTTCGGTGAGCAAACCCTTTAAATGTAACCTTTATGTACAGTTCATTTTCTTATCTGTATAACTTTAACATTTTAAAAAGCTTAATGTTCACTTTTATTGAGCCAGCAATCAGATGGGCACTAAATGGATAATTTACTTTCTGTGCACCTTCGTGCTTTTCCACAAACGCTCGTCGTCTGAGCATGGTGAGCCGTCAGCGCTCTAGAGGTGCTGTCATGTCAGTGTGCAGACTCGCCGTTTGAGTCGACTTGACAGTTGCCTCGGGCCTGAAGGCTTCGGGCAAAGACGAACTACTCTTACACAGCTCCAACATATCAACAACTCTGGAGATTTTACCCTCCTGCTTATAAAACAACCCATTGGTCATTTATTGGGTTCAATTAAAGCTCCACAAGCCTTAGAAATTCATTATCGGCCAATCATCCACCATTCAAATAATGACATGATGTGGTCTGTGGTGTTTTAATTACAGTGCAAGAAGTTGCAGATTTGAACTTTGTGTGAGTGGCAATTTTTGTTTAACAACCAATAAAAATGGCATTTGTTTGTCAAAATGTATGTTTACCAAGAACATTTTATTTGTGTCCTATCCAAGGGGTTTTGGTTAAGCACAGCTTTCAAGGACTGAGATTATAGTAAGAAATAATACATCTTAAATAATAGATTTGAAAATATGACCAATTTTCAAATGTCTTGGACTTTTTATAATATGTACGAAGAGTTGAAATTGTTTCTCCAAAATGGTCTTGTCCAGTATATAATCTGAATGGTGTTGAAATATTTTTTTGTCAGATGCTGACACATTTGATTTGAATAGATAATTGATATTAAATTAAAATATTATTTCACAAAAAAATTTTTTACTGCATTTTTCATCAAATAAATATAGCTTTGGTGAGAAAGAGACTTCTTTCAAAAACATTAAAAACTTTTTTTAACTTTTGACCATATATTTATAGCTAACATACAATATTTTCTATATAATTCTATTTTGTAATACTTTATATTGTTTTTACATTATTTGAGTTTCAATGTCAAAGACAGTATATTTTGCATATTTTTTAAGGGCATCTTTTTTTTCGAAGCACAATGAATGAAGGTCAGTATCATTTCTGCCCTTCAAAAATTTATTTTATTGTTTTTAACCAATGTAACCTAAACAGTGCTTTAAGATTTCCAGTTAGGTCTTACAGATAAATATACAGAAATGTAATAATCAAACACTGCACAGTCTTCCTAAGTCAAAGTCAGTTATTTTCTCTTTGCCTTTTTTTCTTTAATTAACATTAATGACAGACATCAGCAGGTTTATTAGGCTGCCGTCACTTTAAGACGCATGATGCAGATCTAACACGCATATTTTCTCACAACTCTGTTCATTTGACACTTTTTAACTCCTTTAAGACTGTGCTTAGGATACTCGACAAAACTGAAATTTGTACATTATTTTGTTTGTTTTTGTCCGTTCAAGCACTAAAGAAAACTCAATGCTGGCATTGACAGCTGGCACGCTGTCTGAAGCGGCATTCTGTGCTCGCTTTCGGGTGTTTGTTCACAGAAAGCCACTTTACAGACAGCACGCCAGTTCTTTTGTGCATCTTATCGCACTTTAGTGGTTTAATGGCACTTGAATCAATGATAATACGATCATATAGCACAGCCAAAGGATGACAAAAAATAAACGGATTGTGTAATTGCGTTGTTAAATATTTTTTAAGTGTTAAACTGGAGTACTTTTTTTTTTTTTACGCAAAATGAACACGTCAATTTTGACAGCCCTAATTAATTTATGAGATGGTTTTGGTCTGAATGGATGTCAGCTGTGTTCTTTTAATTGACCTCAGTCCTAGGCACAGCAAGAAAGCACTGTCTAGGTAATGTGAAGAATTTGCATTCACTCACAGTGTTTGGCCTGTTCAGAAATGAGGGACCTCACGAGAGTTGGAGCTCTCATGCCTCCAGGATCTTTCAACACAGCAGTAGATCATTTATCTTATATCTTTCAACATTGCCCGAACTCTATTATGCAAAGGAAATGAGATCGGGCTACTTCTATTTCATGGTTTGTCAGCTTGAAAAGAATAGACTAATCGCTTTCATATGCACACACACCCTCATCATATACAGCTTGTATTTGCAAATACTGTACTGCTCCTTCGCTTGCAGTGCTGATACTAGGGGAAAACTACCTTCTCTTTATTGTTTTGACATCTAATATACATGAAGATAAGTCCAAAAGAAGCATTGTGCCGAAATAAGGGACTTTAATAAAAAATTAAAAGTGTAACATTAGCTATGTGTTTAGAAAAAAAAAGATGTTTTTTTGGAAATAGGCTCATTTTACAACTCCCCATGGTTAAACAGTTGAGTTTTACCGTTTTCGAATCCATTCAGCCGATTTTCTGATGTTTAGAAGAATATCAGTAACCAGACAGTTTCTGGTCTCATTGACTCCCATAGTATATTTTTTTCCTACTATGGAAGTCAATGAGACCAGAAACTGTCTGGTTACTGATATTCTTCTAAATATCAGAAAATCGGCTGAATGGATTCGAAAACGGTAAAACTCAACTGTTTAACTCTGTGGGAGTTGTAAAATGAGCCTATTTCCAAAAAAAGTGGAGTATCCCTTTAAGATGAAATAGCTAAATACCAGGAAACTTGTATTTTTTTTTTTTGCCAGGGGCTGACTTTTATGTTTTATATTACAAAAAAGAAACGGGTTGATTTCCATTTTTATCTGTGGATGATCACTTTAAAACTTGCAACAAATTTATTTTTTGTTTATCGTTGTCCCAGATTCAGATTTTCAATACTAAACTATGAAAATCCATCATATAATTTACCGGTAATTACATTTTTAAAACTGTGATAATGTCATTTGATATAAATAGAATTCTATTTATATCAAATTGTTTATAGTATTATAGTTATACAATTTATTTATATTCAAATTGGTAATGTTTGGTAATGCATAAATTAATGAGCAATTCATTTGTTAGAGTATTTACTCATCTTTATTAATGTTAGTCAATAAAAATGCAGCTATTCATAGTTCATGTTAGCTTAGGTCTATTAAATATTAACACACAAATGTTTTATTTTGATAAAGTATTTGTATGTGCTGACATTAATATTAATAAGATTACTAAATGCTTTTGAAGTATTTTCAGTTCATGTTTTCTAATGTAGTCAACAAATGCTAAAGTATTACCATATAATTTTAAATATAATTTCTATATTTATTTTTGCCACTGATTTTCAAAATTAAGAGAGTTCCTAACTTTTGGCACATACTTTGCCTGTAAAGTTGCTCTCTAAAGCAAGAAGTATTTATGGTGTTTCTTTTTAATGATAAATAGTCTTTGTAGAATTTTCCATTTTCTCAAATACTTTGTGTTTTATCATTGTATATGTTCAAAACACAAAAACTATAGCCGAAACAAAACACTGTGAACAATGAACAGTGCATGGATATGTGTTTGCGTGGGAAGTCTTGTGGGGAAATTACCGTGGCAGCTGTGTCTTCAGCGATTGCTTGCGGAGACTAATAGCTATTATTCACCTAACTTCTCCATTCAGACGAGCCGAAGAAAGCAGGATTAGATGCTCATATCCATATCGGAGGCAAGCTGAGCAGGCTGATAACAGTGATGCAGGCAGACCCATACTGATGGGCCGCCCTGATTGGCCAGGTGGCACGTGGACTCGGCATATACCTTGTTAAAGGTTTACTGTCACACAATCCCATCTCCTCGCTCATAATTCTCTCATATGTGCTGGGTGGGCGCTCTGTACTCTGGCAGGGAGCAGAGTGCTTTATTTTCAGCCGGTGTTTGATGTTTTACGCCGGATGCCTCTGAGAGAGGAGGTAGCCTTGCTTATCTGCTTTTAATCCTCTGTAGAATATGTAAGCCCTCCTAAATCCATATCAATAACGATGGATTGAATTCGGTAACTGATGATATTGTTTCTGTTAGTTACATGCTTTACAGTCTCTATGTTAATGCTTAGAAAATAGCAGGTTTTGTGCATCTTAATTGGTTACCTAAATAGTGTAGGAGCGTAAATTACATGCAAACTGTACTAAGATGTATAACTAGGACACAAAGTGGTACTTATAATGTACACAGATGTGGTAAAACAGATTTGCCGATATTATAGTTAGCGGTCGACCGATATGGGTTTTTTGATTGCCGATGCCGATATCTGAGCAGGGTGGCCGATATATATACACACACACCACACACACACACACACACACACACACACACACACACACACACACACACACACACACACACACACACACACACACACACACACACACTTTATATTTATATAAATCAATATTTAATAAATTAGATACATTTAATAAATATTTAAAAATCTTTAAAATAAACATGCTAAGGCCCTATACTTAGATGGCAATTTCTTGAATCTGCAATCCTATTACAGTATTTTTCACAAATAAAAGTAATTGTTTAAAAATTTATGAATATGTGAATAAAAGGAAGTAAACACTAAGGGCACTCAGTAATCTGGTAATTTCATGCCACTAATAATATTTTTTCAAATAAAGACTTTTTTACTATGACTTTTGACAAGGTAACACTAATTTTACATACAGCACACAGTGAAAACGACATGAATATGACACAGTGGGAACTGGATATAGCACAGCATATTTTAAAATGAAGGATTTAAAGTTTTTCGATCGCGTCTCCTGTGAAGCTGATCTTCTGTTCACATTCACTCACTTCACACGACCGTCACCCGCAGTAACGCGTTTGCCGATATTATAATCTTGGCCGATACAGATAAACTGATAATTGTATTCCACTAGAAGTGTGTAGTGCTGTTTGTGTCTGCAGAGACATTGTCCTCTGCCTTTATTCTTTTCTTTTCTTGTTCTAATGCCGTGCTTGGGACATTTCTGGTCTGCAGCCTTTGGCCAGTGATCATGTCGTCTGTGTCATTTTCGTCATGTCATGTCTCGACACAAAAACGATTTGCTGACTGCTATCTATAACTCGACAGATTGCTAGGCATTGTAATTACGTCGTTTTAATGATGACACATAATTATTGTTTATTAGCGAGCTAGACTGAAGATGGCTGAACTCGCTCGCAAATTACTGTCAGTCATTAACGTAACTGTTTGTTCTCATACAGAGAAGCCAAAAAAAAAAAAAATTATTAATGCACAATATTTGAAAAAATATTGCAAAAACTCATTACTCATCTTCCCATAGGTAGGTTGGGCTTTGGTTTGACTGTATGTGTTCTGATGTCAGAGACAGGGGGTGTGGCTTCTGACAGTGGTCCAGCCTTGAGGAGGGGGTCATACTGTGCATTATAATTAATTTCTTAATGAAAAATAGTGATAAAAAAAGTGATTTTAGGAGGTATCACAGCATTATAATGTGCAGTATGAAAATGGATATTTAATTTGAGATTTGCTAAAGATGACTTTTAACAGTGTTTTAAAGATGAACTTTAATTGAAGGTTAACTAACAAAGATAATAGAAAGTTGACATAAAAATAGAGGAAATGAGCATGAATAATTCAATGTACAATATAGTCTATTACTGATAAATATAAAAAAAAAAATTTTATAATCGACCAATATGGTATGTTTATTTTGCATCCCTAAGTTGACATACTGCTTTTTTTCTATATAAAGTACAACGACAAATTGACTGAAAGTGAGAGTTTCCAGAATTTCTATTAACATGACAGAGATCGTTTTTTGATATAGCAAAGCAGCTGCCAGTAAGAACGGACTTTTAATGAAGGGATTATTCATAGACGAATCAGACCAAATCAGTAGTGAAGATGTCTTTCTTGTCCATTTCGGTCTTTGTCAGTTCACTACTTAATAAACCCATTGCTTCAGGCCCTTGGCTATTACTCAGAAAATTGCTTGATCATTAAATTTGATGTGTTGCGGAACATTTCATAATCTCCTGCTATTTCTCGTTCTAAACCTGTTTGTGGAGCGCAGCATGCTGTCCCATCAGCCTGTGTAATAGATCATTTTGAGAGGGTGTTGGGGTCTGTCATTAGCCACCTGCTGGAGTCGTACTCTTTATGCAATCCTTGCTAAACACCCTCAGGCTCCTCTGTTATCCCGTACCGGCAAGACCTTTTAATGATGTTAATTTTGTTTCGGTTACAGGCTAACTCTCAAGATTTATATGTGACCCGCTCTGGCGAAATGAGTCGGAAGTCGCAACGTTCTATTTTAAGATATGGGCCGATTATGTGGAAAAATAATGAAATAATAAAAAAAAACTTTTTTAGCTAATTTCATTCAAAAGACATTCAAAAATAATCTCCCGAAGTTTCATAGTCCATATAAATGAGTAAATGTATTTAAATGACTATTAAAGTTTACAAAGTTGTACTAAATTCGCTGGAAATTATTGCTTTTCTCAACTCCTCTCATCACTTCTGAGCATTTCCCGGGTATCCCCTGAAACGTCACTATCTCTGCTCTCCAAATATGGTGTTGCACGTTGTATACAACCAATCAAAAAGCTTAGAAAATGTACACAAACGCTGATCATTTGGCAATGGGAAGCCCCGTTTCGACTGACCGGCACGCGATACACGCTCGGTGTAAACAAGCTAGCAGATCTCATCAGAAAGATTAAATATTAATTTGAGAAATGTCGCTGTCAAAAGAAAGCAAAGTCACCAACGCGTTGAACTCACTGGAGGCTTCTAACCTAAGCTCTGCTGCTGATCAGCAAGAGTGCACATACTCGTGTGCGGTGCGTATGCGGTGCGGGAGCAGCACGCGCTATAGATAGTGCTCATGCTGCGTGCATATGCTGTGCGCAACTGATCAGCGGCTGTACCACACACACATTTACTCACTATTTGTATTTCAAATCCAGAAATTATCATCAAGTTTTATTTTTAAAAAAGTTGTCACCAGTGCGATTCTCTTTTTACAGATATGCACTCTTAGACGTATTCATGTTAAAACACACTTTTAACATCACATTATTAATGCATTAGCCTACTTAGGCCTACACACACACACACACACACACACACACACACACACACACACACACACACACACACACACACACACACACACACACACACACACACACACACACACACACACACACACACACACACACACACACACACACAAGCAAAAATGTAGCACCTCTGTTCAATCTTTCTGATTTTTGTAAAAGTGCCTTTTAAATTATTTATTCAAATAAAAACTTTAAAATAATTTGAGCTTCAGTCTGGTTTAATAGCATTATATATGTCTTTGGTCAAATTAAGCTGTAAAATAAATAGTTCATCTCTTTAAATGCAATGGATTTTGAAAGATATCAACAAAAAATGGGCAAAAAACTTTAAACGCAATTTTCTCAGGTTTTCAATTGGAAAAAGAGGGCAGACGACCATAATTCAAATGTGTATATCTTTACAACCATTTAAGGTATGACTTTGACTAGGATATCATTTGAAAGTGTATGGTCTCCTCTTTCCATTAATACCAAAATCTCAATTTTGAAATTTGGGTCACTGTGACTCATTTTGCTGGATCAGGTCACATATGTTGAGGAAACTTGAGTAGGCTTAGAGGTCTCTTGTCAGCATGTACCACACTGATTTAAGGTGAAATTAATGGCTGTCCTTGTTCTTTGGAGGTAAAGCTTGTAAATAGTTTTTCCTAGCCCAGTTTAATATGCAGGGAAAACTATAAGTCTCTTACAGTATGTTCACTGATTCACTGCATTTATTAGATTAAAAATACAGTAAAAACAGTATCATTGTGACATATTATTATAATGTGTCTACTATTTAAAAATATTTTCAAATGTAATTCATTCCTGTGATGGCAAAGCTGAATTTTCAGCATCATTACTCCAGTCTTCAGTGTCACATGATCCTTCAGAAATCATTCTAATATGCTGATTTGGTGCTCAAGCAACATTTCTGATTATTATCAATGTTGTAAACATCTGCTTAATATTTTTTTCAAACCGAGGTACTTTTTTTTCAGGATTCTTGGATGAGCAAGGTTCAAAAGAACAGAAATTTGTTGCAACATTATACATTTCAATATTGTCATGTTTCTTTAAAAAACACACAGTAATGCAAATTAAGGGACATTTTTAACTGCTGGAAAATGTAAATTTTAGTTATGGCAGCTTTCATACATTTCATTAGATATTTAATTTAAAAAATCCCATAATATAGAACCAGTGGAAAAGTCATTAAAAAATCATTATTTTAAAGCCAAGGAAAAATAATGGAAATATTTATTAATATAAATGTTCTTGATATAAATCAATGAACCAGTGAAAACATCTTGGAAATGGATTGGTCAGAAGGTCATTACATTTGGTGTCACTCACTAGTAGTGTGGAACATTCTCCCATTAAAATTTCATACTTCACAGCTCAGATCATGCTTTATTCATTTTTGCATAATAATGAAAATTTTCTCTGTTTTAGGTTCGCATCGAAACGGCCACAACTCTAAAGCTGGATATCCTTTTCTTCTGAGTGATGCTGAGCCTGTCGTAGTTTCCAGTCTTTGCACCATGAGTGGTCATTTGTCAACTTTAATTGAATGCATTTAAGCACACTTGTAATTAGTCTGCCTATTAACCCATAGCCATTCCCGCTTGTTTGCTTATGATTACTTGAATCACTTTCATCCTCATTCATCTTCATTCTGATAATCCGGTGTGTATTTAAGAGGTCATTGCAGTCATTACACTTAACTCAGCCTCACCCGTCGATGACTTTGAGTTCAGAACTGAGCAATTCTTACCGGTAAGTTGGTTGTTTTGAACATTTCACATCATTACATTTCATTTATTGATTTAACTGTCTTCATTAACACCTATTTTATTCCTCTTCAGTACTTGGAGTCTATTTTCGGCCTGTTGTTCCAGCTGTTGCAACAGGTCAATGAATGTGACACCAAAATGCAAGTTCTCCACGTTATTTCTTGCGTCATCGAAAGAGTCAGCATCCAGGTGAGCTTCAGTCACCATGAGAGGTCAAATTATGTCATCCGAACACAGAGGGTGCAATCTTTACCCCCTCGGGTCACATGCTTTTCTATTTAAAACGCTAGTATTTGTTGTTTTGCACATGAAAGACACATATTGATGTCATGTCATTACCAAACCATGCTGACTGAGGACAAGGCCACGACCTGCTTAAAAAATGACCTTTTATTGCGTGAGCCTTGACTCTGAGCCATTTGAAGAATGACAGTTATATTAATCATGGTAGAATACAAAGATTCATGATTTAAGCTTTGTTAGGTCAAACATGCATAAATTACAAAGGGTCATACCATGTAAAGTGGAAGCTTTTTGAGAAGTAATCTTCCGTATCAATTTTGTGCAGCACAGGAGTTATTAAATGCCCTCTTCAATGTTTCAATGCTCCACTGCATATAGTCAGCTTAAAGGGATAGTTCACTTTTAGGTATGTTTTAGCTTACCTCAAGGGCATCCAAGATGTAGGTGTCTTTGTTTCAATTTTGATATGTTTAGGTCAAACCGTTCTTGTCTGGTGATATAATGCAGGTCTATGGTCACTTCCTCAAAGAGCATACACAGAGAAGTCCAAATTAAACATGATTTAATGACTCGTAAATGTATGTACACATTGATGTCCTAAAACACAAAACGAGCGGTTTGTGTGAGAAAACAAACAGTATTTATATACGTCACTCATTGTTTACACAGAGATTTCGGAAGTGTTACTTTCACTGTGAAGACCTAAACATATTTAGATATACAGGAAATCGCAATGGAAGATTGTGGAATGTCTTTTAGTCCGATGTATGCAATAAGTGATGTACACGCACGAGAGATCACTTCCGGCGCTTGTGCGCAGACCGAGGCGCCCGCGCTCTCAGATCACTTGGCTGTGTTTACAAGAGGTAAAAACGATATAAATACTATTCGTTTTCTCACACAAACCGCTCGTTTCGTTTGTGCTAAATTGAATCTAGTTTTTTGTAATTACGAGCTTAGAAATGTATCTTTTGACCCTTGACAGATCTGTTTGACCTTTTAGCCTCCAATGTTTCGTAAGAGAGATTTTTTATTTATTTTTCAATCAGACTCTCTTGATTTTTAACTGCATTTTTGCTATTTCCTCATGCTACAGCTTAGCTAGTTTCAACCTTTGTTAAAGCTTGCTTCACTCATGGTTTAAAATCTGAACCGGCTGTCTTGTTAGCATGGAGTGCACATGGAGTGTTCTTGGCAGTTTTTGGAAATCAGATCAAATCTTTGGAAGCTATTTTAAAATCTTCTAGTTTGCCCATGTTTTCACCGTCCTCCCTAAAAGGACAGTAAAATGGATTTATTAATGCCTTTTATCATGTGCCTTCTGAAACGTGACCTTTAGCATCTTGCTGACATTAGATGAATACATCGACACATTTTATGCGTCTGCAGGGTTTGAAATTAACATCCGTCAACCTGCCAAATGCGGGTAAAAATCAACTGTGGCAGGTAATGCTGTCAAATCACTAGCCAATTTGGCGTGTTACCTATGTTTACTCACTTCGCTGGGGAAGTTTGTGTAAGCTAAATCTGCGCAGATTTAGCGCAAATACTCAACTTGTGCGTCATCGTGATATATTAAAAACAGCGTATTGCGAATAATCTGTTTATTTCTAGCTTACTTGAACAAACCCGTCACTATACGCAACAAATAACGGCGGACGATTCATTTGCACTGAAGCGAAGATAAAAAAGAATAATAATGTGGCGATAATTCCAGCAGACCAGAGTTCACACAGTTCACACGGAAAGACTGAGGTGAAAAACGGCACTTCCTTACTGATACAGCTGAAGATGAGAGCTCTGAGGACATTTGAGCATTTGGTTAACAGAAAAGACATTGTGATTTTACAACATCCTACAATTTTAGCAGACCCTGGCTTATCCTGAGACCACAGGTTCTGCATGGTGTTTGATGTTTCACCAAAAATACACTTTTTGTGATGAGGATGAAAAAGGAAGGGAGGAGATGACTAGACAGGATTTTGGTTGAAAAAGAAATGAATGTATGAAATTCAAATTGTATAAAAAGTATATAAGCTGTGACGAATGGTTTATTTAATTTTTTTGGCTAGTAGAAGTTCTGAATGGCCGGTAACTTACAAATTTAGTAGCCGAATTAGCCAGGGAGGGACAAAGTTGATTTAAAACCCTGTGCGTCAGTGATGCCTGTTGGGTGAGCAGAAATGTAAAACTGGGCCGATTCAGTAATGGAGAGGTAAAGGAGAATTTATTCATCCTAAACACCCGAAGAACTAACAATATAAGAGTAAAACATATGAAAGTTTGTCGGAGTTCCTGTCTGTTCCTGTTTCTGCATATCTTTCTGAAGGATCCTAATTTTAGGAATATCCAGCATTTAAAAAAAAATATATATATAGTTATGTATATCTCTGATTATTTTAATCCAATTTTGTGGAAAGCCTGTTTTGGCCTCAAAGTAAAAAAATAAAGGTAATTGTGAGAGAAAGTCTCACTGTGAGATATAAAATCACAATTAAACGAAATAATTAAAATCTTTTAAAGCTGTTTCGCCCTCAATTTAAAAATATAAAATAAAACGTTAATTGCAAAGTTCATTTTGTTACTCCCAATTGCAAAATCTAAAGTTGTGTACTACAGGTTTAACATGTTTCTGCAGCACAACTGTGTTGTGTTGCTTATTTCACATGAAATGTTGTTGTGGAAACTTTGTTTTCCTTTTAAAAGAAGAAAATACTGAGGTGATATGAATGAAATGATATGAATATATATTAATAAATAAAATATGAGGCTGGCAGAGGTTGCGTTAGATAAAAATGTACAGAATTTTAAAACCATTGATGGATAATAATTCAAAATGCTTTCTGTCGTTTTGACAGATAAATGTAAGGTATCTGCTCTTTTATATTTCCCTACTTGTGAAACATTCCCACAGTAAAGGATGCTAATAGGGATTAGAAGTGAAGAATATAACTTTTTAGGGCACCCTAAAATAAATTCAGAATTTGGCATGGTTGTCAGACCATATTTTTAACACTGTATAAATGGGTCATAACAATATTGTATTGAACAATTATGTTCAAAGAAAGATAGGGTAAAAACTAATAGTAATAATAATTATAATGGTGTTGATTTTATATACAACTATTGTTCAAAGTTGTTTTTCATATTTAATTCATAATTTGACATTGATTCACTATTTTTTACATAGTATAAATTGATAAAAAAAAACTCCATAACTATAATTGTTGGTTACTGCAGTTTTAAAATCAAATGACAACCATCATTAGAATTTCCAGGTCACACCTGCTTTAAAATGTAATCACATTTTTAGAGGCTCTTTGATGCTGACCTGTTTTCAGATTTTTCTTTTGAATTAATCTAAAGTACTCAGGCTCGAAACAAAAAAATAATTTTGTTTGTTTGTGTGCTCCTTTGCAATTAAGATCAGTGCTTTCCTTTTCCCCTCTCTTCTAGATTCGGCCGTACGTGGGCTGCTTGGTTCAGTACCTTCCTCTTCTTTGGAAGCAGTCAGAAGAACACAACATGCTCCGCTGTGCCATTCTCACTACCCTCATCCATCTCGTACAGGTATGGCATACCCACGGGACTAAGAATGAAACCGATAACGAGCCTTTGAAACGGTCGGGTCGGGTGTTTAGCATTCTGTTTGTGTTTCAAGTGCTGACTTGGACGTGATGTGCGTACCACCACCGGCTTTCACCGTCGTCGTCTGTTGATATGAACAAATGCCCTCCAGCCATGCTGAGCACTTCTCTGGTTTTCTGGTTTTGCAGAAGACCTTTATTTTAGTACGGAACACTTCATCCTTTCCTGCTGTGAGTGTATGAACACACATGCGGACAGGGGCTTGTTATTGATGGGTGTATTTGAAAATTGCCACAGTGCTTCTCCGTCTTCCTCCACATGGATCCTGCAAGCTGCTCTTTTTATCCTGTATTTTTTTATTTCCCCTTTTTTTTTTTGCTCTATGAATCAGGAGCAGTTTCTGTGTCACTCCGGCCCCTGAGGAGATGAGTGACACTCACATTTAAACCATCCAGAGGCTGCAGTAGCTGGATATCTTGAGCTTGGTTTAACTGAGAGCTCCATTGAGCAACGCTTTGCTGATGCAGGAACACCCCTTTTCACACTTTTTTGTGACATTTAAAATAAAATCAATTTTGACTAAATAGATCTTGGGTTAGGCATACTGGGTTGTGACTCTTGGAGATTGCCGAAGGGGATGTTTACACGACAGCGATGTACTAAAAATGGAAATGTTGACAACAAAACGATCCTTCATTCACACAGACCCGCGAAAACGACTCGTAGCCCTCTATTATGCATGTCAGGCCAGTAGTTGGCGATGTCACTTTGTAAAGAAAAATGACGCGCCTATAGACTGAACACCTAATACACATGTGAATGAAGTCACCGGTTTCACAAATTCATGTTTTTTTGTAGTTTACACAAAGACGATAATGGTATTGGTTTCAAAAACGTACACTTTGAAACCCGTTTTGAAACGGTACCCGAGCTCTTAATGTTGAGGTTTGGTTATTTTGGTCTCTCTCATAGACAGACTTTTGACTAAACTTCTAAATTTCAGTATCCATATTGCAGCTTGTTTTGGCCAGGAAGACACTATATTACTGACATGCAAAACAAACAACCAAAATTCCTTTTTTTTTTTTTTTTTTGTGGATTTGTCTGTAATATATTGTTAATTTAAATAATTACCGTATATACCCGAATATAAGACGACCATGAATATAAGATGACCCCCCCATTTTCCAGACTTATTTTTTGGGGAAAAAGAGACACACGCAAACACGCACGCACGCACACACACACACACACACACACACACACACACACACACACACACATAGATAGAGAGGCGCGCGCGCGCTCTGGAGGGAGGCTGTCGCGCGCTCTTAAAGGAGTAATTCACTTTAAAAAAAACTTTTGCTGATAATTTACTCACCCCCATGTCATCCAAGATGTCCACGTCTTTCTTTCTTCAGTCGAAAAGAAATTAAGGTTTTTGATGAAAACATTCCAGGATTTTCTCCATATAATGGACTTCATTGGGAGCCAAACGGTTCAAGGTCCAAAAGACAGTTTCAGTGCAGCTTCAAAGGGCTTTAAACGATATCAGACGATGAATAAGGGTCTTATCTAGCGAAACCATCGCTCATTTAAAAAATAAATAACAAAGTTTAAGTTTTTTAAGCACAAATGCTCACCTTTCTCTGTTCTGTGATGAGCGTTTGTGACTGTCCTGTTTGAACTCGTTCATCAAAATTAACAAATCTTTTTTCGATTCATGACTCGAAGGGTCCTAGATAAGACCCTTATTCATCGTCTGGAGTCGTTTAAAGCCCTTTGAAGCTGCACTGAAACTCTCATTTGGACCTTGAACCGTTTGGCTCCCAATAAAGTCCATTATATGGAGAAAATCATGGAATGTTTTCATCAAAAACCTTAATTTCTTTTCGACTGAAGAAAGAAAGACGTGGACATCTTGGATGACATGGGGGTGAGTAAATTATCAGCAAAAGTTTTTTTAAAAGTGAACTACTCCTTTAAGAAGCACGTGAAGAGCGCGCGCTACAGTGATGTTTCCTCGCGCGGAACCGCTTTACCTGTTTGTCTGAGGTACTTTTGAAATATAATCTTATACAAATATGCCAAACGTTTAAACTGGCCATTCTAAGTGGGTTTTGTAACTTTTCTCAATTGTTTTTTTACTTTAATACACAAATAAAGTAGCTCACCGAAATGCTTGGCAAGAAATTTCTCCCTTTCCCCCCATGATTTTGTCTATATCGCAAATATAAGACGACCCCCCATTTTTCAGCCTATTTTTAGGACAAAAACCTCCTCTTATATTTGGGTATATACGGTACCGTAGTAACATTTCAAATGATTTTAGATATTTAAATCCTTTATAATTAAATAATTGTTAATAATTACATTAAATAATGAGAAAAAATGACTAAATAGTAATTGATATTATTATTTACCACTTACTAAATTATGAAAGAAATTGATTTGCCATTTATTAATTATATTTATTAACTAATTAATTATTTAATTATTAAAAAAAAACATTCAAATAGTGGCACATTTAAGTTGATAATTACATATTACATAAGTATAAAAAAAATGTAAATCATGGGAATTTAAATAAGAAATCATATTGAGCAAATTGATTGATTTAGATTCTCTTCATGGCAATTTTTATTTTTTTTTATTTTTTTGCCAAAATTGGGTCAAAGCAGGATTGGGTCTCACACAGCCAGTGTCAGTGTTTGGGCAGGAAGACACTATATGACTGACATATAAACCAACCAAACAAAATGCTTTGTATTATTTTTTGTTTCATTATATATGAAATTCTCTAAACTATACTGTGATCATTTAAATAATTATTAATTTAATATTGGAATGTATATATTTATTTCTGTATTGAACAGAGCTCAGCCAAAGTCACTTCGAAGATGTGCATCTTTGAAAGTGGAGCCAAGAGTGAAACCTGAGCATGAACAAGGAGGGACAGGGCAACATATATTTTCCGCCTTTTCTCTTTCCGCCAAAAGTCGAAAATGCCATTTATTTCATAGAGTTTATTTCATTAATATACTTCTGTGGAGAGTTATTGAGCAATCATCAGCTTGAATGAGCTGGTCTTTGTGTTTTTGTGTTTGAAAGTGCTCTTTTCTTCAGTAACCACATCTTGCATATTAACATTCTCGCTCACGTTAAAAACCCTTTCATTACAGCCTCTTCAGTTCTTGTAAATCACAGGCACATGAATCAGTCTAAAAGATCGCCCAAGGCTTGGCTGAAATTTGCATACTTCCAAAAATCCGAAACTTGTGCCAGCTTAGTTGACCAGCACTCATTAATCTTTTTTTTTTTTTTTTGGTAAGTCCTTAGATTTGCATATTAAAGTGCCAGCAGTCCTTCAGGAAACTATCTTTTGTTTGCATATCTCACCACCCGCCATCAGCAGTTTGCTATTAACCTTGCATTTATTTGTGTTTTCTGTGGCCTCCTCTTCCAGCCATATGGTATCACAGCTGCTGCTCTCCAGCTTGGCACAGAATGCTGAAGAGACAATATTACCAGTGAACATTCAAAGTCAATCATCCCTAAATGGCCCTATCATGGGTCCATCCCCAAAAGCATATTTCTGACAGATGCTCCAAAATGGATGCTCTCTTTATTGCACACTTGGATATGATTTGTTGACCTGCAGAGGCTAAATTGCCTTGGCCTGCAAAATTGCCCGTTGTAATTGATGGAGCTTTTGTTTGGAATTCGGAATGTTTGGAACATTTTTTTTGGTTAACTAGAATGGTTTTTGTGAACTAGTTGGAATTTTACTTTGGTAAATGAGTCTATATCTGATTTTTGTGGTTGTATCATATTACACCAGGGTTACTCAGCCAAGTAATGTAATTTTCAAGTAATCCTGAGTGGAGTTATAACGTTTGACAAACAGTTTGAGGAGTCAATTGAGTTATGAGGTTCAGTCTCAAGCTGTTTTTAATAAGTTTTTTTGGTTGAATATTGGCAAAACCTACAGGCAGACATAAAGGGTGACTAATAGTAATGATTTATGAAAAAAGATGTAATATGGAGATACAAGGTTTCTGCCAGTGACAATATACAGTATAAACTTATTAGCTTATGTATTATTAGGACAAAGTGTTCCAGTACTGCAACTCATCATTTAGGAAAACACAAACCCAATGTCTCTTTTCTTTCGTTATGGCTTTTTGTGTCTGTGGTAGGTGTCCTTGGCTTCTGTTTGTTGTTTCTCATCACTGGCCCATTGACAGTAACAAAGCTTCACCTGGATCCTACGGATGGTACAGCTCTACCTTCTCTGAGCCCCCCTAGAGCTCTCCATCTGTGATTTTGATGGACAGCTCCGAATCAGCAGACCGCCGAAGGCAGTCATGCCCTGAACTTAAGAGCCCTTTGTGGTGGTCTATGTGATGAGCCCTCATCAGTCAGAGGCTGAGAGGACATATCTCACCCAGGGGATAGCGAGGCTCGCTCAAGACCAGGCCCTTGAATGAACCCAGAAAACACACGGCCGCTGGTGTATTCCTGATATCCCCTTACTGACACAATATCACAACTCCCGCTATTCAGACAGAAAATGATGTTTTTTTGCTCAGTTGTAAGAAACTCATTTTGGCAGCGCTCCTTATCTTGACAACCTGTTATCACATTTTTATCTGAATACAAATGTTTTTTTTTGCTGCATCTTCATTGTACAACTGTTAGGGATCAGGATCATCTAATGTACAGGGCTTTTGCATTGTTTTATTCATTCTGAAAAAGTTAAGCGATCCGTTTTTTCCCAGGTATTATCGGTTGAAATAATTTTTTTCATTGTCCAGGGCCTGGGAGCGGAAAGCAAGAATCTGTATCCCTTCCTCCTACCTGTTATCCAGCTCAGCACAGATGTTTCGCAGCCCCCTCATGTTTACCTGCTGGAAGATGGTCTGGAGCTCTGGTAAGTCTCCAAAAATGTATCTGTGCCAAAGGTTTAAACTATGAGTAAAAGTTTCAACTCCATTTCTAGGTCATTTTGCCTTTTGTACACTTTGTCAAAAGTCTGGACACCCCTGACTGGCTTAGAGGTTTATGCCTTAATGTTGAAATGGTTTTGAAGACATGAATGTCTTTTTAAAACATTTTTTTTTTTTTTTGGACTCTGAAAGAAGTCTTTCTAGTGAAAGAAAAGCAGTCGACAAGTCAAGTCAATGTCAATATACATTCAGTAGCCTTTACAAAGCCTCCTTAGTGAATTGAGTGGTCCAGTATGACATCCCTTTGTAGGCCAACTGGCAGTTAGCATCACGCTGGTTCCCTCGACAAAAACCCAATAGGATTTTCCAATAGACTTTTGGATTATCGCTAAAAACAAGCTCAAAAGTTTATGATACTTGAATTTTTTTGTTCATCAAGATAATTGACCCTTCGCGTGGAGCTTGATTGACAGGTAATCTGACCAATCATACTTCGCCATCCGCCATTTTGTCCGACAAAGCAGTCCGGAGAGATATTAGATTAACATGGGAGGATTTGAACTTGAAAAACGGAGTGTACTGACGCCTTTCAGCGGTTAAAACAGCATTCCTTCTGAAGTTCATTCATGTTTATTTGATGCTATAAATGAACTAGAAGGAAGAGATGATCGGATCACGAGCAGCTTTAACTGATGCTCTACAGCGATCTGTCACGACACATTAAAGGGCCACAAAACGGTATTTATTGTTTAAATTTCTTTTACAAAATGACCACATTTGAAAGGTGAGACTTTGTTTAATATGTTTAATATCAAAAGTAACCGAAAAGTAATCTGGTCTGTCCTGTCTGTCAGCCTGTTGTCAGTCTCCTCTCTGCTCCGCGATGTATTTTTCAAACAAATCTGTGCCACAAATGAGCCCAAAAAAAAGCCTCTAATGCCTGCAGTCTGAACATAGCCTAGTTGGAGCTGTTGCTGCTCTTGCACCCAGGACATCATACTTGATATTATCAATTTTTGTTTTAATACACCAAAGCTTTATAGATGCAGCAGTTTACAATAAAATTCTAAATGGCTAACAGGCAATATGGTTGGCCTTGAATATGACTGGTCATTGTACTTCGTTTGACCTAAGGAATCTCTAGAGGTTTGACTTTAGGCCATATGATTAGAAAAGCTATTGACAAGTTGAACAATTAGTACAATTTCCTAAACTTCACAAGCATCTTTAAACCCTCAAGGGCATTGACTCTTACCAAATATTGAAAGTATTACCAAGATTCAGCCTCATATCTGTTCATATCTTCCAAATAGAAAATAGTTGTAAACCAACATGTAGCAATATAGTACACAATTTTGGACGATCGATTTAGTGGAGATTGAAAAAGACAGTTTCTACAACAAAGGGGTGATAAGTTATAAGAGAACGAAAAGTCAAACTTTGAGTGGATCAGAGAACTGTTCTCCAGCATTGGGCTGTCATAGATTAATACAAAAGGAGGCACACACTTTTGGCAACAATAAGTAATGTGTCACTGTCCAAACTTGGCTGGTAGTGTTTATTATATTCTCACTTTTCTCTCTGAAGTCCTTGATTTACCTATACTCTCTGTATATTCTGCTTTACGTATACGGTCACAATTTATTTTATGTCTGTCTTTCTATATATTCAGATTCAAGTGTTTGTTTTTTTCATTGCCCCAAAGACCCCACACGTATTTGACGTCACATTTCACCCAACATAGTGCGTAAAAAGTTCAAATGTCATTAAATTCTCCAAAAACTACATGTGAGTCATGTGGCTGTTTCACCTCTGTACTCCACGCTGCTCTGCGATGCCAGTGGTGAGGGCAGCACAGAATAACGTGGCACATACTCTCCTCGGGCTCTTATGCTGTTTTGTGCGCTGTGTGAGTTCAACAGTGCAGCTGGCCACCACGATGAACATAAGGATAGGACACATTTCCAGCTCTCTTTATACTGCTAGCTTGCTACTCACCATGGTTGAAGAAAGTCAACTAGTGGCATCGACATTGGCATAGCAATTGAATTGGCCTCCTTTCAGTTAATTAGAATGGAATTAGCCACAACTTTACTGGAAGTTCGATTGTAATGACTGGAAGAAGAGTTTCCATAGAAATGTCTGGGAAATATAGTGTACTTCCATTCCTATCCACAAAATGTATTCCATTTCATGAAATATATGCTACCATGAAAAAGTGTAGGTTCAGTGTTTTTTTTTTTTTTTTTTTTTTTTAAAGAATTTACTATAATTATTAAGCGCAGATGCATTAAATTTATCAAAAAATATTTTTTTTAATTTTCTATTCATCAAAGAATCCTTAAAAAATGTATCATGGCTTTCAGAATAATAAGAAATGTTTCATGAGCACCAAATCGGCAAATGATTTCTGAAGGTTCATGTGACTGAAGACTGAGTAATGATGCTGAAATGTCAGCTTTGAATACATCACATGAATACATTACATTAAGTTGTAATAATATTTCTGTTTATACTTGTTTTTTCTTCTGATCAAATAAATGTAGCCTTGTTGAGCATCTTTCAAAAGCATTAAAAGATCTCACCGACCAAACTTTTGAACACTAGTGTATGTAACGAAATACAAATTTCTAGACGTTCATGTCTTTTTAAACTCATTTTTTTTCAAATTGCGTATAACTGAAAAAGAGGGTATTTAAATTCTTGACAGTTTTGTATTAACAAATTAACATTATCATGTAAAATATGACATGGTTTTTTGTATGAGTTGAGATATAACCAATTCAGGACTAAGGATATGAGTGTCACATATCTTCTTTGTTCAAGATATTCCTAACCTTGGGAATACAGCTAAAGTATTAACTTGCATTAACTGCCCTCAATCTAAATGGGATCCCAGTTAGTGGCTGTTTCACTCCTGTCAACCACTGACACACGTAATGCTTAAAAGATTTGTGTGACAAATTGCCTGTCCAGATGCGAATGATAGCATGAATCATTGTAGTTGGGCCTCGGAGGAACCGGGCCAGCACTTTTTTATGTAAGTGCCCCATATTACACTTGCTGTCAAGCGAAAAGACAACGCTGAGTCAGGAGAAATCTTGCGCATAAATTAATTTATCTTCATCTCCGAGTTTTGAACCCTTTGTCCTACATTCCGATCGATATTGTCCGTGATAATAAGCTCATCTCTCCTTTGTATTTATAGATTTATTCTGTAATGCTGTAATTCATACACTTTTTTATCTTTTTCTCCTTTCTGAGTGATTTTCTTTTCTCTCTGTTCCGTCAGTCTTCTCATTCTCTATGCTCATCTCTTTGAAGAGCGTTAACCCCCAACCCCTCTCCTTTAAGTTTCACAGGCTTTCGCCTCCTCTCTCTCTCTCCTCCTCTCTCTCTCTCTCTCTCTCTCTCTCTCCTCTCTCCTCCTCTCTCTCTCTCTCTCTCCTCCTCTCTCTCTCTCTCTCTCTCTTCTCTCTCTCTCTCTCGGTTTGTTGTTCTTCCCCGCTGTCCATTTATCATTTTCTCTGAGTCACTCTATCTCTCTTGGATCAAGACAAAGAGAGTCACTCTGTACAATAACCCAACCTGCACAAAGACAACTCTGTAGCCCCTGGATCAAATATAGCAGCACTTCAACAAATTTAGCATCATCCATTCATTTTCTGCAATGCTTTTATAAAAGATCATCTGTTTTGTTTAAAGATGCTCAGCTTGAAGTCACCCTTTTTATGAATTGGTGCCATGAAGTGTTTCCATGGACACTAAAAGCATAGTTCTTTCATTGTAATATTACTATTATATTACTAAAGATACTTTTTTTTTGTCTTTCCATGTCATGATGATCAAGTAACATCTTTGACTGAAATAATGTGTTGCATTTTAAATGAAGGCTGTTTAAATGGCATGCTCTTTTTCTTCTTTCAGGTTTGTGACTTTAGAGAACAGCCCTGCCATCACCCCTGAGCTTCTGAGGATCTTCCAGAATATGTATGCCCTACTTGGTGAGTAGATGCCTCTGAATTAGTTTTTCCTTATGTGTCCAGTTTCTTTTTTTTTTTTAAATTACATATCTAGCTAAAATCAATTTTACTGTCTAATGAACAAGCCCTGAAATGCAGTTCACAGACTTTTCCATCTGAATTCTTTATCTCAATTTAGATAGTTGTTGACCTCAATTTTTTTTATTTATTTAACGGTATCCACCTTTTTCCTACGCCCCATGACATTTTGTGCGAATTATGGGAGGAACTTATGGAAGTTAAACTGTAAGCAATTAGCAAAAGGTTTGCTCTATGAATGCAATAATAAGCATTTTCAAAAACAAGAAAAGAAATTGGGGTGTGTGGAGGGGTAAACTTTGCTTTCTTTCATTTGTTACTTAAAGCTCAATTTAAGTAATCCAATACCACACCAAACTACTAGCCTAACTAATAAAGTTAAAACATTATTAAAGGCAAGTGAACAGACAGAAAAAAGAACAAGTACTGTACACCAATTACAAGCATAGATAAATACAACATAAAAAAGTTACAAATAAGGTAAGTCTAACTTTAGTATTAATTTTGGGTTCAGAATTGTAATAAATAAATGTAAAAACACCATGTTCACTGTATAAATTTAATATAGATTATTTTTTGTTAAAGCTGTGTTTTGTTGTTTGATTAAAGGTGCTCTAAGCGATGTCGGGTGACATCACTTCTTGTTTACGTTTAAAGTATTGTCAAACAAAACGGAGGCTAGCTAGACCCTCCCTCCTCCTCATTCGCGCACTAACCCCCCAAACCCCACCCCCAAATCCTTCTTGTCGGTTATTGGCTGGAACAGTTTGTTATGTTTCGTGGTGCGAGTTAGCCCAGTTTGTTTTTGTTGCTGTTTGTGGAGCCTGGGGTGTCTGCAGAGACTGCGTCTTTTACAGTGTGTTCAGGGGACCGGCAGCTAGCGGGTAGTGAGGAGATGTTTGCAATATGTGGCAAAAAATGTTTTGGCCTAAAAAACGCGTGACATCGCTTAGAGCACCTTTAAGATGACAGACAACATTAGATATTTATAAGTTGCTGTCACTTTAACCCTTGTTTGGTGTTCGGGTCTGTAGGACCTGTTTTAATTTTTTATCAAAAGAAAAATTATACAATTAATAATTTTTTCAACCTCAGACTCATTGGCCTTGGCTCATTTTCTGTGAAGAACATATATCCAAACACATTTTTAATGACCACACACTGTACACCCCCCCTACACATTTATATTACACACATGATGTTCGGGTCCACTGGACCCGGGGCTAATAAAAGTGTGGAAATTTTAGGTCCTGTGTACCTTTACTCTGTCCTCCTCCTGTCAGGGCTTGCTGTTTGTGTGTGTGTGTGTGTGTGTGTGTGTGTGTGTGTGTGTGTGTGTGTGTGTGTGTGTGTGTGTGTGTGTGTGTGTGTGTGTGTGTGTGTGTGTGTGTGTGTGTGTGTGTGTGTGTGTGTGTGTGTGTGTGTGTGTGTGTGTGTGTGTGTTCTTGTATATGGTTTATGAGGACACAAATGTTTATAATGACATGGGTATTACAACGTAAACATTTTATGAGGACATCTGTGTCCTCATAAACCAAACGGCTTAAAAAAACATACTAAATGCAGTTTTTGGAAATTCAAAAAGGGCCAAAAGTTTTCTGTGATTGGTAGATTTAGGGGTAGGGTTAGTGTAGGGGGATCGATTATACAGTTTGTACATTTGTAAAACCATTACCCCTATGGAGAGTCCCCATAAACCACAAATCCGAGTGAGTGTAGTGTAGTGTAGTGTAGTGTAGTGTAGTGTAGTGTAGTGTAGTGTAGTGTAGTGTAGTGTAGCGTAGTGTAGCGTAGTGTAGTGTGTGTGTGTGTCTGTGCGTGCGTGCGTGAGTGAGTGTGTGCATGCATGTGAGAGAGAGATTGTGTGTAAGTGTGAGAGAGTGTGAGTGCAAACGTGAGTTTTGTTTCTACCCCTGCCGTTCCTGCACAAGGTTGCAATTCTTAAATGTGATCTAACAAAGGTAAAGGGAAAATATTAACCATATATGCTGTTTAACAAAGGTAAAGGGAAAATATTAACCATATATGCTGTTTATATTGCTTGTAATTGGGATGAAGTAAACATTTGTTGAGTATTTTAACATAAATTGTTTGATTGTTGAATTAAAAACCCAAAAATGCAGCAGGTCCACCAGACCCATGAACACTGGCTGAATAACAAAAATATGAACACCACACAAGGGTTAAGACAACATGCATGCACAGATCCAGTACAATGATACACATCCGATTTCTTTCTCAACTTGTTCACTTAAGACATTACCGATTGTCTTTACGAGAATATTTGCCGAGACAGGTATTTTGTCTTAATTTGTGTGTATGTGTCCATCCAAGTGCACGGGGACACGAAAGAGAAATCAGTTCAGAGTTTGCACACTATCTGAAACGTGTCTCTCTCTCTCTCTCTCTCTCTCCCTCTCTCTCTCTCCTCTCTCTCTCTCTCTCTCCTCTCTCTCTCTCTCTCTCTCTCTCTCTCTCTCTCTCTCTCTCTCTCTCTCTCTCTCTCTCTCTCTCTCTCTCTCTCTCTCACACGATACAGAATTAAATTATCTTTTGCCTCATCTAGTGCTGGAATGGTCTTAAAATCTATTGAATGTGTAAACTAGCAAGAAAAAACATTTAAATTATAACCTTTCACTCTATTGCGGTTAAACTTTGATCCGCAATTGATCCGCGAATCACATGCGTGCTGGTCCGTACGGATCACGGATCAACAACGATCCATTTAACCCCTACGACCAACCTTAAAGCCATTTTTACTGTCGAATGACCCTGAAATACAGTACTGACTTTTTCCTGCTGAATTTTAGCAGAACTTTATTCACCCTCTTCAATTTTCTCAATTCTTGTTGGCTGAATATTAACTAGGTTGACCTAAATCCTGTAGTCTAATGGTTTTTTAAAATTTCAAGTCAGATTGGTTGTCAATCAGCAGCTTACTCATGTAGTTATTTAATTCATGTGGGTGAGCAGAGGCCAATTCATATTCTAGTTGATAGTTGTTGAGCTCTTTATTCTGCTCAGTTAGATCCCTTTATTGGTTGTCTCTTTCACTTGTATCTTTAAGTCACTTAAGTGTTATTTTGGATGTAATAGGACTGTTTCTCAGATGTGAATACGATGATAGTCAGAGCGACTGAGGCGACAAAACTTGCTGGTTTTGCTTCCCTGGAGTTGTATTAGAATTAGATAATTAACGGTTTGATTGGGGCTCTGTAATTAAATATGCTTGCATCACCGCCTCCTAGCCTCCGGGAAATGTCACACGGAAGTGTTTCGCTGGATAGGGGCCGTTCAAGCGTAAGACCAACACCTCTCATAAACTTAGATGGTTGGAAAGATGCGTAGCCGTCGGAGTCGAGGGATGGTAGAGGTCAGTACGAGAGAGAGAGAGAGTAAGAGAAAGCGTTATATTAAAGCATCTGCCGGTCCATTGAAATGCAAAGAGAGGCAGCTGATTGAAGTGATTTTTCCATTTGCATGCTCATTTCTCCTATCCTCGTCTCTTTCAGGTGCTGATGGTAATATTAGCACAAGGGCCTGTTAAGACTCAGTCTCTTTCATCCATTCTTCGGGGAGAAAAAAATTCTCTCCATGGAATGGAATGAGGATGGCCTCTGACCGGAAATTAGTCTGTATCATCTAGAGATTTCGAAAGTACTGGTACAAACTTGTTACTAAAATAGAAAAAATATAGCCTTCCAAGATTAAGCCCGGGACACACCAAGCCGACAGTTGGCCGTTTTTGAGCATCGGTCGGCTTAGTTTTTTTCTGTGTATTCCACACCGTTGACTCTAGTCAGATGCTTTTTGGTGGCCAATTCAGCATGTTGAATGCACATCAGTGCCTTCAGTTAGAGAGATCTCTTATTGGCTTTTCAGCTTCGCTAACGAGTCAGTACACAAGAATAAAAGCGAAAGTGATGAAAGAAGTCAAGATGGCACAAACAGAAGGCTATTATAATTTTACATCATCTTACCTTAGCATTCAAATGCACAAATATATTCATAATAACTTCAGCCGACTGGAATGAAGAAAGTGATCAGCATGATTGATTTTCAAAATGCTAGCGAGCACTGCTTTGTTTACGGTTTATATCTGCAGTCCTAGTTTCGGTTTCCTTTTTAGAAGGGTGAAAATAGGCTATTGATACCTGATGATATAGATGGTTATTTCCTTACACGCAGGCACAGAACGCACATGCTAGTTGACTTTCGCCAGTAGACCGCTTGGTGTTTTCAAGGCTTTTTGAAGCGATACAGTCAGCTTTCATCGCCACAAGTTTTTTTATGTTGGCTTGGTGTGTCCCAGGCTTTAGTCTTTCTACAGAGTTATTGGTCATAACATTAAAAAAAAAATGCTTATTGGTGGCTTTTGAGTACTTAGTGTTCAGAACTGGTGTTCATAATCATGAATTTCACTACATTTTGGAATGTCAGTGACTGAATTTTCTTTTTCTCTGAAATCTGGTATACATAGCAGTATGGCTTTTACAAATGCAAAGTGGGACAAGAGAGTTAGAAAACGTTGACAGAATGTGAAAAGGAAAAAGTTTCATGTTGTCGCCTGCAGCCAGCGCTCTTGCGATCGCACCGCACCGTTCAGGCCAGCTTATCTGCCTGGATGATGAAATCTCATCTGTGTTTTTAGCGCTGTTCGACAGGGGAGGAGAGCTCTCGCTGTGTGCCAAACAGCTCACTTCCTTCATCTCTCACTGCTCGCAGCTCCTCACCTGCTGAGGTCTGGGATGAGAGATTCCTGCTACGGCCCTCCTGCTGACTACACTACTGTCTTTCTCTGATTCTGGAGCGTGTGCGTGATGCGGAGCTGGTTTACCGTGGCGCTGCCATTTGCTTCCTGTTACAGTGAAATGGTGTTAGCCTTTTAAGCCCTGGAGGCATTTTTAGAGTGACATACACAAGTAAAGACTCATAACTCCAAAACTGTAGCAAGGAGAGTCAAATGGTAGGTATCGTTTAATAGAACGCTTTTAGAAGTTTTTGTAAAAAAAGTATTAGATTTGGACATTCTCATGCTGAGTAACTACTGATAAAAGAAGATACAATGTGCTCAAGGGAAATTTACACATCTATCTTATCAAATATATGCTATGTTGTTAGCACTTAGGAGTTCATCCAATTGGCTATATGCATTATAAACTTCAGACTCTATTTTGTGTTGATCATCTTTGCTCACTCCTTTGAAGGTATCTAAAGTAAAACGGCTCAATATTTAACAAAGCACATACAAAAGACCTGAACTGGAAGCGATACGAGCTGTTTTACAGAATACGAAAGTCTCCATTACATGTTAAGATACAAAAATTTAGTTAAAGGTGCTCTATGTAACAATTAGCGGCATCTAGCGGTGATGTTTCAGATTGCAACCAATTTTTATAAGAGCGCTCGTGCTCGTACTCATAGACAATCCCGTCTATTACGCAAATATCTCGGCGAATACTAGGCGGATTCGGGGAGCACCGAGCTCGTTGGGACCATCTAGTCGAGCTGAAAAGAACCATATAAGTTCCATAGTTTTTGGTGGTGTTTTCGCAGAGATATTAGCAGAAAACCATCGGGCGCGCTGCAAAATTGCGGACGCCGGTGACGTCACGATCTCAGAAGAAATCGCTCGTATCTCCGTAACGCAAAGACCCAGAGAGCTCAAATTCGGGGAGGAGGTCCCAGGGGGACCCTTGCACGAACGCTAGAGTGGCGGCCCTCGGGGATGCCCCTATCGGATCGCCGTTTGCTGGGACCCCCGATTTCGAACGCCTATAACTCGGGGAGCCGGGCGAGTTGGACCTCGGGGGTGGGCTCGTTCGAAAGGCCCCGTCCAGCACTACGAACGATTCGAGTCTTGGGAATATTGATCAAACTTTGACCGAGATATAAGCCGAAAAACGTGTGCCTTTAACCGGACGTAACTCCCTGACCGTCTACAATGACTGTATATAAGGAGAGGGGTTCGGGAGCGCGCATGCACGTCACATCCGTTGGATTTGCGGTAAATCCGACCCGGAGACTTCACATATAAATATGAATATTGGCCTTCAGAGGTAATAGCAAAACTCGACAAGTGGATCATTGTAATGTGTGATTACAACCCCTTCACACACAGGCAATAAAAAAAGGATTCATTTTAGTAGAAAAGTTCCACATAGGACCTTTAAGGAAGTAGAGTTGCTACTTAGTTAGCTTCTACTCAGCACAGTACAATCAGGGATTGAGTTTTTGAAAAATAAATGGAAAATTGCAGAACCTCTAAATGTTGACACTTGGTTTAATAAGATTTTCAGAAATGTAATGAACTTCTCTGTTTGTGCCAGCAGAGCTTTATTAGCAGTGTAAATACTCCTAGTTATTCTCACACATACACAACAGACATCCCATAAGAAGTAAACTTAGGGCCATGAGATTTTCCTTTGAAATGCCAGAGATGGTTTGCAGAGGTTTTAATAACCTAACAAAACTTCCTAGCCATTTGTGTGGCTATTTCAATAGCACCGATGAGTGTCTGAAATGCCATCGGCTGATGCCTAAGCCAGTTTGCTTTACTTACAGCAGTTCACAGTGGCAGGAAAGTCATTGCTTTTTCAAGAAATATGTTTCTATGGTGAGTTATTTCAGTGTTACTGATGGCAGCGGTTGATGATCTTGACAGCGCTGGAATTGTCCCTCCCTCCCTGCCAGTTTTATCAGACCCTGCAGTAGAAACGCTCACTGAATTGTCATTTTTTTTGTTGACCCCAGCAGCAAAAACCCATAGAATTTCTCAAACCATATGTGACTTTACCTCATGAATGTTTCAACGACCCTTTGACTGACTTTTTTTCCAGTGGAAGAATATTTCTCGTCTGCCAGAGTTTTAGCCCGTCTCACTTGAAACTGCTGAGCGTGCCCTTGTGTGTGTGTTTTTCTTCCAGGACAAATATGTGGGCCCGCTGTTGCTGAGAATATGCTGAGAAATGCGTTTTTTAGGCTGTAGATATGCTGTTTGTCTGGATTTCATCTGATCAAGGGATGCTCTATCTGCCTCTTTGTCTATCTCTTTGGTGAATCTCCTGACATTTAATGCTCTGACTGTTAGTAGTGTTTACTGGCTGTGTCAAAGAGTAGTAGCCACAAGCCTTTAGCAAAGATCAGAAAGATGCCCGTGAGAGATGCTAGTAATAGAGCGGCATCTACATTTCATAACAATCCCTTAAAGGCAAAAATAAATAAAGGACTAAACTTCTAGAAGCGCCACTCGAACAAATATCAACAAGGGGATGTGTACAAAGTCGGAATCTGTAGGATTACCACTGGTTATGTGAAAACAAAACGCAATTCCTGTTTTTTAACCTCAGGAGACACGGTTAGTAATAGAGCAGTGGGATACAAGCGTTTTTATGATGCATCAGTTTTTGTGTCAGTCTGTCTATCTCTCTATCTTTCTATGTATTAGTTTGTTTGTCTATTTATTAATCCATCATCCATCACTTTGTCTGTCTGTCTGTGTATCTGTCTATCTCTTTTCTGTCTGTCTGTATCTTTTTTATGTCTATCTGTCCATGCAACAATTGTTCTACCTATCTATCTCTTTTGTGTCTCTCTTTTTCTCTCTCTATCTGTCTTTCAGTCATTCTGTTTGTCCTTCTGTCCATCTGTCTACATTCAAACAGAAAGTTTATAAAAAACAGCATTTATTTGAAATAGTAGACATTTTTGATGTTACAAAAGATTCCGTTCCGTCACTTTTGATCCATTTAATGCATCCTTTCTGAATAAAATTATTAATTTCTTTCAAAAAATATATTTAGAATTTTTCTTTCTTATAATGTTACAAAATCTTTTCATTTCAGATAAATGCTGTTCTTTTGACCTTTCTGTTCATCAAATAATCCCGAAAGAAATTGTACGTAACTGCTTTCAACATTGATGATAATAAGAAATGTTTCTTGAGCAGCAAATCAGCATATTAGTATGATTTCTGAAGGATCATGTGACTAAAGACTGGAGTAATGATGCTGAAAATTCAACTTTGATCACAGGAATAAATTACATTTTAAAATATGTTCAAATAGTAAACAGTTATTTTAAATTGTATTCATATTTCACAATATTTTTGTATTTTTTGTATTTTTAATTCAATAAATGGTGAGCCTTGGTGAGCATAAGAGACTTTTTTTAAAAAAACATAAAAAATTGTACCGATCCCAAACTTTTGAACTGTAGTGTGTGTGTGTATATATATATAATATATATATATATATATATATATATATATATATATATATATATATATATATATATATATATATATATATATACAGTCTTATATTAGATCTTGTACAGTAAGAATACATTTGAATGAATTAAAATATCTGTATTCTGAGAAATCTGTGATTTCTATTCTATTTTGATGTGTCTATACACAACAATAGACTGTACTGTCTATAATCATCATAACAATGATGGCAAGATTTGAAAATCTGGATTAATTTAATGTCGTACTGGAAGAAAGTGTTTTTTCTTCTCATCAAAGATTTCATCTCTGAATGAAAAGATTACTGTGTTTCCTATCAGTTGAACATGCACTTATAATATGCAGAGACGAGTTTAAAAACAAAACACAAACTGTCTAAAGTTATGCCCTTTAGCTTGTCATGAAAAGCATGAAAAAGTCTTTGTGGTTTCAACACTATGTGCTTAAAAGCGCTGGCAAGGAAACAATTGAGAGTGTCACACCATACATATTGAAATGCAATTTACATAATTTTCTCTACAAAAGAAATTTTTCGCACACAGGTGGAGCTCTTCACAGGGTACATCTAATTCTCTACTCCAGTTAAATTAATGTAGCATTATCATCACCTCTGTGAAAGCCGCTGGATGCATATGTAAAGCTTTTGGTCTGTTAACAGTGATGGCAAATTTCTCCCTAGCTTGTTTGAGTGTCTATTATAAATGTGGCTTCATGTTGACCAGACCAGTCTTAAAACCTGACATGGACTTTCTTATGTGCATTGATTTCATTGATATTTCGAATTGTTAAGCTAATAGGTTCACTCTCAATGTATAACATTTGGTTCGTTGCCTCAAGGTATAGCTTAGATGTGACCTTTTTTGAAATAATTTAATGACAAAAAACCACTGAGGCTTGGGTTGGTTTTTTGAGAGGTTATATCGCTTTTCTTGATTTAATGTCAGTGGGAAAGTTATAGAGTTGTTTATTTTGTTTCATTTTCACATCTAAATGCACTATCAGTGCCCTGCACACATCTGTTCAGCTGACAGGTTTTTTTATTTTTTGCTTTCATGCCTCTGGGTGCTTTGGGCTTGGCCCTTGGCCGTCTGCACTCTTGAGAACTCAACAATTCTGAAGGCCTCAGCTTTTAATGTCTTAATGAAGCAAGGAACAATGGCTGAATATTAAAAAGCATGTTAGCTGGCACGAGGGATGAAATTGAGATTTGTTTCACTTCGGTGCACAAGGAAGACCTTGTATCTGTCCCTCATTGTCCTTAAGCATTTTAAAAGTCACATAGCTTAATAGTAAGCACTATTCTGTTTTTTTTTTTATTTTTCATGGAAATTCCACTACAAAATTTTCAGCTATTATTGAATAGTAATAAAAAATTCTTGCAAATCTATATTAAATAAAGGCACTCACCTTTTTGGCATTGCAGTACGGATTAATTATGAGTGAAGTCGAATAGATTTACATTTTTCTTTATTTTAAATGATTCCTTTCCTATGCTGAAGATTGCTTTAAATTATAGATTAAAACAATGTGTTAAAACTATTATTCTATTTTTTTTTTTTTCATTTTATGCATTTTAAAGCTTCGTTGCATTCATTTCTAATGTTTTTAAGTGTCTCACGCCATGAGTTTGCATTTAAGACTGTTTAGTTTTAAAAACATTCTATTTTAATCTTCCGGCCAGCCATTTTGTATGTGCATGTCCTCATCCTAAGAAATTATTCAGTTGTTCAGGCAAACTAGTCAGGTTTAAAATATGTAGTTGTACTTATTTCTGTTGCAGTGCTGCTAATATTGTTGGCTCATGTCTGATAATTACCTGCTCTTTTTTGTCATTTGTAATCTACGTTCAATTAAGTGTCCAGTAAATGTATAAAAGTTATATTGAAGATTTTTTTCACCACTAATGCATTTTCCTTAAGATCTAAGTACTTAAAAAGAAGTTTATAGTTAAATGGTAAAGGCCATTTAATTGCCATTCAGTTTTCTTATATATAGCCTATATAAAACTGACATGAAACCAGAAAAAAAAAAGAAAAAAAAGATTTGAAATGGATTTGAATAGCAGCATGTTTATTCATGCCTTAATGGAGTGGCCATTATATTCTCAGAGGGAGCCGGGTTTAGTCAGAGCAAGATTAGCTCATAATTCTGTCTGACTGCATTAGTCCAAGAATTCCCAGCTATTTATTATATTTGAATACAAACTCCACAAATGTTCGTTTTACAGTTCCCTGTGGCATCAATTATAGATTTCAGAGAATCTTCGCACTTTGTTCTTTCCCAGAAAGAAAAAAAACGTCTCTAATACTCAGATTTAGCTTTTGTGGTCCTCCATGGCATCTTTCCAATAAATAACTAGTGATGGCAATGAATGCAGAAATTACGATTGTGTTTGCTTGTAAGTGGTTTTATTTTGATTTATACAAGTATGAGGGCGCTTAAATTGACGTCACAATTTGCTGTCAGACAGTGCCTGCTTTTTCGATCAAAAAACTAGCTTTGAAAGGGATGATGAAAGGCAAGACTGTTAACAATGCATAACTGATATTAATTAGAATGTATATTTTCTGAATGGTGGTAGGTTGGGCTGATTTAATCTGTACAACCAGACCTGCAAAATGACATGGGATCAGCATTTTTCCATTATGGGCTCTAACTTCATATGGCCTTCTGAAATGTTGACACTTCGCTTAATAAAGTTTCCAGGAATGTAATTAACTCCTCAATTTGCAACAGCAGAAATTAATAAGGGGTGTAAATACTCCTGCTATGGCATTAGGAATAAATTTAACCATTCAAGTCTTTACAAAAACTATGGTAATGGTAGTGGGCAGAGATGTTATTGTTATTTTTGCCTATAATTGGTGCTATTTTGATTTATATGGGGGTGTTTTTTGTTTTTTTTTTTCAATTTGCAGCACATTTATGCCTTCGTAAAGTTATTACATCTAAAAAAATATAAATATATATTTCAATATTTATTGAAAATCATACGTGTTGCTTATCCCAAAACTGTCATTATCATTAACATAATGCTATTAAACACTATATAATTTGAAATATGATAGAAATTGCTTTCACACAAAAAATACTATTTTATATAAAATAGTTCTTTATTTTAAGTCCATGGGGCAAAAAGTGTCCATAGTTGAAGAAACACCCAGTTCTATAACTATAGACCTTATTCACAGCAGTTCCTTTTTTGATGATAAAACAAGAATGAAAGTGAGGCTGTGAAGGATGGACATCTCTCAGTGGGTTGTACTGTTATTAAATGTGTTTTTGGATTGTTCTGCTGATGAAACACTGCAAAAATATCTTTCTGAGAAATTTCAGTAGACAAAAAAACTCCAGGCAATATGAGCTGTGGAAAATAATAAGTGATCTAGGAGCTTTATACATCGGATGCCATTGAAAACACGGTAAATTTATCCCTCACAACCTCGCTTTCATACCAGTCATGGTGCTGTTCTGAATAAGGTCTATTGACGTCACTTTGACGAAATTCACAGCATCAGACCTCCACTTATATTCATCGTGCCGGTACATAAATCAGATTTGTTTACCCATGGTCTGAAAAATCACTGCTGACTAATTGTGAAATAGCAGGATTGTAAGTAATATTCCCTGTTGCAGATTCAAGTTCTTTTTTCCCTCCATCTTTTTTCAGTTGTTCAGCTCAATGTATGTCTCTGTGTAATAACAGTGCTCATGACACACTTGTTACGGTGCTCTAGAGGCTGAGCAGAGCTGCCGTTCTTCTGATGACATCAATATTCATGAACTGCACGAGATGGTATAAATTAAACTTGTTTCGTACCTCATCATCTGCGAATCACGGCGAGGGGAAGCAGGGGAGCTTCAGAAACCATTTCATTTATTTATTGTAAAATGGGAACGATTTTAATTTTATTCAAATGATTTGAAATCCAAGCAGTCTGCGGACAGCGTTCCCATGATAGTGCGGTATGAAGAGGAAGCGTAAAGTGCTCTTGTACAGGAAATGGACCACTCAACACAGTTGAACAAATCCCATTTCTGAGAAACCAGCTGCTTTATCTGAACAGTGTCAGGGTATATATGCTTGCTGCGTGTGTGTGCATATATATATATATATATATATATATATATATATATATATATATATATATATATATATATATATATATATATATATATATATATATATATATATACAGTCATGTGAAAAAGAAAGGACACCCTTTAGAATTGTATGGTTTTACGTATCAGAACATAAAGGTTATCTGGTTGTCAAGTCTTAAAATTAGGTAAATACAACCTCAGATGAACAACAAAAAAATGACATATTACACCTTGTCATTTTTTATTTGAACAAAAATAAAACAAAAATGGGAAAGCCATTTTTGTACACCCTAAGTACACCCTATGCTTGTAGAGAGACTTTAAGCAGCAATAAGTTAAAAGAATCGTTTTCTGTATGACTTTATCAGTCTCTCACATCGTTCTGGAGGAATTTTGTCCCACTCTTCTTTACATCGCTGCTTCAGTTCTTTGAGGTTTGCAGGCATTTGTTTATGCACAGCTCTTTTAAGGTCCTGCCACAGCATTTCAATCGGGTTCAGGTCTGGACTTTGACTGGGCCATTGCAACACCTTGTTAGGGCCCGAGCACCGATGGTGTGAGGACCCTCTTGGAATTGCTCTGTTTATTATTAGGGCCCAAGCCCAAAGGGCGAAGGCCCTATTGTTTTCCTAAGGATTATTAGGGCCCAAGCCCAAAGGGCGAAGGCCCTATTGTTTTCCTAAGGATTATTTATTAGGGCCCAAGCCCAAAGGGCGAAGGCCCTATTGTTTTCCTAAGGATTATTTATTATTATTATTATTATTATTATTATTATATTATTTTTTTACTACCTTTTGGACACTTTTGGAGGCCTTAACATGCTCAAAAACTCCTGACACTTTGCACACATGTCAGAACCCGCGGCCATCAGGGCCGGGCTGAAGCTGGTACCCGGGCGTGGCAGGGGGGCTCGACAGCGCCCCCTGGAACGGGGTCCGAAAACATGGTCCATAAATCAAACACGCTTGCATGTAATAATATGAAACTCGGTACACATGTAGATCTCATCGTTTCATATATACTTCACACTCTTACTTTTTACCCCAGCCCAACAGGAAGTGGGCTATTTAGGGTTGTTGGTAAAACACACGCAAAGGAATTTGAAGTACTCCTCCTAGAGAATTCAAACACACGGCACGAAACTCGGTCAGCGTGAAGTCAAGACATTGAGGATGAAAGTTTGCGAGGGGATTTTTGATATCTCGAACGGTTTGGCCGTGGCGAGAGGAAACAAAATTATGGCGAGAAACGTGAAACAGGAAGTGTGTCATAACTTCAGCATACATTAACTAATCTTGATGAAACTTCAGCAGTGTGTTCGTTGTAAGAGCCCGATCATATGGATGTGACTATTGTGAGTCAAAGTTATAGCGCCACCAACTGGCAGCAGGAAGTGTGTCACTTTCAAAATGCTTTGAAATCACCCTCTTATTTTTACCCGATTTGCTTCAAACTTCATCTGTATAATGTAAATACACGGCAGATGAAGACCTGTGAATGGATTCTTGATATCTTTGAAACTGTTGCTGTGGCAATCCATCAAACTTTAATATTCTTTTTGGATGCTTTTGAGACTCTTAGCATGCCTGAAATTGCTTAAAATTGCATGAAACTCGACAGACAGATCACATTTATTAGCCAGGTGACATGTGCATAGTTTCAGAAACGGGCGTGGTGCAGGGACTCAGTAGCGCCACCTTTTGACAAAAGTGGGGGGGTTAGTTTCATCTAGAGTTACAAAAATCTGTATTTATATAGTTCTCCTCCAGCCAGACAACTTTCTAATTTACAGTCATTAGTAACAACCAAGAGGAAGTCAGATATTTTGGTTTGAATATGGTCATTTCTCTCTGAGCCTATGTCTCTGTGACTGCTGTCTGTGTGTGTGTCTGTGAGTGTGGGAAGGGGGAGGGGGAGTGGGGCTATGTGCCTGCTCTCTGTGTGTGTGTCTGTGAGTGTGGGGAGGGGGAGGGGGAGTGGGGCTAGATTAACCATTTCACTGCTGTGTGGTTTGGCCTTCATTAAAAAAGAAAATAAATGTCTTAAGCCTTGTATTTTTTAAATACGTTTTTTAATAAAGGCATATAACAGACATGCTGCATTTAAATTTTTTTAATAAAACATTGTTTTTTATGTTTTTCAAGCCATTTGATTTATGAGGACTTTTGAAATGTCCTCATAAACCACCCATAAGTTGTAATACCAGTGTAATACACGTCATTATACAAATTTGTGTCCTCATAAATCACATAAACCAACCCACACAAACCAACCCACACACACACACACACACACACACACACACACACACACACACACACACACACACACACACCAAATTGACGGTGGGTGGCAATGGTATATTTAAAAGTGCATAATTGTAATATCTGCAAGGCACCCCTAGTCCAATCTTATTAAATGTATGCTTCATCTTTCATTTTAATTTGTAAATTTGATCAATAAATTCAATTATTTAGAATAATAAGATACTATATGGCTATTACCCTAGGTAGGGCTGATCAAATTACATCATTTACATTGAAAAATAACAATGCATTAAATGATGTTATGAGATTGTTTTAAATATGAGTCAATTAAAAATCGTTGGAAAGAATGATACTTTTAAACATAACACTGAACCGTCACTAGGTGTCGCCAGGCTACCGTCTTAATGAGCGAGTCATTGATTCATTCCTTCAAATGATTCGTTCGAACGACTGAGTCATTCATGAATGAGACAGGTATGGATTGGTCATTGAATCTAGGGTTTGCGATGTCTACCAATTTGGCATCAGACGATGTGTACAGTGAAACATCGCGATGGACGATGATATCGGAGGAGGGTCGGGGCTAACGTTTTAATTTTTCACTTAAGCAATAAGCCCCGCAAAGCCGTGTTTTACAGTGGATTTAGAACAGCTAAGGGGCGTAGGCACAACGCGGAGATATTTTCCTCTACATCTCATCAGCCATTTTGATTTCGGCACGCTCTGAGTCTGCAGCAGCTGACCACTAGGAGCGAATGTACATGATGTACAATGTACACGTGACAGAGCAGCCAGATCCAGACTGTGCTTTCGCGCTGTGGCTGGCGCTGAGCCAGAGACAGACGCGTTCAGTGCTTGTCATATTATATCACAACTATTCAGTGTTTTTAACCACATAATGTTTATTTTAGGTTTCAGACATTTAAATGCATATAACTTATAGCAAAACAATACATTTATAGTTTGTAAAATACACAATGGTGTCTATGGAAGCAGCCATAACAACCCATTCAAATATATTTGCCGACGGATTTTATTCATATCAGACACACAGTGTAAGTAACTATAAAGTTAACTCTATTCTTCTCCCAGTTCACCGGCCATGTATTTCGGGAGAAACTGTTTTTTAAACGACAAAACAAACTCACTTACACACATTTGAGAATCAGAATAGAAGATAGTTAATGACATGGTAACCAGGTTTGTTAATATTTATAAATAAAAGCGCTAACGTTACATGTCTATTTTGGCTGTGGTGAATCACGTGCCAAGCATGACGCGTCACCATGGAAACATGGGGGGGGGGGAGGGGGGATCGCGATGCTGGCTTAAAGCAAAGAGGCACAAGAGGCGAAACTCTGATGCTTTTCTGGTAACAGCCACTAGGTGGCGCTTCGGGAGCGCGGCCGCCATTTTGGGATGAATATTCCAACGGGAGTTACTGGACAACAGCACAGATAACAGTTTTTTTGAGGTAGTTTTTTCTTGCATTATAGAATATTTCCATTTTATGCAACTTTACACATTTACTACTATTATTAGTTACCAACTCCACTTGGCCTGAAATATATTTTGTACGTTTTAATCCCTGGATCATGCTACAAACATGATGATCTTATGGAACATTATGCATTGCTGTGTCCGTTATCCTATAATTGCCACAATTTTGTACAGTGGCTGTGTGTTTTTGTTTACATAGTCTTGCTTTAACGGTCATTAATATACGATATAAGAAGTTTACTGTAAAGCTGTTTCTATTGCTGTTGTATAGGCCTAATAGTTGTACAAATAGAGAGTTTGTAGGCCTAATACTGTATACGTGTTGTTGTAGCCATTAAATAAGCGCATTTAGTTTCATATTTGTTCAAATATTATAATGTTTTTTTCCCCATATTGATTATGAAAAGTGAACAGCATGAGTATGATATCAGGAGACATGAAGTGGCTCATACATGATTTTGACTCATTAGCCTACGCTGTGTTTTGTAGAAAGCCTTTCTTTAAAATTAATTTCGTTTTGTATAAATTCTATCTTATTTTTATTTTTTTTAAATTTAATCGGCTGGATTTAATAAATGGCAAATATAGCAGACATAATCATGACATCCGGCGCCGGCGCTTGTCTTGAGCGAATCTCATCATAAATTAACCGAAATATGCCTCAGACATGAGAAATATAGAAAGCTTGCAACTAAATATTTAAACGAAACTATTCCAAACGAAAAGAAATAGGCTACTCTCTGATTATGTTGCACACTCACATATGTTGAAATAACGAGATATTATGTTGAAATAACATTATAAATAATACATCTTTAAATATATTTGATTGAATGCTGAATGTTGTTCTTATTCAATTTAGTAAAATTAAAACTTTAGTTGTGATAATTAAAATGATTGAATATTAAATATTGAAGTTTTGCTCATTTAATAATAGTAGCACAATATAGGCTATAAGTGCGCAGCTCCCCCTGTCAATGATCTAGCACCCCCTCGGCACCTGCGTTAAAAAATCTGGCGCTGCCTCCTCTTTTTACATAATTATTTCAACCTAAAAATGACCTCTGCACTGGGCTAAATATATGGCTTTCACCCCAAAATGGCGGAAGCGTAGCGCTGCTGCTGGGCGCTGGTGTTGCAGTGGAACGTTCTATTGGCTTTCACTTCTTGTAAATATACGTTCTTTGCTTAAAGTCCCCATGAACCGGAAGTTGCAAACGGCTTTTCTCCAGTGCTGTGACGTATTTCCGAGAGAAACGGAATACTTATGAGGCAAAATAGTGAGCGTGGCTTTTTTTTTCCAACTAGCACCTGATTGGATCTAGAAAAATGCACCTCCTCGCCATCTCTCCTTTCACACGCTGTGTGCCTGTCTACTGTCAGTTGGAGGGGCGTGATTACGGATGTTAAGCAGACACCCAAACCATCAAGCCTACGTCATCGGGCAAGGTCCTCCAGTGCAGAGGGGAGGGGCATTTTCAGAATTTGATTAAAGATTACGAAGCCAAAAATTTTTTTTGTGTGGATTGACTTGCACGGATGAATTGTTCACCACAAAACGATCAATTTAGGCAAACAAAGTAAGTATGGTCAATTTTGATTTCATGGGGACTTTAACATCGTGATGTCTGTCAGCCATCACGATGGACGATGATATCGTCAATCTTTGAGTAAACCAATTTGTCCAAAATGCTGAATCATTCAGTAATGAGAAAACATGTTGCTGTGAGATGCGCAATGGTTCTGCTGTGATCTTTGTTTAACTATTTTCGCTGCTGAAACAGAAAAACCGTCAATATTGCATCTAAAATGTAAGTGACTTGAAGTGTGTGTGTGTGTGTGTGTGTGTGTGTGTGTGTGTGTGTGTGTGTGTGTGTGTGTGTGTGTGTGTGTTACAGTGAAAAGAGTTTAACCCTTTAAGGCAGTGGATCTCAATCCTGGTCCTAGGGAGCCACTGCTCTGCATAGTTTGTATGTCTCCCTCATTTAACACACCTGATTCAGATCATCAGCTGGTTAGGAAAGAGCTTTATTAACTGAAGTGGGTGTGTCAGATAAAGGAGACATATAAAATGTGCAGAGCAGTGGCACCCTAGGACCAAGATTGAGAACCACTGCTTTAAGGCCTTGTCTTTTTTGGATATATCTTCTTTTTTTTTTTTTATGTGCATACAACCCATATATTTTAAATGTATTGTTTGCTTTAAATTAAATTAAGATTGTATGTTTGGTAATTGAACCTAAATAAATTTAAAATTAATGTGCTATATTTCAGATCAATATAATTGTTTTCTTTCATTTTAATCAACACTAACTTTATTCTCTATCTGTATTATAAATAACTTATTTCTGCATAAATTAAAAAATCCCCAATAATCCAGACCAACCAGAGCGCACTAATTCTACAACATCATCAGTGCTGAAGCGGAACTACCAGAGCCGTTCGGCAGATAGCGAGCAGATATTTTGTGTCACGTCGTGCACAATAACCCTAAAGGCACCAGGCTGGCGGTGCCACTGGCTTTATATATATATATATATATATATATATATATATATATATATATATATATATATATATATATATATATAAATATAGCTGCGAGCAGCGATGAAGGGCCAAAGCCGACGGTAGCGCCACCCTGGTGCACCAGGGTTGCGGTGCCACCGGCTTGGGCCCGTAATCGCTGCTCGCAGCTATATTTATTATTATTATTATTAGGGCCCAAGCCCAAAGGGCGAAGGCCCTATTGTTTTCCTAAGGATTATTAGGGCCCAAGCCCAAAGGGCGAAGGCCCTATTGTTTTCCTAAGGATTATTAGGGCCCAAGCCCAAAGGGCGAAGGCCCTATTGTTTTCCTAAGGATTATTAGGGCCCAAGCCCTAAGGGCGAAGGCCCTATTGTTTTCCTAAGGATTATTTATTATTATTATTAGGGCCCAAGCCCTAAGGGCGAAGGCCCTATTGTTTTCCTAAGGATTATTTATTATTATTATTATTATTATTATTATTCTAATTATTTTTTTACTACCTTTTGGACACTTTTGGAGGCCTTAACATGCTCAAAAACTCCTGAAACTTTGCACACATGTCAGAACACGCGGCCATCAGGGCCGGGCAGAAGATGGTACCCGGGCGTGGCAGGGGGGCTCGACAGCGCCCCCTGGAACGGGGTCCGAAAACATGGTCCATAAATCAAACACGCTTGCATGTAATAATATGAAACTCGGTACACATGTAGATCTCATCGTTTCATATATACTTCGCACTCTCACTTTTTACCCCAGCCCAACAGGAAGTCGGCTATTTAGGCTTGTTTGGAAAACGCATGCAAAGGAATGTGAAACACTCCTCCTAGAGAATTCAAACACACGGCACGAAACTCGGTCAGCGTGAAGTCAAGACATTGAGGATGAAAGTTTGCGAGGGGATTTTTGATATCTCGAACGGTTTGGCCGTGGCGAGGAAACGAAATTATGGCGAGAAACGTGAAACAGGAAGTGTGTCATAACTACTGCATACATTAACTAATCTTGATGAAACTTCAGCAGTGTGTTCGTTGTAAGAGCCCGATCACATGGATGTGACTATTGTGAGTCAAAGTTATAGCGCCACCAACTGGCAGCAGGAAGTGTGTCACTTTCAAAATGCTTTTAAATCACCCTCTTATTTTTACCCGATTTGCTTCAAACTTCATGTGCATAATGTAGACACATGCCAGATGTAGACCTGTGAAAGGATTATTGATATCTTAGACACTGTTGCCATGGCAATGCATCAAACATTAATATTCCTTTTTTTAAGCTTTTTCATGCTTTTTTATGCTTTCGGGCACTTTTGGGGTTCTTAACGTGCTCGAAAACTCTTGAAACTTTGCACACAGGACAAAACCCGCGGCCATCAGGGCCAGGCTGAAGCTGGTACCCGGGCGTGGCAGGGGGGCTCGACAGCGCCCCCTTGAACGGGTCCGACAATTTGGTCCATATATCCAACACGCTTTACCCTATTTGCTTCAAACTTGATGTGTATAATGTAGACACAAGCCAGATGTAGACCTGTGAAAGGATTGTTGATATATTAGATGCTGTTGCCGTGACAACGCATCAAACTTTAATATTCTTTTTGGATACTTTTGAGATTCTTAGCGCACTTTTGGGGCCCTTAACATGCTCAAAAACTCTTGAAACTTTGCACACGGGTCAGAAACCACGGCCATCAGGGCCGGGCTGAAGCTGGTACCCGGGCGTGGCAGGGGGGCTCGACAGCGCCCCCTGGAACGGGGTCCGAAAACTTGGTCCATAAATCAAACAGGCTTTACCCGATTTGCTTCCAACTTGATGTGTATAATGTAGACACATGCCAGATGTAGACCTGTGAAAGGATTGTTGATATCTTAGATGCTGTTGCCGTGACAACGCATCAAACTTTAATATTCTTTTTGGATACTTTTGAGATTCTTAGCACACTTTTGGGGACCTTAACATGCTCAAAAACTCTTGAAACTTTGCACACGGGTCAGAAACCGCGGCCATCAGGGCCGGGCTGAAGCTGGTACCCGGGCGTGGCAGGGGGGCTCGACAGCGCCCCCTGGAACGGGGTCCGAAAACTTGGTCCATAAATCAAACACGCTTGCATGTAATAATATGAAACTTGGTACACATATAGATCTCATCGATTCATATATCCTTTGTACTTTTACTTTTTACCCCAGCCCAACAGGAAGTCGGCTATTATGGTTTGTTTGAAAGCGTATGCCCCTGGAATTCGATATACTACTCCTAGAGAATTCAACCAATCGCCACGAAACTCAGTCAGCATGAAGTCAAGACATTGAGGATGAAAAATTGCCAGGGGATTTTTGATATCTCGAACGGTTTGGCCGTGGCGAGGAAACGAATTTATGGCGAATAATGGAAACAGGAAGTGTGTTATAACTTCTGCATACATTAACTGATCTTGATGAAACTTCAGCAGTGTGTTCGCTGTAAGAGTCCGATCACATGGATGTGACTATTGTGAGTCAAAGTTATAGCGCCACCAACTGGCAGCAGGAAGTGTGTCACTTCTTAAAGGCTTTGAAATCACCCTCTTATTTTTACCCGATTTGCTTCAAACTTCATCTGTATAATGTAAATACACTGCAGATGAAGACCTGTGAAGGGATTCTTGATATCTTTGAAACTGTTGCTGTGGCAACGCATCAAACTTTAATATTCTTGTTTGATGCTTTTGATGCTCTGAGTCAATATGGCAAGCCGTTTTAACATTTAATCATTTTAACCTAGTAGTCTCTTTTTTCATGCTACTAGTACTTATTTTTTAGATACTAGTATCTATTCCATTAAGTAATAGTACTTATTCATTAGCGACTAGTGCTTATTCTTTAGTACTAGTGCCTATTCTTTAGATAGTAGTGCTTATTCTTTAGATATTCTTTTGAATACGTATTAGTAGCTAATGAATAAGTACTGGTATCTATTTAATAGGTACTAGTATGTAATGACTTAGAACTAGTATTTATTGAATAAATACTAGTATCTATTAATAGGTGCTATTATCTAAAATGTCATTTTCTCTCTCTCTCTCTCTGAGCCAATATGGCAAGCCGTTTTAACATTTAATCATTTTAACATACTAGTCTCTATTTTCATGCTACTAGTACTTATTTTTTAGATATTAGAATTTATTCCATTAAGTACTAGTACTTATTCATTAGCGACTAATGCTTATTCTGTTTAGAATATTCAAAGTGCTTATTCAATTTGTATGCTTATTTATATTTTCAGAGCAGAAAATCCGATTTTTCTGCTTATTCAATATTGCATCTAAAATGTGACTTGACGTGTGTGTGTGTGTGTGTGTGTGTGTGTGTGTGTGTGCGTGTGTGTGTGTTTGTGTGTGTGTGTGTGTGTGTGTGTGTGTGTGTGTGTGTGTGTGTGTGTGTGTGAGAGAGAGATTGTGTCTGTTACAGTGACAAGAGTTTTTAAGCCTTGTCTTTTTGGATATATATATATTTTTTATAAAAAAAAAATGTGCATACAACCCATGTATTTCAAATGTATTGTTTGCTTTAAATTAAATTAAGATTGTATGTTTGGTAATTGAACCTAAATAAATGTAAAATGAATGTGCTATATTTCAGATCAATATATTTGTTTTCCTTCATTTTAATCAACACTAACTTTATTCTCATCTGAATTATAAATAACTTATTTCTGTATAAAATAAAAAATCCCGAATAATCCAGACCAACCAGAGCACACTATTTCTACAACATCATCAGTGCTGAAGCGGGACTACCAGAGCCGTTCGGCAGATAGCGAGCAGATATTTTGTGTCACGTCGTGCACAATAACCCTAAAGGCACCAGGGTGGCAATGCCACCGGCTTTATATATATATATATATATAAATATAGCTGCGAGCAGCGATGAAGGGCCAAAGCCGGCGGTACCGCCACCCTGGTGCACCAGGGTTGCGGTGCCACCGGCTTGGGCCCGTAATCGCTGCTCGCAGCTATATTTATTATTATTATTATTAGGGCCCAAGCCCTAAGGGCGAAGGCCCTATTGTTTTCCTAAGGATTATTTATTAGGGCCCAAGCCCAAAGGGCGAAGGCCCTATTGTTTTCCTAAGGATTATTTATAATTCTTCTTCTTCTAATTATTTTTTTACTACCTTTTGGACACTTTTGGAGGCCTTAACATGCTCAAAAACTCCTGAAACTTTGCACACATGTCAGAACCTGCGGCCATCAGGGCCGGGCTGAAGATGGTACCCGGGCGTGGCAGGGGGGCTCGACAGCGCCCCCTGGAACGGGGTCGGAAAACATGGTCCATAAATCAAACACGCTTGCATGTAATAATATGAAACTCGGTACACATGTAGATCTCATCGTTTCATATATACTTCGCACTCTAACTTTTTACCCCAGCCCAACAGGAAGTCGGCTATTTAGGCTTGTTTGGAAAACGCATGCAAAGGAATGTGAAACACTCCTCCTAGAGAATTCAAACACACGGCACGAAACTCGGTCAGCGTGAAGTCAAGACATTGAGGATGAAAGTTTGCGAGGGGATTTTTGATATCTCGAACGGTTTGGGCGTGGCGAGGAAACGAAATTATGGCGAGAAACGTGAAACGGGAAGTGTGTCATAACTACGGCATACATTAACTAATCTTGATGAAACTTCAGCAGTGTGTTCGTTGTAAGAGCCCGATCACATGGATGTGACTATTGTGAGTCAAAGTTATAGCGCCACCAACTGGCAGCAGGAAGTGTGTCACTTTCAAAATGCTTTGAAATCACCCTCTTATTTTTACCCGATTTGCTTCAAACTTCATCTGTATAATGTAAATACACGGCAGATGAAGACCTGTGAATGGATTCTTGATATCTTTGAAACTGTTGCTGTGGCAATCCATCAAACTTTAATATTCTTTTTGGATGCTTTTGAGACTCTTAGCATGCCTGAAATTGCTTAAAATTGCATGAAACTCGACAGACAGATCATATTTATTAGCCAGGTGACATGTGCATAGTTTCAGAAATGGGCGTGGTGCAGGGACTCAGTAGCGCCACCTTTTGACAAAAGTGGGCGGGTTAGTTTCATCTAGAGTTACAAAAATCTGTATTTATATAGTTCTCCTCCAGCCAGACAACTTTCTAATTTACAGTCATTAGCAATAACCAAGAGGAAGTCAGATATTTTGGTTTGAATATGGTCATTTCTCTCTGAGCCTACGTCTCTGTGACTGCTCTCTGTGTGTGTGTGTCTGTGAGTGTGGGGAGGGGGAGGGGGAGTGGGGCTATGTGCCTGCTCTCTGTGTGTGTGTGTCTGTGAGTGTGGGGAGGGGAGGGGGAGTGGGGCTAGATTAACCATTTCACTGCTGTGTGGTTTGGCCTTCATTAAAAAAGGAAATAAATGTCTTAAGCCTTGTATTTTTTAAATACGTTTTTTTAATAAAGTAAAGGCATATAACAGACATGCTGCATTTAAATTTGTTTAATAAAACATTGTTTTTTATGTTTTTCAAGCCATTTGATTTATGAGGACTTTTGAAATGTCCTCATAAACCACCCATAAGTTGTAATACCAGTGTAATACACGTCATTATTCATAAACCACCCATAAGTTGTAATACCAGTGTAATACACGTCATTATACAAATTTGTGTCCTCATAAATCACATAAACCAACCCACACAAACCAACCCACACACATACACACACACACACACACACACACACACACACACACACACACACACACACACACACACACACACACACACACACCAAATTGACGGTGGGTGGCAATGGTATATTTAAAAGTGCATAATTGTAATATCTGCAAGGCACCCCTAGTCCAGTCTTATTAAATGTATGCTTCATCTTTCATTTTAATTTGTAAATTTGATCAATAAATTCAATTATTTAGAATAATAAGATACTATATGGCTGTTACCCTAGGTAGGGCTGATCAAATTACATCATTTACATTGAAAAATAACAATGCATTAAAAGATGTTATGAGATTGTTTTAAATATGAGTCAATTAAAAATCGTTGGAAAGAATGATACTTTTAAACATAACACTGAACCGTCACTAGGTGTCGCCAGGCTACCGTCTTAATGAGCGAGTCATTGATTCATTCGTTCAAACGATTCGTTCGAACGACTGAGTCATTCATGAATGAGACAGGTATGGATTGGTCATTGAATCTAGGGTTTGCGATGTCTACCAATTTGGCATCAGACGATGTGTACAGTGAAACATCGCGATGGACGATGATATCGGGAGGAGGGGCGGGGCTAACGTTTTAATTTTTCACTTAAGCAATAAGCCCCGCAAAGCCTTGTTTTACAGTGGATTTAGAACAGCTAATGGGCGTAGGCACAACGCGGAGATATTTTCCTCTACATCTCATCAGCCATTTTGATTTCGGCACGCTCTGAGTCTGCAGCAGCTGACCACTAGGAGCGAATGTACATGATGTACAATGTACACGTGACAGAGCAGCCAGATCCAGACTGTGCTTTCGCGCTGTGGCTGGCGCTGAGCCAGAGACAGACGCGTTCAGTGCTTGTCATATTATATCACAACTATTCAGTGTTTTTAACCACATAATGTTTATTTTAGGTTTCAGACATTTAAATGCATATAATTTATAGCAAAACAATACATTTATAGTTTGTAAAATACACAATGGTGTCTATGGAAGCAGCAATAACAACCCATTCAAATATATTTGCCGACGGATTTTATTCATATCAGACACACAGTGTAAGGAACTATAAAGTTAACTCTATTCTTCTCCCAGTTCACCGGCCATGTATTTCGGGAGAAACTGTTTTTTAAACGACAAAACAAACTCACTTACACACATTTGAGAATAAGAATAGAAGATAGTTGATGACATGGTAACCAGGTTTGTTAATATTTATAAATAAAAGCGCTAACGTTACATGTCATACAGCGCTATTTTGGCTGTGGTGAATCACGTGCCAAGCATGACGCGTCACCATGGAAACATGGGGGGGGGGGGTCGCGATGCTGGCTTAACTATGATATCGTCTATCGGCACAGATGCGCAATGGTTCTGCTGTGATCTTTGTTTAACTATTTTCGCTGCTGAAACAGAAAAACCGTCAATATTGCATCTAAAATGTAAGTGACTTGACGTGTGTGTGTGTGTGTGTGTGTGTGTGTGTGTGTGTGTGTGTGTGTGTGTGTGTGTGTGTGTGTGTGTGTGTGTGTGTGTGTGTGTGTGTGTGTGTGTGTGTGTGAGAGAGAGTGTGTCTGTTACAGTGAAAAGAGTTTAACCCTTTAAGGCAGTGGATCTCAATCCTGGTCCTAGGGAGCCACTGCTCTGCATAGTTTGTATGTCTCCCTCATTTAACACACCTGATTCAGATCATCAGCTCGTTAGGAAAGAGCTTTATTAACTGAAGTGGGTGTGTCAGATAAAGGAGACATATAAAATGTGCAGAGCAGTGGCACCCATAGGACCAAGATTGAGAACCACTGCTTTAAGGCCTTGTCTTTTTTGGATATATCTTCTTTTTTTTTTATGTGCATACAACCCATATATTTTAAATGTATTGTTTGCTTTAAATTAAATTAAGATTGTATGTTTGGTAATTGAACCTAAATAAATTTAAAATTAATGTGCTATATTTCAGATCAATATAATTGTTTTCTTTCATTTTAATCAACACTAACTTTATTCTCTATCTGTATTATAAATAACTTATTTCTGCATAAATTAAAAAATCCCCAATAATCCAGACCAACCAGAGCGCACTAATTCTACAACATCATCAGTGCTGAAGCGGAACTACCAGAGCGGTTCGGCAGATAGCGAGCAGATATTTTGTGTCACGTCGTGCACAATAACGCTAAAGGCACCAGGCTGGCAGTGCCACTGGCTTTATATATATATATATATATATATATATATATATATATATATATATATATATATATATATATATATATATATATATAAATATAGCTGCGAGCAGCGATGAAGGGCCAAAGCCGACGGTACCGCCACCCTGGTGCACCAGGGTTGCGGTGCCACCGGCTTGGGCCCGTAATCGCTGCTCGCAGCTATATTTATTATTAGGGCCCAAGCCCAAAGGGCGAAGGCCCTATTGTTTTCCTAAGGATTATTTATTATTCTTCTAATTATTTTTTTACTACCTTTTGGACACTTTTGGAGGCCTTAACATGCTCAAAAACTCCTGAAACTTTGCACACATGTCAGAACCCGCGGCCATCAGGGTCGGGCTGAAGATGGTACCCGGGCGTGGCAGGGGGGCTCGACAGCGCCCCCTGGAACGGGGTCCGAAAACATGGTCCATAAATCAAACACGCTTGCATGTAATAATATGAAACTCGGTACACATGTAGATCTCATCGTTTCATATATACTTCGCACTCTAACTTTTTACCCCAGCCCAACAGGAAGTCGGCTATTTAGGCTTGTTTGGAAAACGCATGCAATGGAATGTGAAACACTCCTCCTAGAGAATTCAAACACACGGCACGAAACTCGGTCAGCGTGAAGTCAAGACATTGAGGATGAAAGTTTGCGAGGGGATTTTTGATATGTCGAACGGTTTGACCGTGGCGAGGAAACGAAATTATGGCGAGAAACGTGAAACAGGAAGTGTGTCATAACTACTGCATACATTAACTAATCTTGATGAAACTTCAGCAGTGTGTTCGTTGTAAGAGCCCGATCACATGGATGTGACTATTGTGAGTCAAAGTTATAGCGCCACCAACTGGCAGCAGGAAGTGTGTCACTTTCAAAATGCTTTTAAATCACCCTCTTATTTTTACCCGATTTGCTTCAAACTTCATGTGCATAATGTAGACACATGCCAGATGTAGACCTGTGAAAGGATTATTGATATCTTAGACACTGTTGCCATGGCAATGCATCAAACATTTAATATTCCTTTTTTTAAGCTTTTTCATGCTTTTTTATGCTTTCGGGCACTTTTGGGGTTCTTAACGTGCTCGAAAACTCTTGAAACTTTGCACACAGGACAAAACCCGCGGCCATCAGGGCCAGGCTGAAGCTGGTACCCGGGCGTGGCAGGGGGGCTCGACAGCGCCCCCTTGAACGGGTCCGACAATTTGGTCCATATATCCAACACGCTTTACCCTATTTGCTTCAAACTTGATGTGTATAATGTAGACACAAGCCAGATGTAGACCTGTGAAAGGATTGTTGATATCTTAGATGCTGTTGCCGTGACAATGCATCAAACTTTAATATTCTTTTTGGATACTTTTGAGATTCTTAGCGCACTTTTGGGGCCCTTAACATGCTCAAAAACTCTTGAAACTTTGCACACGGGTCAGAAACCGCGGCCATCAGGGCCGGGCTGAAGCTGGTACCCGGGCGTGGCAGGGGGGCTCGACAGCGCCCCCTGGAACGGGGTCCGAAAACTTGGTCCATAAATCAAACAGGCTTTACCCGATTTGCTTCAAACTTGATGTGTATAATGTAGACACATGCCAGATGTAGACCTGTGAAAGGATTGTTGATATCTTAGATGCA